>OX103971.1:78571663-78711992 GCA_944470395.2 Schistosoma turkestanicum | reverse complement strand
TGTGTGAGTTAAAGCAGCGACTCAAGGTCTGGCGGCGAAGTCGTGCTGCTGACTGCAGAGGGGTGTGACAGCAGTAAGGTGTTTCCCTCGGACAACCAGCATCTGCAGCGATGCTGCCTTCTCAAAAGGAAAGAAGGGGTTAGAAAAGGTCGGCCCTAAAAATGTCACACTCCCCCTAACTCACGGATTTCCGTCTCCTTGGGTAAGGGTGCCCACTGGGCCTTTAAGAACGGAGCTAATCCTCAAAAAACGTTTCATAAAAAGGCCGTGCGTGACCGGCCTCAATCAGTTGTCCCTTGGGCTCTGCGGTCACGCACCAACACTAATCCATCCTCCTTTTCAGGTCCCTCAAGAAACAACCTTCCACGGTGTGGGCAGCCGGGAAGTGACAACCGCCCTCATACCCGTAACAGCACGCGAGACCAAATTGGTCAAAATCAAATCCTTCCTACACCAAAGCATACCTCTTAAACATCTATGAACGAAAATACTCTTAACGGCCATGTTTCACAGACATATAGGAGAACGGGGCGAATTGCTGCGCAGTACACTCGTCTTTTGGTCAGCGAACGGATATCTCACTTTGTATTGTATGAACAAGTAAATAATTGTCCAAAAGGACTAGTCGTGAAAGTGAAGAAATGTTAGAACACTGATGTTAGAATAATAAATGGAAGGTTACAACTTTTAAAGTGAAACCATTATTTTTTTTTCTTATACTTTTAAATTAAAACTAAGCTTAAAAAACACGTTGGATAACTACTATACTAATAGAAAGTACAAATCTATGAGTTACTTTCAGTTTTAACAGTTAGTCAATTTGTTATTGATTCAAAGGTCGTTTTATTGAATAAGTAGTGGTATATAAATGAAGATGATACTTTTTAAATTCATCATCATCATCATGACTGAATGTGACCTTTCGCCTTTTAGTCATGATCATAAGTAATGAAATTTTATAATCATTTGAATAAATATTAAAAGTGCTTTTTTTTTTAATACACAGTAGTCAATACATAAGCATAAAATAAAAACAAAAGTGAGAAAAATTAAAAGCAATTGTATATTTTTTTTTACCAGACATTGATTCTTCTATGCATGTAACTCATTCAATTAAACTAACATTGGATAAGGTGTATTTCTGCATGCATTATTCTCCTCACATCATCATACATCTCTATCTACTTCACTAAAAGCATGCAAGCCTTCATACATCTCTATCTATCTTAGTTTCTAACTATAAATTTTATATTTGCATCAAGGTGAATAATACTATTTAACTAACTACCGTAAACTGAACTAGATAGATAGATGAGGTGGCGTTTAAAAGCTTGTTAACTTTTTTCTTTAAAGAAAAGTTAACCGAATTCAGTTGCTAAACAGATAGATATTTAATTAATTTAGATAATTATTAGTTAACAGATTAATTATTAACTACTAAGAAGTAACATCAGTTGAATTAAAACAATGCTATTAAAAAGCACAAAACAACTGATCGATTGATTGCATGCGGTATACTAACAAAGTTGAAAATAAAGATTATCTAGAAAAAGTATGGTAGTTTAAACATTCAATGTGAATGTCATCGAATAGTGAACCCTGTGGAAGTATGCTCTGTATCATATGGCCTTCAGAAGTAGAAGATGTGCGTAGGATGAAGATTTTCGATTATAGGTGTCTTTGAATCGTTAGCGTCGCTAGCGTCTTATGGAATGATAAAGTAGACAATTTCGAAGTTAGGCATAGAGTAATTGGTGAAGGTGCGAAAAAGGTTGATGAGATAAGGAATTTTCAACGGCTGAAGTGTGTTATATATTCCTGTTCATGGTTTGCCTCAATAAGCAGTGTTTGATGAGCGAACTAACCAAAACAAGAATTAGTCCATAAATTTATTCACTCTTTCTATCAGCCATTCCGGTAGATGCAAACTATCTTGTTGGGGCCTACATGAATACTGAAATCAGTCAGCTGAAGCTTCTGGTAACACAGTTTAGAGCCATTAACAATGGCGTGGACGCATTCACTCCTGTTTTTTTCTTCTCGACCTTGAACCCCAGTATTTGTCTATAAATACCTCTCTATTTAGTCATTCTGCGCCCTTAACACCGGTACTACATTACCCCAATTTCTTTTGACATTCATCTTGTTAATTTCATCTTACTGTGCTAATATGATACAGCAACTTGAGCCACAGCACATGTGCTAAGCTCTACAATGATAAAGACTGACTGACTGACTGACTGAGCAGGCAGTTAGAATTAAGCTTTCAAATAATTGCAATTCCATAATGTTTTACGTCCAAAATACCTAACTACAACCAACTGAAGAAAAAAACGATATTTTGAATTTAACGTCTTGTAGACTTTAATTAAACTAAGCAGAACGTTTAGATTCGTTCGATCTGACTCAACGCCTCTATAAAATACCACCAGCACACCATCATGAGGAACAGTGATAATCATATTTTTCAGTCTATAAATTATACAAGACAATGTAAATCTAACTGTTGATTGTCATTCCATTGAGTCATTCAGAAGAATTGTGTTGTAATCGTGTCATATGGTAACAAGTAACTAATACTGTAGAAATTTATCGTAATAAATACGAATTTAAAAGCCAAGGACACCACTAGGTTGACTGTAATTATTAATTCGTATTGTTAGTGACTAGAAGAATTAAAAAAACAAACTGGTGGAACTTATTCTTCAGTTTTTCAAAAATATTCATTTACAGTGTAAAGGCTCCAACAGTTGTTCACAATTTACATTAGTCAATTAACTAATTAATTAATTAATTAATTATGGCTCCCCAAATATGTAAAAATCAATAAAATAGTTAGAAAAATAATATTTAATTGTATAATCTGACTACCCTAAGCAAGCATGTTCGAGATGTGGTTTTACCCACCCCCTCCCGAAATACAAAATGTTGCTTCAAGAATGGGTTGCATCGGTACCTGAACTAGTGATAGATAGTGAAGTAGTCGAGCGTGTAGACCGATTCATTTATCTTGGGAGTCTCATCAGTGCTGATGGCCTGGTGAATGACGGAATCTCAGCACGGATATAGAAGGCTCAGTTGGCTTTTGCCAACCTGCGTCACCTATGGCGCAGGCGAAATATCCGTTTGCTAACCAAAGGACGAGTGTACTGTGCAGCTGTTCGCTCCGTCCTACTGTACGGATGCGAACAAGGCCGTTAAGAGTAGAGGACTTTCGTAGGTTACTAGTCTTAGTTCATCGATTTATCCGAAGCATTGCTCGTGTATCATGGCACAACCGTATAGGCAATGCTGTTGTTAGGAAACGAGTTCTAGGTAGGAATGACAAATCAATAGATGAAGTGGTCAAACTTTGTCAGTTGAGGTGGTTGGGACATGTGTTACGTATGGCTAACCAACGACTGCCTCGATGAGCTATGTTTTGTGGTGTAGGAGTAGGTTGGAAGAAAGCTAGGGGTGGCCAGACCAAAACATGGCACAAAGGCATGAAATCACTGACAAGTGGACTGAGTCATGTTGGTAGATGTAGGCTATCTGGTTGGGATCCACGAGACGAATGTCACCAATAGTTAGAGACCTTGAACTACATGGCTCAGAATCGTTTGCTATGGCGCAGGTGCATCCACTCTTTGTGTTCTATGAAATTCTAACCTTCTGAATTTCTCATAATCTCTACCTTTCTCCTTCTAAATTTATCTCATTGAATTATACTTCTCGAATCATATCTTCGCTCTCTAATCTTCTGCATTACTCCCAATACTTCTACTATCACTATCACTCTTGGATTTGAACTGACAGTTGCGTTTGTGTGCTGATGTGGTATGGCAACGTGAACTGATGTACTTACGCACGAAGTTCTGCGTTGTATCTGTCTGTCTGTCTATTGAATTGTTTAAATTCATTCTACAGTTTGCTGTGGTATGGCAACATGAACTTATGTACATACGCACGAAGTTCTACGTTGCAACTGACTGACTGACTGATTCTACAGTTTATTATAGAAGTCAAGAAGTTAATTTTAAATACTAAACAGCTATTATTTATTGACATGTGATATTTTCGACAAGAGGCTAGCAAATTTCAATCTAACCTGTTGTATATTGTTCGTACTAAACAATATGACTTAGAGGTGAAATTTAATGATATCTTCAGAAAATTTGACTTGTATCCCTTAATGATGTATTCAAACTACCTGCCTGGCATGGTAGAACCTTCAGGAACATATGTTCCAGACAATATAGCTCGGTTAGGCCATCACGATAGGCAAGCCAGACCACCACGTCAAGGTAGCAGCTACGGTCGGGAGATTGGTTATTCATGTAAAGATGATTTGATCATAAATTACTGACATTAACACCTTTTTGTTGATTTTTTTAGAAAAAAAAAACATGTACGAACTGTTATAGATATCTATCTATAAATATCTATTCATACTTTACGAAGAATAACAGCAGCATTTTTACAATTTTCACAATATATACCTGTTCATTGACAAACGATGTTAAAAACTACTATTATTGAAAGTAATATGCTTAGTTCTACGATAACTGAGTTATGCATTACATATTATAGATCTCTACCTACCGCATATTATCCCACTTAGCATCATGGACACCAAAGGTGGATCCGATGCAGGTGTGAGGGCACGGATCGGCAAAGCAAAGACTGCATTTCTACAATTATAAAGTATCTGCGACTCCATACAAATATCAATCAACACAAAAATCAGGATTTTCAATACAAATGTCAAGACAGTTCCACTGTATGGATCGGAAACTTGCAGAACTACCAAAGCCATCAACCACAAGATACAAGTATTTATGAACAGTTGTATTCGCAAAATACTTCGTATTCGTTGGTCAGACTATCAGCACCAACCTCTTGTGGGAGAGAACAAATCAGATTCCAGTGGAGGAGGAAATCAGGAAGAAGTGGTGGAGTTAGTGGATAGGACACACACTACGAAAAGCACCTAACTGCATCACAAGACAAGCCCTCACATTTAACCCTGACAGTCGAAGGAAAAGAGGAAGGCCAAAGAGCAGATGACGCCGAGAAATAAAGAAAGGTATGAGAAGAATGAACAAAAACTGGAAAGAACTGGAAAGAGAAGCCCAGAACAGAGTTGGTTGAAGAAAACTGATCGGCGGTCTATGCTCCATTGGGGGTAACAGGCGTAAGTAAGTAAGCATAGGGATAGATTGAAAAATGCTAAGAAATGACCAGGTAACATGATACGAGTTTATTAAGTTATTAACTATAGGTTTGGATAGTGTCAACGAGTGCGAACTTCATGCGTGGAGTTCACAATATAATCATAAACTATGAATGAACATTTGACATAACATGATGCATTATTGATTGTAGTAGTAGTAGTAACACAGTATATTCATTCTTTATACTTTTCCATATCTTTTATGTTGACCGAGTTTCATGATTTCGATTCGTTGATTAGATTTTTTTTACTTTCTCAAACTATCTTATCCAACTCAATAAATATAATTGTGAGGCAAGCCACATACAAATGTATTCTTGGTTTAAAAAACTGTGACAGGGACAACTCCAAACGAAAATCAAAAAACTAACGGAATCATTAATTATCTTAGTGAGGTAATTCAAAAGAAACCTACCAGTCTGTAAGCCTTTCTATTTACTGCCATTAGGTAAGCAAGTGCTTCAGGAAAAGATAGGTTTAACGCACGAAAAAAAAAACATACTGCTGACATATCATGTTAGGAAGTATGAAGAGAACTTAGTTAACCAAACAGGGTTCTTAACAGACAAGTAAGAAACCTCATGTCTATAATGTCTACAAGTAACTACATATGTATATGCAAAAAGGAATGAGCACAAAATGATAGATTTACAAGATTGCATTTATGAGCCTTAACAGAGTAACCTATATATTAGGTCGATTGTTTTCTATGTTCCTGTAATAGTACCCACTAGTGCGTGGGAGAGAGCAAACCAGGAAGAAACACTGGAGGTGAATAGAACATACATCGAGGAACGCCCTCGACTGTATCACAAGACAGGCTCCTCATTTAGAATCCTAAAGGCCAAAGGATAAAAGCAAGACCAGAGAACACATTGCGCCGAGTATTGAAGATAGAAATGAGAAACATAGACACCAATTAGATAGAACGGAAAGACTCCGGTCAATAGGTTGGAGAACGTTGGTCGGTGACCTATGTAAGTAGTAGTAGTAGTAGCACTCTTTCTAAACTTTGATTCCTGGCTAAAATATTTTTTTTAAATGTCAAAACTTTCTTGTTAAGTTGACATGATGGTATAACGCTAAGAAATATAACCGACGTTAACGATCAACATGCTTGACTTGAATAGGAAAACATTATTTAAAATAATCACTTGTCCAACCGTAAAGTAAATTTTAAGTATACACATGAAATTATACATTTTTGAAACCATGAATCGATCAGTGTTAGACCACCATTAGAAACCTGGAAGCACTGGACGGCCGTTTCGTCCTGGTATTGGACTCCTCAGCAGTGCGCATCCACAAACCCTGCACCCCGCAGGATTCGAACCCAAGACCTTCGGCATCGTGCGCGAACGCCCCAACCGTTAGACCACTGAGCAGCTAAAGAGTCCCATACCAGGACGAAACGGCCGTCCAGTGTTTCCAGGTTTCTAATGGTAGTCTAACACTGATCGATTCATGGTTTCAAAAATGTGTAACTTAACAATCTTCACAACCCCGTAATACATAAAATTATCACCATCCAATCATTGGATGACAACACATAACGTTGTAAACTGAAAATTGAGAAATTGATTTAAAGAATGTCAGAGAACACTGGAAAAGCTTTCAGAAAAAAAATGAATGTTATCTATGGTATACACGACTTAATTTAGATGAAACAGAAACAAACGAGAGAGAGAGAGAGAGAGAAAAACAAAATTTCTCATATAGGACATTCTTTTTTGATGCTGAAGAAAAGTTAAGACTAGTTTTAAAAAATGTATTTTTCACTTCATTGATAATTAAATGACAATCACAACAACACAAAACACTACTGACATAGTGAATATTAGTATCTAGATTAAACCACGTGAAGAACAGGTAAAATATTCAGTGTGTGTATTCATTCATGCATGCATGTGTATCAGTAGTTGCAAACAGACAAACACATGATTGTATGAATACAAACTATATATATATATATATATATATATATATATATATATATATATATATATATATATATATAGATATATTAATCACATCTAAAATTGGAAAGATTAAATTATAATACATAAAAAAATAATCTTTGTCTAGCGAAGAAATTTTACACAACACGACTGACGACTACCTTGATTACTTTTGATGTATCAAAAAACTCTATCTAAACAACTGAAATAAATCATATTAATTATTTTTTGTGACACATGTTACAACAACCTACTAACTACGACGTCAACAAGCTGATGGATCTCAATGCATTTTCTTCAGTAAGTACACAGCTTATAGGATAAAAATTCTTTTGTTGATAATTTTTGCGAAAAGATATTCATTAACAATATGATCATTGACAATGTATAGCATACACTTGAATGCACTTGAAAAATGCAACTTTCATTCTGATACAATAGGTCATAGTTTAAAAAAAAATAAAGAAATTCAACATCATCAGTCAGTCAGTCAGTCAAATGCAACGTAGAACTTTGTACGTAAGTACATCAGTTCATGTTGCCATACTACATCAGCACAGAGATATAATTGTCAATTCAAATCCAATAGTAGAAGAGGTAGTAAAGGTATTAGGAGTATTCGGAGAGGTTAGGACTAGAAGATATTATTCAAGAAGTATGATTCAGTGAGAGAAGTTTAGAAAGTCAAAACTAGAGGTGTTGAAGAATCCAGAAGATAAGGAAATGAGAGAACACAAACAATAAATGAACCGGCGCCATTACAAACGGTTTTGAGCCATGTCGTTCAGGGTTTCTAACCATCGATTATTATCATCTCGCGGACCCCAATCAGGTAGTCAACAACTACCGACATGACTCAGTCCACTCGTCAATGACTTCATGGATTTATGCCATGTTTTGGTCTGGCCGCCCCTAACTTTCTTCCAACCTATTCCTACACTACAAAACAAAGCTAGTCGAGGCAGTCGGTGGTTAGGCATATGCATCACATGTCCCAACCACCTCAAATGATGAAGTTTGATTACTTCATCTATTGATCCGCCACCCTCAGCTAGCACTCGTTTCCTAATAAGAGCGTTGCTCACTCGGGTGTCCCAGGATATACGAGCAATGTTTCGAAGACACCTATGATCGCAAACCAGTACCCTAAGAATATCTTCTACCCTCACTGGCCATGTAACACCCGACCGTAGCCGCTACCTTGACGTGGTGGTCGAGCTTGACTATCGTGATGACCCAACCGAGATATATTTGCTGCAACATATGTTTCTGAAGGTTCTACCATGCAAGGCAGGTCGATTGGAGAACGATGAGACGAAAAGCAGCTACTCAACGTCTGAGGGCGAAGTCGTACTGCTGACTACTGAAGGGGGTGTGACAGCAGTAAGGTGTTTCCCTCGGACAACCAGCATCTGCTGCAATGCTGCCTTCTCACGAGGAAGGGTTATGATTAGAAAATGTCGACACTAGAAATGTCATACCTTACCTTACCTCACGGATTTCCGTCTCCGTCTGAAAGGGTGCCCAATAAGGGCTTTCAAGAGCGGAGCTAATATTCAAAAAACTTTTAATAAAAAGGCCGTGCGTGACTGGCCTCAAGCAATTGTTCCCTGGGCTCTGTGGTCATGCTCCCAGGTCTCGAAGACCAACACTAATCTATCTTCCTTTTCAGATCCCTCAAGAAACAACCTTCCACGGTGTGAGCAGCCGGGAATTGACAACCGCCCTCATACCCATAACAGCAAGAGAGACCGAATTGGTCGAAATCAAATCCTTCCTACACTCAAATATACCTCTGTCCTCTTCACAACTAAATCTACTCACATTCCCTTATCTCACTGCACCGCTAATGCAAACGATGCGAATTTAACATCATGATAATGATACATGCATGATAAAAGTGAAAACTAGCACAAGTCTGCCTGATTCTTTAACGTGTATATTTAGTCATCAATTAAGCATGAGGTAACTTATCTCCTCAATTGCTATCCTCAAAAACAAAATGTTAAAAATCGGTTTTAATATGGTCTTTCGATTAAAAAATTTTACTCAGTAGTACAAAATAAATCAACTTGTCAATAAAAAATTGCTAGTACTTTACGACAGATGGATGGATAATAACCCTAACTAATGAAGATCAATAGATAGTTTTACAAATATTCAGAGTATAGAGAATACATATTACGTCAACAGGCATCACACTCTGTAGGATCGTGTGCAATGTGGACTGATATTTCCAAGCACAGACTTTTATCATTTCAATTAGCTAACATGAGAAATCTACACTTCTCTAAATAAATATTCAACCATTGAAAAATTGTTACACCATAAGCTAGCTTACCGTTTCAAACCTTAACATTGCCCTTAAAAAAAAAACACCTACAATCTGTTGCCCAATGGATAGAACATAAGAATGGTGGTATATAGTGTAGATATTTATCTTTTATTAATCCACGCATCTTTACATTATTCAATAACATATCTGCCTATGTTAACATTGCACTGTCCATATCATGAGCTATTGTCTGTATATTAAATACAAAAATTGATAGTAAGTGAGCTGCCCATATCATGAGCTAATGTCTGTATATTAAATACGAAAATCGATAGTAAGTGAGCTGTCCATATCATGAGCTATTGTCTGTATATTAAATACAAAAATCGATAGTGAGAGAAAAAACCAGAACAATAAAACAACAAAAACTCTTCTTAAGAAAAAAAATCTATTTCACTCACCATTGTCACTACTATCACGTTGAATTGTACAAGAAGGAAGTGTAATGTTATTCAATGACCTAAAACAATCACAAGTATTAAAATAATTTAGTATAAATGATACTCATAACCAAGTAGTGAGAATAAATTGGAAATCAACTACATCCAATACATTACTACTAATGAAATATGAACACAATTGTAACAAAACATTTCTAATAATTACACATTTTTTGAAACCATGAATCGATCAATGTTAGACCACCATTAGAAACCTGGAAGCACTGAATGACGACCGTTTCGTCCTGGTATGGGACTCCTCAGCAGTGCGCATCCACGACTCCTGCAACCCGCAGGATTCGAACCCAGGACCTTCGGTATTGTGCACGAACGCCCTAACCGTTAGACCACTGAGCCGGTATCCAACGGTGTTAATGTCTAACTTGATCAAATTTCTAATAATATAACCATCTTTTAAAAGAATATGAACACAATTTGTTCTTAGGAGGGTTATTACAATGATATATACGAAATAAACTAGAATCCTTGAAAATCAGCATTGTTTATAGTTCATACTGTCATAAACTGAGATGGAAAGACTTATTGTATCAAACCGCCTATATTTTCTCATTATTGTAATAATGGACTGTTGTTATTGACTTTCGATTGAGAAAATTACAACCAAAGAATATACATTTGATAGTAAAAATTAAGTAAACTATGTAAAAAAACAATTGTTCCCTTGATTGAATTTCAAGTCTACATATTATAAGATTGACCAAACAAACAATAGGCAGTTTTATTAACCAATCAAATAACAACCAGTTTTTTTTTATAGCCAATCACAAAACAACACATATTTCATTTTAAAAAATAAGAATATGAACAAACTGATTAGATGATCATAGCAACTTGCAATTAAAAAAAAACAAATTAAAATTACTGATAATAAAGTATTTACTGTATGAGTGAATAAAGCAAATAAATAGATTCATATCGCTAAATGAATTTTTGAGTAAAAGAAATAAATATAAGTACGCGAACACTGAAGATGATTGATTGTGATCAAGATAGTAATCAAAATAGTAAGTAGTCTATGGAAGTAGTATACTACATGAATAACGGCTATAAATTTTAATGATCAAGTGAACTTGTGCAGTGACAAAACTAACTGAATTGAAAAATATAATTCTGCATGATTATATAAAATATTACATCATGATATATAATCAATACGAACTTGTGAAGATCGCTGAATTTGATTAGAGTCACGAACCGACTAAAGTTACACAACAAAGAATATGGCAGGTTGATGGAATTCAAGCGTACATACGCAAGACATAAGGGGTCCTGGGTCTGATTGTCGGTTGCGAGATCGAGGATGTGAACTGTTAGGGAATCCTGTGCTAGGACGAAGGAGACGTCCAGCGGTTGTTTTACTTACTTACTTACTTACTTACTGTGAGTAGGGTCTAAGTAAAATAAACTATTTACTTTAAAAAAATTTAATATGTTCCGAATGTGAACAATATATTGGCCAATAAAAATTAAACTACATCTACAAAGTATTTCGTAATTTCAGCACGAAATATTCACAATATCTTCTTCAAACTAAATACTTTGTCTTTTCTGTGAATTGCCTTCTTTGTATAATTAATTATTTGAAATCATGTGATCACAAGTTCATGATCACAAGTCATCGAATACATTGTTTTTTTTTTGGCTTAATGAGTACATTTTCACTAATCTGTTAAGATTCAAAAATGTGTGAATAAACTAGTTTGACGTACTAACGATATGAAAGTATAAGATTATTTCAGTTTACAGTTCATGTTAATGAATTTATTTCAATTGTATACTTAAAATACAAATAAAAAGCACAGATCTAGATAGTTTTGAGAAATTAAAAGGTAAGTAAGAAAGCGAAATCATTCACAATATGAGTTACTTCTGATAAAATCTCTAATCATTTAAAAATCAAACCTATAATATAAATGAAAGCTAATTTTGCATTTTGTCAAGTCACTTAAACTAGAATTCAGACATCGTCATTTTAATACAGACGAATAATTTAGTCAACACAATGTTTGATGCTCAAAGGATTAACTTGAAAATTAACATTATTAATCAATTCATAATGGTTGCTTTATGACAAAGAACACTCAAAGTTCAAGTAAGTGTAGCTATTAAATCCAGACACAGTAATAACAAAGCAATAAGGAAGTGGTCCGATGGTAAGGCGTCCGCCTACAATGCCAAAGGTCCCGGGTTCGAATCCTGCGAGGAGCAGGAGTCGTGGGTGCGCACTGCCACTGATGAGTCCCATACCAGGACGAAACGGCCGTGTTTCAGTGCTTCCAGGTTTCTAATGGTGGTCTAACAATGATTGATTGATTGATGATTTCAAATGTGTAAAAACGCAAACCTCCAAAACTGTGCCCCAAAATAAGGTAGTTAAAAACAGAATACTTGAATATTTCTACTGAAAGTTCAAAGTCCACAAAAATAAAGCATGTATTACTACTAAAGCTCCAACGATTCGCATCCATTGATGTGATTATGTGATTAACATACAATCATCATGTATTTGTCAATTGACAACTGACTAGTCATGACAATATTTATTCTAATGTAATCCAATTCAAAGTAAACACTACATCTAAAAATTACAACAACAATAAGCTTACTTTGAATTCAATGATTTTCTTCCTCTTCTTAAATGAGGTTTTTGTTTATACTCAGAATTTCGTTGAACACGACAAGGTATGTGTTTGTCAAATCTCCCCTTAGTTTTAAACTGCATACCACATTCATGACAAATAAAATTTTTAACTTTATTAACGCATGGATCATCATCAATTGATCGTTCGGAAGACTGAGATGTTGATAGTTTATAAAGAGATTCATCTAAATTTCAATTTAAAATGAATAAGTTAATATGATAAGATACTGCTAAATAAGTTAGTGAGAAAAAGCAAATTAAGGGAAAAATTGAAATGTTAAGATTAAATTCATTATTATTATTCCTGTATCACTTTGTTAAATGAAAGAAGTTGGAGTTATCATATGCATGGTTCACTTTCATCCAAGACAACAACTTACTGGGCAACCTTTCTTCTTTGTGATTTTTTGTGTAACCTCTAACTTAGAAGATTACTTAACTCGTAGAGATGAAAGTTTTTTTTTTCAGATTAATTTAATATCTTTTATAAAGTACCATAATCAACCAAAATTTTTAAACAAACTAATCGAATAGATTATTTAAGCTGTAAACTGAAAAAATCAATACTCCCACATGTAAACAGATAATGAATGGGTTAACCAGATTAACTATTTTATTGTACTGTGGTAGAATCGTTGATGTTTGTTAGCCAAAGGGTTGGTTAAATTACTTAAATTAAAGTTAACATTGGGTTTTGAATGAATTATTAAAATCAAGTTAATTTATCAGTTAATAGATTTTTTAAAAAATGTTTATTCATACCCGATTTGAGGCTAATAATAGATCTATCAGATTTCTGACTAGTAAGGCGAGGAATAGAATTAGGATCATCTTTTGACAATCTGCGTTGACGTTTATATGGCGGTTTATCTGATGAAAGACTAGGGGAACGGGTTAATGAATCCAAAGGTTCAGAAATAGGTGGAGAATCTTGGTGAGTCTTTGAAATCTCCACTTTATATTTTCGTGGGCGACCAGCTTTGCCTCTAGGTTTACCTCTTGAAGACTGAGGTAAAATTCGTTTAGTATATTCACGATGAAAAATTATAGGTTCGCAGTTTAATCCCTTATTTAAAGCCTCAGCCTTTGGATATGAACGACGTCCTCTTCTTGAACCTGAGCTAGTTCCGATAAACTCCCGGGGATTTGGCATTTTTTTTATGCAACTAAATTTTAGAAAAATAAAGATGAAACATAAAAAGCGATTAGTAGTACCTTAAAATCAACAAACAAGAACTTTATTCAATATTTTAAACTTCTTTGTGTAAGCTAATTCTACCATTACAGCCCTCGTGTGATTGAAAAAAAAACCACGAAACATATGAGTTACCAAAAAACAAACCATGAGATGTTTTGAAAATGAGGATTGTGCGAAAGTTATATAATGGATACGGAGAATTTCCGTATTTTCATTCCTTACGAGCCTTTACTTACTTTATACATAGCCTAACAACGATAATGGATTTGAAACAAGTATCCAGTATGTGGAAAATATACCGTTTATTCGACCAATAGTTAAATATTCTATTTTTAAATTCAACATCGTAAAGAATTTCACAACAGATTGAACATCATTGTACGAGAGACTACGTTATAAATGAGTAAAAAGAAATACTAAAGGACCGAGGCAGCTGGTGGATAGTAACTAGATAACTGACCTCAGTTTACCAGTTGGACTGCCTAACTCAATCCTTAATTATATTCAGTGTAGTGTCGAAAGCTAAACACTATGAAAGACATTCATTCATTTCATACACAAAATACACGTTTAAATAGACTGGTACTAATATGAATATATTTTACTTTAGCATGAAAGATTTTCGGAAATACAATAAACATGTTACGTCAGTTTCAATCCTAAGGTCAGCTAAATCTCAAATATCGATCTGACTAGTCACAGAACACCATAAATTATAACAATAGAAACTCAGGTAGTTATTAGAATAACGCTCAAACTAATAAATAAAAAATGAAGAAATCTTAGTAAGCTGAAACTTACGTATTAGAAGGCTCTGTACACAGAAGGATGAAAGCATAATAAATTGTCGCAAATAGTCAAAGTGGTTTTGAAAATTAAACACTAGTCCATCAAGTAATTCCTTACAAGCATCAATTCAATTTAATAGAAAACAGATCAACCGGATAGCTAACTACCACTATCTCTACGAACGACAACTGAGACTAGGTTCATTGAACTATGGTCAATTATTCAATTGGCTCTTTAAAGTGACCAATCAAGAGGCAATGACCTTGAACTGCTTTACCTGTGTTGGCAGATCGATCTAAATTGTCTGAAGGCTCAGACAATGTAACTAACATCTGATTGGCTTAACCTGATTGGTCTAAATCTTATAGTTTTAAAAATTAACCAATCGCTATGCGAATAATACCTAATGTAGTCCAATCAAGTAATAATGGCTAAGAATTAACACTTATCGGTCCTTGGGCCTTCCTATGGTCCGAAACATTGGGTTGGTGTTCCAAGCGGAATGGCTTCATTGCTAGAGTATCTGTGAGCCAGTAACTTATCATGAAGATACACAGGAGTATGAAATAAGTAGCTTCACTCTGTATATTGGATTGCTTGTTGCAATTAAGGTCACACACACACACTATTATTATAACTGATTATGTGAATCATGTGATTAAAATGATCAGCATAATGGTATCTGGAATCCGATACGTGTCTGTAGTACAATCTAATATGTTTTTGTTATTGATATCAATACGTCAGTTACAACGTAGAACTTGGTACGTAGGTACGTTGATTGATGCGCTCTCAAAGAACTATGTTAATCTGTACTGATGAATTTAAAAAGAATAACTGTTTAGCCAAGTAAGAAAATAAAAAATACAGGGAATATCAAACTAAAATTTGTCTAAGTAGAGACATAATCAGTATTCAGTTTTATCCTAGTTGTCGCCTTCACCAATCTCTTCAGTCCTAAAATTTATTATCACTTCAGATGAATAAATAATATCAGTAATCACTTTTATTGATGAAAGCAGTTAGTGGTTTTTTAATTGCTTAGGATTGTCCCTATGTTCGTAAACTTATACTCGAATCTATATTTTTGTTCTTGGTGCTCCAGCTACAGTGTCGCAGTCAATAAGATTAAGCAATTTTATATCTGCCAAATAAGACATAATCTATAAAACCCTGTGTTACTAATTTTAGAAACATGAATATATTGATGAAAAAATGTTCCAAAAACTTTACTTTCTGTTTGTGTTTGAATTCCATTATCGTTTGAATTTTTTAAACCTACCTCAAATTAAAAATACGAGTTCATCTACAGAAAATTTCTTCATGATTTTATGCCTTTCTTTTCCGGTTTTCACAGAAAATAAGTGATTTTCTTATTTAACCAACTGTTTGTACTACAACGTCTTAATACCATCTTATTAATCACACATGAGGTATTTACAACCTCAAGAACTTTCAGTTTTGAAATCTGTTTTACTTTTACCGTGGAATTTTGAGAGAAAATATTTGGTTTCAGGCTATGAACCACCTCAATAGTTTGCTTGTTATGGTCAATATTATAAGGAATTTAGTAGAAGTACACTCACCCAGAACTTACTTATCCTTGATTATAATTTTTTTTAGTCTAAGCTTATTTTATGGAAGCTGTAATCGTTCCAAATACTTTTTTTTCTAGTGCTAACACCATTTATGTTTATGTTGTTATCATGAAGCTTAACGTTTATCGATCCAAATTTGAACCAATGGCTATCGAGTTTATTAGCTACTGCATTCAACCAATCAAATTGCTTGAAATATTGACATGTCAATGGGTGGATTTTAAAAGTTTATGGCTTTAAAGACAGCTTTGTTTATTGGTTTCTGTTGTCGTACAGTAATTTTTATGAAGAAGTATAAAATAGAGGAAGAAATAGGAGTAGACATATTGAATTAGGTCAGAACATTACATTTTTAGTTTATCAAGCTTCTTATAGTGAAGCCACTGTCCTAATCGTTTGTAACAACTATCTGATGGAAAGTCCATATAGAGCTAACTGTATATATTTCAATCAAAAAATATATAGTAAGTTTGAAAAAAAGAACTGAAAGTCAACCTAGTAACTATATATTTGGAAAGGTACCGAATTCAAACCAAAGAATTGAAACCAGAAAGACTATATATATATATATATATATATATATATATATATATTCGATCAACGGTGATGCTGTTAAGTTCGATTCTAATATTCATCTTAGTTTTACACATCTGATTATTCAATAACTTTGAATACTTAGTCCTACCAATATTTCCACTAATGTTATCAATGCTTTCATTAGTTTGGTTTTCATGATTTCAAAATTTTTTTTCCTTTATGTTGAGTTGATGTACTTATGTAAACTTTAATCAATATAAAGTCCTAATCACATTCGATCGATAGAATTCCAATATATCAACTAGTCTAAGTAATTTGAATTCACATAAACTATATTTAGTGAGAAAGAAATCTTGATCCTTAGGTTCGTTCAAATTAGTACTCGTTAGCACAGTGTATAGGCAATCTTGATATTAACAGTTTAAATTATATAATATGCATTCGTTTGTGTACATGTTTCTATTTTAGATTAATCACTAAAGCTTCCTATTCATTCTTTATTTCCTCATTCAATTGGGGAAGTTTGAAATGAGTATAGGAAACATTTGTATCACTATCAGAGTTCGGCATCAATCCAATAGAATAATTTTAAAATAGATAAAATAATAATCAGAGTTAGACATTAACACCGTTGGATGCCGACCCAGTGGTCCGATGGTAAGGCGTTCGCCTACAATGCCAAAGGTCCCGGGTTCGAATCATGCGAGAAGCAGGAGTCGTGGATGCGCACTGCCACTGATGAGTCCCATACCAGGACGAAACGGCCGTCTTACAGTGCTTCCAGGTTTCTGATGTTGGTGGTCTAACAATGATTGATTGATGATTTCAAATGTGTAAAAACGCAAACCTCCAAAACTCTGCCCCAAGATAATTTATGGTCTAAATGTGACTAAAAATGAACATTTTCAAAAAATTACTAAGAGTTAATATCAACTTTATATCGTAATTATCTAAACTTAAGCTTTAAGAGATACTTTTTGAATTGAAGTTTAAACACTGTTTTCGAATGAAAAAAAAACATATTTCACATTGATGTTCATCATTTTTCTATAGTGATATTTGAATTACTCGTTATAATTCACTGACTTTTACCAATAAACACATGAATAATCATGAAAAGGTTTGATGATGATTGTCAATGAGTTTGAAACTTTTATTGATACATCTACATATTGTATTTACTCAAATGTGATGTTAAACCACTCAGATCATAGCTTACAAGATTATAAATATTACCGTTTTTAATTCAATCAACGTCAAGATCGGATAGTAAACAAAAACCTGTCAATTTTTTTTACAAAAAACAGTCTAATCATATCTTATCTGTAGAATATATCTGAATTCTTCAACCCCTCTAGTTTTGACTTTCTAAACTTTTCTCACTGAATCATATTTCTTGAATATCTTCTAATCTTAACCTCTCCGATTACTCCTAATACCTTTACTACCTCTTCTACTATTGGATTTGAATTGACAATTATATCTCTGTGCTGATAAGGTTTGGCAACATGAACTGATGTACTTACGTACGAAATTGTACGTCGCATCTGACTGACTGACTGAGAATAGATCATATTCTTCTATAGATGGCAAGTTCTGACTTCAAACGGTTTGTTAAGCTCTATTTCGATTATTCTATATTGCAGTACAGCATTATTTGTATACTGTCAGCGCACAGCAGAAAATCACACATTTCTTAAATGATCGAAACACAAATAATGATAATAATAATAATAATGATAACGGCTTATTCTGAATGACCTTGTGACTGATCCTATTGTTTGAAGAAAAAAAAAACTAAACCACAAACAAATAGACACTAAATTGAGTATACATAAATGAGTGTGGACACACACGTATATGTCATTTAAACAGACTGCACTCACACACAAACAGACACACATACACACACACGATCCACATGCTTGTGATTTAGTTGATTGATTTTTTGTTATTTGAATAACACATTAAAAAAAAGCACAAGTTGACTGTAATTAATTAGTGCTTTTTGATTGGTCAAACGAGATTTTCTAATATTTGCTAATATGAAGAATACTGATTAATTTTCTTGAATTTGGTCACAAGTGCAAAACAGTATGGACTGATGAATTGGATGTTGATTTTCACCAACAACAACAAAAAAAACACACCATATAATATTAGAATAACCGCTGATCAGCATCAGCAGCAGCAGCATCATATATTATGTAAGCTCGTAATTACTTTGTTAAGTAACATCTAGTAAACTTTAGTGAGTCTAAATAAAGACCTACTTACCTATAATAATATCTCACGCTTAATCAAATTATGACAATCAGTAAAAAAAATATGTTCAGGTAAATTTTCTTTTTTGGGGCAGAGTTTTGGAGGTTTGTGTTTTTACACATTTGATTTCATCAATCAATCATTTTTAGATCACCATTAGAAACCTGGAAGCACTGAAAGACGGCCGTTTCGTCCTGGTATGGGACTCAGGGCTTCCAGGTTTCTAATGGTGGTCTAACAATGATTGATTGATGATTTCAAATGTGTAAAAACACAAACCTCCAAAACTCTGCCCCAAAATATCGTAACAGTGCTCACTAGTGACTAGCTTCGTGAGGAAATTCTCGGAGTTCTAGTTGAGAAGACGTGACCAATGGAGTTCAACCCTGTTGGGTGTAGGCAGTAACTACCAAAGACAAATGGGTGAGGTTGCGCAAAATCCCTAGATCAATCAGAGTTAGACATTAACACTGTTGGATGCCGGCCCAGTGGTCCAATCGTTAGGCGTTCGCGCACAATACAGAAGGTCTCGGGTTCGAATCTTGCGAGGAGCAGGAGTCGTGGATGCGCACTGCCACTGATGAGTCTCATACCAGGACGAAACGGCTGTCTTTCAGTGCTTCCAGGTTTCTAATGGTGATCTAACAATGATTGATTGATGTTTTCAAATTTTCTTTTCAAAAAATCTAGTTTCAATTGACAATTAATGACATTTTTAAAAAAAAATTCAAATAGCTGTTACTGTACAATACAAAATGTTGATAATCAATCACCATTGCCTGATATTTGTTCACTACGAATCTATTTGATTTTTATAGATATGAATATGATACCATTTGCTGAATGTACCTATTCACACTATAAACTATGAGAGTTTTCTAATACACTGAATGATTTCGTAAAAAAAAAATTAACTTTTTTGGTGATCTAATAGCTTGAAATGAAGATTTTAATTTGTTCAATAGAACAGATTCAAAGATTTAATTTTATACATATTAATGACTGATGTTATAATTTAAAATAGTCAGCTGTAAACTGTTTGAATATTATCTTCATATTCAAAATTCATATGATCAAAAATATCTTCTAGACTGAAAAAAAATTTGCTCTGAAGTTTATACATAAAAATCTTTAAATTCCATATCTCGTACAGAGTACGTTAGTGTTTAACCAAATGATTAATCCTTACTATATAGCATTTCCAATTTCAATCAACTCACAATATTACCATGGCCATTCAGAGTAAAAGATATTCTTAAGTTACTGGTATTCAGTCATAGATGTTTACGAGGCATTGCTTGTATATCTTGGGACAGCAGAGTAAAAAATGCTGTTGTTAAGAAACGAGTACAAGGTAGGGATGGCAAATCCATTGATGAAGTAGTGAAACTTCATCAGTTGAGTTGGTTGGGACATGTGTCACGAATTCCCAACCACCGACTACCTCGACGAGCTATGCTTTGTGGTGTGGAAGTAGGTTGGAAGAAAGCTAGGGGTGGTCAAAACATGGCACAAATCCATGAAGTCACTAACAACTGGACTGAGACAAGTTAGAGGATGTAGACTACCTGGTCGAGATCCACGACGACGAAAGTCACCAATGTGTCAGAATCGTTTGCAATGGCGCAGGTGCATCCACTCTTTGTGTTCGCTCGAATTTTAATCTTCCGAATTGGTCATCACCTCTGTATTTCTCTTTCAAAATTTATCTCACTGAATTATACATCTTGAATAATATCTTCGAGCCTTAATCTTCTCCATTACCGCCAATTCTTCTACTATGTCCACCACTATGGGATTTGAACTGACAATGGCGTCTCTGTGCTGATGTGGTATGGCAACGTGAACTGATGTACGTACGTACGTACGTATCATTCATTCTAATTGGTGATACTTGTCACAAACTATATGTTGCTGAACTTCATCACTTACTTAATCTCATCATTTGTTTTAGTTAATTACTGACGACTTATACCCCTAATTGAACATATACACTGATATAAACTTGTATCTTTGATTGTATGTGTATTCAACTAATTAAGACTGAAAAAAAATTACTCTTTAGTCAAAAAGTAAAATATGATTTGATAAAAAGTGATGAAATTTGTGATTTTGAACTTTTGAACATTAAAGATGCTCTAAATTAGTCAATTCAAAAAAAAAAAAGAAATTTCTCAATCAATGATTCATTTACCTAACTGTAATAGAGTGTCGGTTGTACATCTATCTACATAACTTGTATCTTATAGTTATACTAATAACTTCGATAGTTATTCTGATAACTAAATCAAACATGACCAGTCGTATTTCACTTTAAACACCACAATCACTGAGCCAGTTTGATTCATTCATCAATAAATCTAATGATATCTTGCTAAGCAGCCTTATTATACTATCGACTTACTAAATTTTATCATCTCTCTCTCTCTCTGTATTTTTAAATATATTTGTATTCTTCCTGCCTTTCCTTGAATGACTGTGGTTATTTGATCGATCTGCACTACTACTACTACTACTACTACTAATGTACAACTAGATCTCTGGAAATGGATAAGTTATTCAAAATTGAATTATATATGGTTGGAGAAGATATTTATGAGAAAAATCAATCCTATTAACCTTAACTTTTTTTGGAAATTTTTCAACATGATAATGAGATGCAACAAAATTGTTGTAACAAGTTCATTGGTAAAAAAAATAGACAGACAGACAGACAGATACAACAAAGAACTTCGTACATAAGTACATCAGTTCACGTTGCCATACCAAATCAGCACAGAGAGACGCAACTGTCACTTCAAATCCAACAGTGATAGCGAAAGTAGAAGTATTAGCAGTAATGAAGAAAATTAAGGAGCGAAGATAAGATTTGAAAAGTATAATTCAGTGAGATAAACTTAGAAGGAGAAAGATAGAGATTATGAGGAATGCAGAAGCTTAGAATTTCATAGAAAACAAAGAGTGGATGCAACTGCGCCATAGCAAACGATTCTGAGCCATGTCGTTCAAGGTCTCTAATCATTGGTGACTTTCGTCTCACGTATCCCAACCAGTTAGCCTACATCTATCAACATGACTCAGTCCACTTGTCAGTGACTTGATGGATTTGTGCCATGTTTTTCTTTGGCCGTCCCTAACTTTCTTTTAATCTACCCCTACACTGCAAAACATAGTTCGTCGCGGAAGTCGGTGGTTAGCCATACGTATCATATGTCCCAACCACCCCAACTGACAAAGTTTGACCACTTCATCTATTGATTTGTCATTCCTACCTAGAACTCGTTTCCTAACAACAGCATTGCCTATACGGTTGTGCCATGATACACGAGCAATGCTTCGGAGACATCGATGATCTAAGACTAGTAACCTACGAAAGTCCTCTACTCTTAACGGCCTAGTTTCGCATCCGTACAGTAGGACGGAGCGAACTTCTGCACAGTACACTCGTCCTTTGGTTAGCAAACGGATATTTCGCCTGCGCCATAGGTGACAATTTAGAACAAAAAATGTAATTTACTTCATTTATACCAGTGATTCACTGATATCCATTTATAGATGTTATTTGGATGACAAAATTTGTTTCTAAGACCTACTATTTCTTGCACAATATTACTTTGATTGAGTTTTTTTTTCAATGAACACAATGATTAAGAAAAGTACATTGTTTTAAATGAAACCAAACTCACTAAACAATATAACCAGATGAACAGTTAGTTTCTTTAGATTATGTAATAGATTTTTGCAACTAACCTTCAACAACTTTATTCAGTACTAAGACTCTAATAACTTTTTTCAAATGCGCTAAACTGATTTTGTATGTGTAATTGTCAACCATAAATCTGTTTGCTCTTAAACTATAGACAATCTTTCTGTGATTGGTTCATATTTACATGGTAAGTGGGGGTGGTAAGAATACAAGCAGTGATTTTATTGGTCAGTTGATTTCTATTGACTTTTTGTTTCAAGGCTAACAGATGATGATCAGTCAGTCATATGAAACCTAAAAACCAACTTTCATTGTTGACGTAATAAAATCTTAAGTCCAGGTTTTAAATAGGATATTTCTAGAAAATTCTTGAAGTGTTCTGTCATACTTTTTAGAAATCAACTAAACAGACTTATAAATTCTTCGAAAATAAAATGAAACGTGTCAGAGAAAAAAAAACTCATGAATCCGTTTTTTGATAACTAGCTAATATAATACATGTACAAAGCAAATTTCTTGTTATAAGTAATGACATAATTAGTAAAGTCAGTATGTAATATTATGAAAGTGAATGAGAACGCAAAATACTTCGTATTCGTTGGCCAAACACTATCACCAACAACGAACTGTGGGAGAGAACAAACCAGATTCCAGTGGACGAGGAAATCAGGAAGAATTGGTGGAAGTGGATAGGACACACACGACGAAAAGCACCTAACTGCGTCACGAGACAAGCCCTCCCATGGAACCCTCAAGGCAAAAGGAAAAGAGAAAGGCCAAAGAATACATTACGCCGATAAATAGAGAAAGATATGAGAAGAATGAACAAACATTGGACAGAACTGGAGAGGGAATCCCAGGAAAGAGTTTGTTGGAGAAAACTGGTGGGCGGCCTATTCTCCATTGGTGGGTAACAGGCGTAAGTAAGTAAGAATGAGAAGGAAAAACTCCACAAATCTAAATATCCACATAAGTGATAATAATCATGTGATTAAACATTAAAAAGTTAATTTTTAAAAAATTCAAATATCCCATTTGGTTGATATAGCTGAAAGTAGGATGAAAACATTCATCATACAATTTCCTAAAATACAATTAGCCGCTCCACAGTGCTTTGCGTGAATGAATACAGTTTTCTTTAAATCAAATTCATCTTCTCGTAATATGTAATTGTATCTAAAAAACATACTTCATTTGTCGATAAACAGAGATTAATCATCCCACTTTAATATCGATCAACTAGCAAGTTTACAATAATTTTTCAAACTAGATATCTGTTTATTTTATTTGTAATGTGTTACAAAGTAAAAACATATATTTTTAATCATTATTGTTGATATCAAAACTTCCTCCAGTAAAGATAATTTTCTCAATCTAAAAGCTCTGGATGGCTGCTTCATCCTAGTTTAGGAGGAATCTTCAGTAGTGAGTTTATAAGCTTGATCACTTCGTGATTTCGCTGATTCTCAACAATCATATACTTACTACTGACTAGCGACGAAAGGAACTTCCCGGAAATTTGAAGAGAAGCCATGATCAATAGAATCATAGCGTGTCTGGTATGATTCGTCTGCCCATCAAAGACAATGGATGATATTACTCAGTTTTGTGGATTCATTCAAGTTAGACATTAACATCATCGAATTCCAGCTCAGTGATCGAGAAATGAAGCATTCGCACGCCAGATTGGAGGTTCCAAGTTCGTTTCCCGCTTACATGGTCGTGGATGTATACTGCTGGTGATTATCCCATTAGGACAAAACAGTTGTCCAGTATTGTCCGGTATTGAATGAGAGTTCATTATTTCAATTGGGAAAAAAATTCTTTCGTTCTTTTTATAATACAAACAAGCTACTTAACAATATAACAAGTAGTATAACATATTGTACTAAAAGTTCATTAGCTTAGTGGTAATGAAATGAAAAATTCAATCAGTAGGTGTTTTGTGATTTAATGTGGTATCTTTTAATCTCATTTGGTTTCATCTGTTAGATTTGTTGAAGTTTATTTTCAATATACTTACTTACTTTCGCCTGTTACCCCCAATGGAGCATAGGCCGCCCACCAGTTTTCTCCAACCAACACTGTCCTGGGCTTCCCTCTCCAGTTCTGTCCAATGTTTGTTCATTCCTCTCATATCTTTCTCTATTTCTCGGCGTAGTGTGTTCCTTGGCCTTCCTCTTTTCCTTTTGCCTTGAGGGTTCCATGTGAGGGCTTGTCTCGTGACGCAGTTGGGTGCCTTTCGTAGTGTATGTCCTATCCATTTCCACCGCTTCTTCCTGATTTCCTCCTCCATTGGAATCTGACTTGTTCTCTCCCACAGTTCGTTGTTGCTGATGGTGTCTGGCCAACGAATACGAAGTATTTTGCGTAGACAACTGTTAATAAACACTTGTATCTTCTGGATGATGGCTTTGGTAGTTCTCCATGTTTCCGCTCCATACAGTAGAACTGTCTTCACATTTGTATTGAAGATCCTGATTTTGGTTTTGTTTGAAAGTTGTTTGGAGTTCCAGATATTTTTCAACTGTAGAAATGCAGCCCTTGCTTTGCCAATCCGCGCCCTCACATCTGCGTCCGATCCACCTTTCTCGTCGATGATGCTGCCAAGATATGTGAAGGTGTTAACGTCCTCCAAGGTATCTCCATCAAGCGTGATTCGGTTGGTGCATGTTGTGTTGCATCGGAGAATTTTGCTTTTTCCTTTATGTATGTTGAGACCTACTGCTGCAGAGGCTGCTGCTACACTGGTCGTCTTCTCTTGCATTTGTTGTTGAGTGTGCGATAGAAGAGCCAGGTCATCTGCGAAGTCCATATATATATATATATATATATATATATATATATATATATATATATATATATAACGATTCCACTCAGAATGCATATACAGTGAAAGAGACTGATTAAATATAATCATGAATATGAACCACTGTTACCGTTGAACAAATTAATGTTTTTCCAATCTCAGACCTGGTCACAGGTTCAACCATCTGGTGAGTTTTGCACATGACGAAACTTATGTACTAGATATCGTCCGCTCTTGTCTATCTATAATTCAGAAATACACCAAAAACTGATAATGTTACATTTACATCACATTAGAAATGACTCAGTTTAGTGTTGTGGTATAATATCCAGCACAAACATAGCCTCTTTTATCATGTGATCTAAGCGTTTTTGTTGTCTAGACAAATCATATGGAAAGTTAACTTCGAATTAACAATAACTATTTGATTATATTCTGTAATATATTGAAAGATAATTGAATCAACACTAAGGATAGGCTGATTTTTTTAATGCTCGATATCATGTCTGTTTTTTTCCTTTTTGGAAGATTATTTCTGACTGCGTAATCACAGTAAAACGTTAAAACTGTTGCTTATTGACTTAGTCACTTCCCTCAGATATTTTAATCGATTGTATGTGACTAAGAATTAGTCTTCTGTACTTGTTACGCAATTAATATTTTTGAAACCATGAATCGACCAATGTTTGATCACCATCAGAAACCTGGAAGCACTGAAACACGGCAGTTTCCTCCTGATATGGGACTCATCACGGTGGCAGTGCGCATCCACGACTCCTGCACCTTGCAGGATTCGAATCCAGGATCTTCGGTATTGTAGGCGAACGACTAACCATCGTACCACTGGACCGGTATCCAACGGTGTTAATGTCTAACTTGATCAATTCACGGAGTTGCGCAACCTCATACTGTGGTGCTGTGGTGCGAACTACTTATAAGTAGTATATAACGTGAGTGTCAACGTAAAGTCTGGTAGCATAATATGGGGGGAAGATCAAGAAAGGAAGAGTTAGAAACAATGGAATTTGTATGAAACGCATGAATAGTGACAATGGATTGATGTTTGGCAACAGAAACAGTCCAGTTCCATAGGATGAACTGATCTTTTGCAAATGAACGATTTACGATATGGTTTTCCGATTTTACTGACTAACTCTGTAATTTTCGTTAAATACAATTCGGTTGCCCCACCTGTGTTCGCATTCTCTACATTTGGTGTCGCTGCCTGCTCGAAAGAAGGGGCTCCCGTGGCCGAAGGAGTTGCAGGACGGAGATTGGCGAAGCTTCCTGAAGGAGTATGGGGCCACGGTGGAGCTGGTGGGGGCCTGGGGCGGAGTTGACGCTGCTGGGAGGTGAGGCGAAGGCGGTACACGACAGCCTGGACGGTGCCACCGAGAAGACGGCGTGGGAGACGGCCACCGGGCGGCTGATAATGGAGTTCGACAGCCCAGCGGACAGGGAGGAGGCGCCGCAGAGGTTCCGGTTGGCGCGGCTGTCGCCTGATGGTGACCTGTTGGTGCTTGCTGTGGAGCTCACCGGATTGCGCCGTGAGGAGTGGGCGGGGCACAGTCTTTGGCGTCGCAATTTATCGAGTGTGTGCCTGCCGCCGCGTTCCAGCATCGGGAACTTGTAAACGCTACACGTTGGATAGATGCCGTATCCACTCCAGACCAGTGATCAAGAACGATGACCGAAGTGGTAATCCGGCATATTGTAGCGTGTCACGGAATACGGAAGGTGATATTAACTGACCAGGGTCCCTGTTTTGAAAGTGACGACAGCTTATTAAAAGGGGGGACGAGTGTGGTGCGAGCTACTTATAAGTAGTATATGACGTGAGTGTCCACGTAATGTCTGGCAGCCGAAGATGGGGGAAGATCAAGAAAGGAAGAGTTAGAACACAATGGAATTTGTATGAAACGCATGAATAGTGACAATGGATTGATGTTTGGCAACAGGAACAGTCCAGTTCGATATGATGAACTGATCTTTTGCAAATTCACGATTTACGATATGGTTTTCCGATTTTACTGAGTAACACTGTAATTTTCGTTAAATACAATTCGCTTGCCCCACCTGTGTTCTCATTCACTACAATACGAAACGGCCGTGTTTCAGTGCTTCCAAGTTTCTAATGGTGGTCTAACATTGATCCTCGATTCATGGTTTCAAAAATGTGTAACTTAACAATCTTCCAACCCCGTAACACAATTAATAGGTCATAGAGGTTTCAATATTCCTAGATATTCATTCATTTATTCATTCAATAATAACAGAAGATAACTGGCCAAATTATTCAAATTTATAACTTACATAATTGTAGCAAAACAAACCACAAACCATAAATCTCAATAGATATGATATAACAATAGTTTTGATATAAGCGTGAGTGACAGATTGATACTAAAATGACCTTGAATTTATAAACTATAGAGAATATTACCAAATAAACTGTCCATCAACGGATTGCTCACAAGCGAGATTATATAAAAATGTCACAAAATAATTGCATCAACCTAAACTACTACTACTAATCCATGCTATTACAAATTAAATCAGAAGTTTATTCGTTGCACAAGTTAATGGGTGTTGAAATTCAATATGAGAACGCTTTAGCGTCTGAAGCAAAATGTACTGGATTTGAATCCTAGAATGTGCAGGCACATTCATTAGACGAATCGTAAAACAGGACGAAACACACGTCCTGGATTCCGCTACTTATCACATTCCATCCATGTTATATAAACCTTAGTTTTACGTTGTTTAGTTATACAAATTCGGTAATTATTGATTTTTACGCCGTTACTTTGTTTCTCTGATGATAATCTTCCTTATCTGTTCGTACAAAGGAGTAAATATAGAATCTGTTTCATGTCTTGATATCCACGAAGTTCTGGTTTGATATTGATTAACCGACAATAACACATGAAAAGGTTTATAAAAGTTTAAAGTTTTATAAGGAGCTTTCGTGTCTAAGGTATTATATATGCCAAGTGTAGTTAAGGCTTCCATCGGAAAATTTATTAATCATATAAATAGTAACTCGCCAGGAAAATCAAATTCATTTTTGTGTGTTTAAAAGGAAATAAGGGGTATTAATTGTTTACATAGTTTTGTAAAAATTGTTCAATCTAGATCAGCTTTAAAAACAAACATCAACAAAAAATCTTTGATGAGATTAATGCCACAAACTTGATTTGGAACTTTTACTAATCAGATGTAAATAAATGAATAGTACTCTGATTATTCTCAGTTGTTTGTTTAATTTTATTCTGAAGATTAAAAGCTAGTTATCTTCATTTCAATAACATGGCTGAAATCCATGAAGTCATTGACGAGTTGACTTAGCCCTGTCGGTAGTTGTCGACTACCTGGTTGGGGTCCGCGAGATGATAATAATCGATGGTTAGAGACCTTGAACGACACGGCTCAAAATCGGTTGCAATGGCGCCAGTGCATTTATTCGTTGTGTTCTCTCAATCCTAATCTTCTGGATTCTTCAACACCTCTAGTTTTGACTTTCTAAACTTTTCTCACTGAATCATACTTCTTGAATAATACCTCCTCATCCTGACCTCTCCGATTAATTCTAATACCCTTACTACCTCTACTACTATTGGATTTGAATTGACAATGTCGTCTATGTGCTGATGTGGTATGGCAACATGAACTGATGTACTTACGTACATACACCTAGTACCAATAATGATATTAATATAGGATATGCTTTAAGTTTACTTAAATTTTGACTAATTAATAAATTCTAGTGTTTGAATGGAAGAATTAACTATACCGTACTTCAAATTAACATGGCTAATAGGATCTAAACCTTCGGGGCTTCTGTCGATCGCAAGCCCGCATAAAGGAGGAGGGTTGGTCATATGATTGGCGATCCCATCCCACCAAAAAAGTAACTTGCCAAAAAAACGCGAACCAGAAAAAATGATTCAAACCATGGTAACTCTGCCCTGGGAATAGGAAGAACAATTATGACGTCTCGTGATGAAAGCCGAGTTCCCTTGGAAGTCACGAGGCTGATGGCCATTCTGACAACCAGAGCAACCATTCTTTTAGGTAGATGGAACGTTCGAACATTGTGGTAGACTGTAAGACTATTTCAAGTTGCTGCAGAAATGAAAAGATACAATCTGGAGATCCTTTGGAGGACGTTAACACCTTTACATATCGACAAGAAAGGTGGATCCGATGCAGATGTGAGGGCACGGATTGGTAAACCAAGGGCTGCATTTCTACAGTTGAAATATATCTGCAACTACAAACAACTTTCAACCAAAACCAAAATCACGATTTTCAATACAAATGTCAACACAGATCTACTGTATGGAGCGGAAACTTGCAGAACTACCAAAGCCATCATCCAGAAGATACAAGTATTTATGAACAGTTGTACAAGCAAAATACTTCGTATTCGTTGGTCAGACACTATCAGAAACAACTTACTGTGGGAGAGAACAAACCAGATTGCAGTGGATGAGGAAATCAGTTAGAAGTGGTGGAAGTGGATAGGACACACACTGCAGAAAGCATCAAACGCCGTCACAAGACAAACCCTCAAATGAAACCCTGAAGGTCAAAGGAAAAGAGGAAGGCTAATGAACACATTTCGCCGAGAAATAGAGAAACACACGAGAAGAATGAACAAAAACTGGAAAAGACAACTGGAAAGGGAATCCCAGGACAGGGTGTGCTGGAGAAAACTGGTGGGCGGCCTATGCTCCATTGTTGGGTAACAAGCGTAAGTAATTAAGTAAGTAATAGGTTCTAAACCTAAAAGCAAGCATACTTTTAAACAATATCTAATTCAGAAAGAAAAAAAAATCTGATATAATTTAAGCATTAATCAATGTTTCAAACATATTCAATTAACAAGAATGTGAATCCGAAAAAAACAAACAGTAGGAAGGAGAATACATAATGAATATGCAAACAGAATTATGAATCAATAAAGCGAACTGTACATTGAACTTATTATTGTTTTTCCAACATATTGCTTCAATTGTAAATGGTATATAAAACTTATCATTGACATGATTATTGTGAGCTTTCTTCACAATTTAACCAATCAAATTCAAGTTATCGACAAAATTGTTTGAATATATTACATGGAAATTGTATTGAAACTTAAGTATTGGTGTTGATAAGTGTGATCATTATCAGTAGTTATAAAGTAGATATGGGAAGAAAAATTTATTTGTTGTGGTTGTTAGATCCCCAGAACTCGCTTAAATAAATAAATGCCTTATTTTTGAATTTCACGTTTGCCAACATGGGCTGATCAGTTGACCTTGAGATTTTATTTTCCATTAGGAAAATCCATGGCTGTGATTGGCTGCTGTGTGTTTTTGTGTGCTATTTTTTGGTGACTGTCCCAAGGAGGTTTTTATGATGTATAAATAAACGAGAGTTGTATGCTTGATTGTATTGTGTATTGTGATTGCTGGGTGTTTGTAGAATATACTTTCTACGCTTATCAAGACTTCTATTTTGCAGTTTGGCCATCAAGGTAGCCTACTTGGACGCTGGTTCATTGTCTCGTTCGTGTTTATCGACTAAAGTGAACTTGTAATAGCTTCTTCAAGCGTACCTAGTGACGAACGTAACAGCATTGAAACAATTAACGCCTAATTTTATTGATTTTTTATTTTATTTTAAAAGCAAATGATTGAAGTGTAAAAATCTTTGTGAAATGAAAAAAAAATATATAGTATGATGAATGTCTGATTGCCATGGTAAAATAATTCTAGTGATGTAACATTTGTTTTTGTGATAATTTTTTTTGTTTATCTTACTTCACTTTATATTTGTAAACTTTCATCGTTCACTTCATTCATATAGTACACGTAATATATTCGGTGACTGTATGAAACTGAGGAGAAAATAACGATATACAGTGAACTTATCGTATTCTATGCGTCATGTTGTTCTTGTTTTAAGCATTCCAACTAACATTCACTTGACTTTTGCGATTTTAAGGTTTTTTAGACAACTCTCTATATGTTTGTTTGTTTAATCATCGTTTTCTGTGAAGGATTAGTGATATTCAGTGGTAGTGTGGTGCGAGCTACTTATAAGTAGTATATGACGTGAGTGTCCACGTAATGTCCGGCAGCAGAAGATGGGGGAAGATCAAGAAAGGAAGAGTGGGAATTTGTATGAAACGCATGAATAGTGACAATGGATTGATGTTTTGCAACAGGAACAGTCCAGTTCGTCATGATGGACCGATATTTTGCAAATTCACGATTTACGATATGGTTTTCCAATTTTACTGGGTAACTCTGTAATTTTCGTTAAATACAATTCGGTTGCCCCACCTGTGTTCTCGTTCACTACAGTAGCACCATATTGATAATGGAGTGGTTTGCCAATGTATGTTCAGGAAATGTGACAGAAATTCATTTGGTATCATGACTATCGCCTGCACATGTATTAAGAAAGTTGTTCCAGAGAATCCTATATCTCGCATTATTTATCAACACTGGAAGGGTTTAGAATAAGCAAAGAGTCGGTCAGTGGTGAGTGGACACGATGTTGTGATATTAAAGAAGGCTTCATAGGACTGCCCCCCTGTTTGTCATTCATGACTCTTTGTTTAAAGTTTTACAGATGATGCAATTCGGTGGCTAGAGATGTGCATCAGGCATGGCTCAGAAGGAAGTGTATTGGTTGTCGTGTTGTAATTCTCTCTTACTTTTTCAATAAACGGAAAAGAAACTTTGTCAACTCAGATTATTTACGTTTGAATTTCTTTCAATCAGAATGTTTTTCTCATTAGTTCGTTTTTTACTCCCATGCATTTGTTTTTTTATTCACTATTCTATATCCCTTGAAAATCTCATTTTTTTCTTATAATGTGGCTATCATTTATATTGATTCCCGTTTATATTTTAACTAAATAAACTAATATTTTCTATTAGAGTTATTGAGATTAGTGTTATTGCATATTTGAAATCATCAATCAATCATTGTTAGACCGCCATTCGGAACCTGGAAGCAACGGACGGCCGTTTCGTCCTGGTATGGGACTGTTCAGCAGTGCGCATCCACGACTCCTTCACCTCGTAGGATTTGAATCCGTTACCTTCGGTATTGTGCGCGAACGCCTAACCATTGGACCACTGGACCGGTATCCAACGGTGTTAATGTCTCACTCTGTTGGATCTAGGAATTTTGCGCAACCTCACCCATTTGTCTTTGGTAGTAGTTACTATCCACACCCTACAGGGTTTAACTCCACTGGTCATGTGTTATCACTAGAACTCCGAGAATATCTTCACGAAGCTAGTCACTAGTGGGCATATTACATACATGAACTAACACTCACCAATGACGTCAAATTGTAATTTTATTTCAACTTCGTCAATTAATGATACAGTCGTCATTCGTTTGTTATAGAGATACAATTTTTTTCTTCACTTCTCTTAGTATTGATGATATTATGTCCTTCTTCATGTGACCTCATTTTCTATATATAAATACGCTTGTTTTTGATATCATTTTAATGATATGAATGAATGTTACCAATTGTAACTTTAAATCGTGTACAGTTGATGCGAAACCATGAAAAATAATGAATTCTATTAATTTTTACAAATGTTGTTGATTTTCTTATTACCCAGTTTGAATTTCGTTCAGTTGAACATGTAATCTGTGTTACAATTAACTTTTTTTGTGATTCATGTTAGTGAATATATCAAAAGTTATTCAGTTGAATGATTTTTATGAACTTATCGAAGGAGTTATGATAGATAGATGAATGTTAATTATTGTTCAGCTACTTTTCATTCCGTAGTGTAACTTCATAGATAAACACTACCACAAAGCGTTTTCCATTCAGTCTCATTAGCAAAAAACTAATGACAGGAAAGTTTGTTCAAGTTATCTGAACCTTGAGATTATCAACACGGTGCTACTAATTGGTATGGCCTATCCTTTAAAAAATACAATGGTCGAACATTAAGAATCCTCGTATATATCCATCCTAGAGAGCTCATGTTTCACAAGTGCCGAGAAAACTGCTTATACTCCCAACCGGTAACACTTATATTAAATCAGTCTTGGAGAAAAAAACTATTCTTAATTCAAATTAGCCATTTTGTATTTGACCATACATAAAATTATCTTATCTACCACAGAATTATCACCACTCAAACAAGCTTACTTACTCCTGTTACCCACCAATGGAGAATAGGCTGCCCATCAGTTTTCTCCAACCAACACTGTCCTGGGCTTTCCTTTCCAGTTCTGTCCAATTTTTGTTCATTCTTCTCATGTCTGTCTCTATTTCTCGGCGTAATGTGTTCCTTGGCCTTCCTCTTTTCCTTTTACATTGAGGGTTCCATGTGAGGGCTTGTCTTGTGATGCAGTTAGGTGCTTTTCGTAGTGTGTGTCCTATCCACCACTTCCACCACTTCTTTCTGATTTCCTCCTCCACTGCAATCTGGTTCGTTCTCTCCAACAGTACGTTGTTGGTGATAGTGTCTGGCCAACGAATCCGAAGTATTTTACGAAGACAACTGTTCATAATTACTTATATCTTCTGGATGATGGCTTTGGTATTTCTGCAAGTTTCCACTCCATACAGTAGAAGTGTCTTCACATTTGTATTGAAAATGTTGATTTTGGTGTTGATTGATATTTGTTTTGAGTTTCAGATATTTTTTAATTGTAGGAATGCAGTCCTTGCTTTGCCAATCTGCGCCTTCACATCTGCATCGGATCCACCTTTGTTGTTGATGATGCTGCCCAGATATGTAAAGGTATTAACGTCCTCCAAGGTATCTCCATCAAGAGTGATTTGGTTGATGCATGTTGTGTTGTATCGGAGAAGTTTGCTTTTCCCTTTATATATGTTGAGACCTGCTGCCGCTCAGGCTGCTGCTACACTGGTCGTCTACTCTTGCATTTGTTGTTGCGTGTGAGATAGAAGAGCCAGGTCATCTGCAAAGTCCAGATCGTCTAGCTGCGTCCTAGTTGTCCACTGAATACCGTGCTTCCCTCCACGTGCTGACATCTTCATAATCCAGTCGATCATCTCAAACAAGCACTTCCTGATTATTTCTGACGCTTCATTATTAGTGTTGAAGCTACTGTCAGTCTTTTAAAAATTGTTCGAAGTTTGATAGTGGAGATGATATTTCCTACTTATGAACACGGATCACCGAGTGATTATGTATGGTTTGAACATATCTTTGTATAATAAATTGGTAAGATAGACATTTTAAAATTCGAAAAGTCTTTATTCAAGTGACAGATTTATACGAGAATCATACATTTATTTTAGCATTGGCACAAGACTATTTATTATTAACAGAATATTATGGAGCATAGTTTTGTGAATAAGATGAGAGTTGTCTCTGATACTATGAAACAAAATGGGTGATGATATTCAGGCATTTATCTTACCGTGAAGACATAATTCATACATCCACCTCCTGAATAGAATCCCTTTTGCTTGTTGTGAGTTAAAGCTTCACTAGTTTTGTCAACCTGTGTAGTATTATGTGAACTAGTGTTTCTGATATGACAAGCAATACAATTCAACCTTGGCAACCTTAGGTTACTGTATACTATTAAAAAATCCAATAATTTATTTGATCGGAACTTCTCATCCATCTTTGAATAAGGTTGGGTAGACCGTCTAGGTCCAGCGGTTTAGAACGCTTTACAATTCGAACGTACTTGTCTGTTTTTAGCAGGTTAGATTTCTGCTGGATGAGGTCTCTAACCCCATGTCCAACCCTCCTTCTTTATCCGGACTTGGAAGCGGCAGTAACCCTAGAAGTACTCCGGGGAAAGTAGAACTAGAAAGGAAGGATTAAGATATAGTTGGTTGAAGAATCTTTGTCAGAGGCCTACTATCCATTAGGGTAATAGGTATAAGTAAGCGTGTGGAAACGTTAAGCTATACTTTGAAGTTCCCTGCATGGCCTTTGATTATTCTTTAGGGATTAATAATCGTTATCCTATCAACTACATAGATAGTTTCTGTGATTTCAGGATTGTTTTTTGTGACTGGGAGGAATAAGAACGGTTTTTTTAGTGCTTCTCTAATTAAATAACGATGCTTGACCACCGAATTACTTAGGAAAATAATATCTCTGTTCTTTAATTCATCCAAACTTTAATAGTTTTGTATGAAAAACTTAATTATTTTGTTATGTTTGTCGTTAAAAGAATCAATCGTTTAAAGAACAGTTTAGCAATAGTAGTATGATCATCAAACAGACCAGATTTCTCTTTCCCAAATCAAAGTTTGATCTGAAACAATTGGTAGGTTTTCATTTTACCTGTAAATACTGTACAGCAGAACAGATAGACGTGCACTAGTCTGACAATGACAACTGATTAATATACAGTAATAAAAGTTGTTGATAATAGTTAAAGGTAAAATACACGAATCTGAAGATCAAACTAGGAAATGAGTATAGTTTCAGATATTTTAAATTCAGTTTACATTACCATCTTAAGTTAAATTTGTGTCTTGCATATGTTGTTTCAAGTATGGTGACAGTAAATCTATATGAATATACTTAATGTTGATCTGACGTGTATTTTTGCATTAAAACTTCATAAATCAGTGACATTTTTATGTGGGCTGAATTCTCCAAATATTAATTAGCCTCATCACTTGTGTGTTAAAGTATTAAGCTTTCAAAATCTATGTCCTTATTTCAAATAAATCAGTGGAATAATTCTCTAACTACTCTCTTATCGGGATAAATCTGATCTATTCATGACAAAGGTCAATCAATAACCTGACCAAAAAAGGTCAACGGAACAAAGTAGTCAGTTCAAATACAAGGATGGTTGAAGGTAATAAAACTTATAAGGATAACCAATCACAATCAAGACAACTGGAACATACTGATTTAAAACTGATTGAATTACTAAGATGCTATATTTTACATGAATTAAGCTCTGATATTGTACAGTACAACAACGAAAGCTCCCGTAATTAAATCATTTTGCTGAGAACTCAACTATTTTAACATCATTATTGTTAAAAGGCAATTTGATTGTGACTCATTTGGCCTCGTGTGCTTTTATGACATGGCTTAAAACCGTTTGCAATGGCGAAGGTGCATTCACGCATTGTGTTCTCTCAAATACTAGCCTTTATAGTTCCCCATCACCTTTATCTTTTTCTTTTTAAGTTTATTTCACTATATTCTACTTCTTGAATAATATTATCGAACCCTAATCTTCCTCATTACCACTAATACTATCTCTCTCTACCACTACGGGATTTAAATCGACAATTGCATCTCTATGCTAATGTGAAAATTGCAACTTGAAGTGATGTACTTACATTACGAAGTTCTACACTGTAACTGACTGACTGACTGAAAAGGTCATCTTGGCCTATCACAACTGGATATTATTTTCCAATCTCTCATATCGATTTATCACAGAAAGCTTGATAGTTTGGAGCTGAAAGTCATAAGAATCTTCGTTAAATTAAATCCCCAAGTTATGTAACAGTAGTACAAATGTCATCTAATTATAATATATGACCTGTTAACAGTATATACTGTTAGATATATTGCAATCACATTAGAAGTTATAGCCACCAGGGATGTTTAGAATAGTTTATCTCATTGTATCACTAAAACTACATCAGATTGGTTGATAATTGTTCGTTCTTTATGATAATTTGAATGTTATTTGATAACAGTGATTGATATCAGTGTTAATGAATAATACATAAGTGGTATAAATCATTTCACTGTCTGAGATTGAATAATTCATATAGTGGAATGAAATTCCGGGCAATATGTTAAAGAAACTATTAGATATTTTGGGGTAGAGTTTTGGAGGTTTGTGTTTTTACACATTTGAAATCATCAATCAATCATTGTTAGACCACCATTAGAAACCTGGAAGCACTGGACTGTCGTTTCATCCTGGTATGGGACTCATCAGCAGTGCGCATCTAGAGATTGATTGATGATTTCAAATGTGTAAAAACACAAACCTCCAAAACTCTACCCCAAAATATCGTAACAGTGCTCACTAGTGACAACTAGCTTCGTGAGGAAATTCTCGGAGTTCTAGTTGAGAAGACGTGACCAATGGAGTTCAACCCTGTCGGGTGTAGACAGTAACTACCAAAGACAAATGGGTGAAGTCGCGCAAAATCCCTAGATCAATCAGAGTTAGGCATTAACAAACACTATTAGATATCTCTTTGTTCAAAAGATACAGTGCAAAAAATATTTCCAAGATAAATACACTTGAAATCAAAATTTTATTTTCATCCAGTTGATTTCCTACACCAATATGTATGTATATTTAACACTAATATCTACTATGTTACAGACATAAATATTATCATATTCTATAAATTTAAATGATATTTCATTATTACTATGGTATTTACCATAAAATACAATACAACTTATTCATTTCTATAAACCAATAACCTATTATACTGATCAATATATATTTTCACACAACCCACAAGAGAATGTAATTATTATTTACTTTGGATTGGATCAATTTAATTTTTTTTTTAAATTTTAAATTGTTAATAAACACTATAAACTGAGCATCATCTGGTCCGATTTGAATTATTGATTTTTTTTTTACATGAACATCTGTTCATATAATACAGTGATGATGATTATTCGTTAAGATTTCAATTCAATGATAATAACATGAAAATATTCAAACAACTAAGTAAGTAAACTGTCAATGATAATCAGTATTGTTTTTTTTTTTGCTCTATTTACAGATTTAATTTTTATTGCTTAATTTCAACTTCAAATCAGTCAGCCGTATAACTTGTTACTTTTCAATTAAGATCATATCTGAGATCAGGATGAATTATAAATTTCTATTCTTTGAAATAATCACATTTAACAGACTTGAACATTGATTGATACAAGTTTGACATTTGAATTGGAATACAGGAAACTTATAATGTGATAAAAATTGAACTTTGAATTAACCAGCTAGTTTTTGTTGTTTTTTTTGTTAGAGTTGGAAAGTTTCTGTGCCGATACTGAACGTTACTTTTTCTTTAACTAAGGAAACACAAAATTCAACATTGATAATACTGTTTTTTAGTAAAATAAAAACTTTCATAATGGTTGTAGGATAGAAATATCATATCAGTGATTAATAATAGAATATCTGAATCTCTCTCTAACTATACAGTAACCTACATAAAACAGGCAGGATTCGAATTAAACTTTTACTTCTATTTCTTGTTATTTATATATATATATATATATATATATATATATATATATATATATATATATATATTTGATAAGATTAGTGTAATATGGGAAATATTTTGATTATTACTTACGCCTGTTACCCACCAATGGAGCATAGGCCGCCCACCAGTTTCTCCAACAAACTCTGTCCTGGGCTTCCCTCTCCAGTTCTGTCCAATTTTTGTTCATTCTTCTCATATCTTTCTCTATTTATCGGCGTAATGTGTTACTTGGCCTTGCTCTTTTCCTTCCAACTTCAGGGTTCCATGTGAGGGCTTGTCTCATCATGCAGTTAGGTGCTTTTCGTAGTGTGTGTCCTATCCACCACTTCCACCACTTCTTCCTGATTTCCTCATCCACTGGAATCTGGTTTGTTTTCTCCCACAGTTCGTTGTTGGTGATAGTGTCTGGCCAACGAATCCGAAGTATTTTGCGTAGACAACTGTACATAAATACTTGTATCTTGTGGATGATGGTTTTGGTATTTCTGCAAATTTCCACTCCATACAGTAGAACTCTCTTGACATTTGTATTGAAAATCCTGATTTTGGTTTTGGTTTTCATTATAGAACTCCCAAAAATAAATCTTCAGTGAACTTAATCTATATCAACGAGAAAGACACTGGTTACTAGAACATTATTCATTTTGACAGTGAACTACTCAATGTATATAACAATTGGAAGTAACAGTTTCACTGTAAAGCAAAATAGTTAATAAAACTTTTAGTTCTTGTACAATTTTATTGACCCGGCTACGAAATAAACAGATAAGTAAGTAAGTAAGTAAGTAAGTAAGTAAGTAAGTAAGTAAGAAGTTACCCATTACACTAATTAACTCATACTGACCATTAAAATGATATAATGGTCAACTTTCAAAGTTGTCAACTGAATCTCATCCACCTCATTCTATATGTTAGCCCTTTTTTTCATTATAGAGTAGTGAAGATTGTTGAGTTTCATTGAAATTATGAATCGATCATTGTTAGATCATTATTAGAAACCTGGAAGTACTAGTGATTAGATTCGTTAGGAGATTCTTGTAGTTCTAGTTAGAGGCTATGAATTCAACCCTGTCGAGTGCTGGCAGTTACCCACCGAATGCAACTGATGGAATCGCGCAATACTATCTATTGATTGCAGTTAAACACTGACACCGTTTTATGGGGAAGCTCGGTAGTCTAGAGGTGAAGCGTTCGCATGCAGGTACCATGAATGCTGTAGGGTTCGTGACTAGGTCCGCTTGAAGCTATTATGAGTTCACCTTAGTCGATAAACGCGAACGAAACAATCAACCAGCGTCCAATTAGGCTACCTTGAATCCCAAGCTGAAGTAAAAAGGCCTTGTAAGCGTAGAAAGTTTATTCTACAAACACCCAGCAATCACAGCATAATTACAATCCAGCATACAACTCTCGTTTACTTATACTACATAGAAACGTCCTTGAGACAGTTACGAAAATAGCACACTAAAATACACAGCAGCCAATCACAGCCATGGATTTTCCTGATGGAAAATGAAATCTCAACGTCAGCTGATCAGCCCATGCTGGCAAACGTGAAATCCAAAATAAGACATTTATCAAGCAAGTTCTAGGGATCTAACATCCCCAACAGATGCGCGCAACTGTTGAGTCCCATGTTAAGAAGAAATGCTCGTCCATTGCTTCCAGTTTTCTAATCTCAATCTAACAATGATCGATTTATGATTTGAACGAAAATCAACATTGATTTACTTAACTACCATACAAATAATCATAGATATTCACATAGTTATCATTAATCTACAAATGAAGAAGAAAATTTCCATTGATTCTTTCCAAGTTCTTTTCAAGATTTGCTGTATTAAAGTAACCTGTTACAAAAAGTAAGTCAATGTTCACTCCACACACAATGAAATACAACTTTTATTCAATTTTCATTTTCATCATCTATTATTCTTGATACTTTTGCAAACGATATTCATTCAATCAATCATCGATCGATCGATCGATCAATGAATGTTTTCACATTCATTTTATCAAACAAACTTATTATTATTTGAAAAAGGATTTATTTTCAATCAATCAAATTAATTAATAGTTGACTTTATGAATGCAGTAATTTTTTTTAAAAATTTTTATTGAACATTGTGCGTGACTTGTAATGATTTTTTTTTGCATAAATCTCTTTTTATAAAGAATTGATCAATTTATTTGATCACGTAAGAAAAATGCAGAACTTCATTGTATATATATTTATATATATACGCACTGCTGAAGAGTCCCATACGAGGACGAAACGGCCGTCCAGTGCTTTCAGGTTTCTAATGGTGGTCTAACATTGATCGATCCATGGTTTCAAAAATGTGTAACTTAACAATCTTAACAACCGCGTAATGCACACATGAATAGTAGTCACCTAATATCATGAACACTACCAGTGAAACATGCAAATTTATAACTATGTAATAGATTTTAACTTTTGAATTACAAATCAATGAATTTACTAAGTGATCTAACTAATATTTGAAACTTTTGACAGTATCATTGTAATTACTTTCTAAAATCCCGGGAAATTTCCAATATTTGAACCCTATGAAAAAAAGCAAACGAACAAGACAAAGTGTACAGTATGAAATGAATTTATATTGTCAAGAGTTATTTGAATATGGAAGATAAGGATACTTATAGATTTGTGTGTGACCTATGTATTTTATAGAAGTTCTTAAATATACTACTAAAAATGATAGTTAAGTCGATAATTGGACGGAATGTTTTCATTTTTAAGAATTCTCACGGGTTCTCGATAATACTGTTCACCTGAAAGCACTGGACGGTCGTTTCGTCCTGGTTATGGGACTCATCAGCATTGCACATCTAACACTCTTGCTACTCGCAGAATTGGAACCCATTGGAATCTCATACACAGTCTTCGTTAGTTACTGTCTACACTCGAACAGGTTGAACTTCACAGTGGTCACGTCTTCCCACTAGAACTCGGAGAAGATTCCTCACGAAGCTAGTCACTAGTAAGGACAGGTAATTCGCATTACGGGGTTGTGAAGATTGTGTAACTTAACAAGACTGTATATAAGGTTGTGGAACTCCGTGAATTGATCAAGTTAGACAATAACACCGTTAGATGCCGGCTCAGTGGTCCGGTGGTTAGGCGTTCGCCTACAATACCGAAGGTCCTGAGACCGAATCCTGCGAGGTGCAGGAGTCGTGAATGCGCACTGCTGAGGAGTTCCGTACCAAGACGAAACGGCCGTCCAGGTTTCTAATGGTGGTCTAACATTAACCGATTCATGGTTTCAAAAATGTGTAACTTAACAATCTTCACAACCCAATAATGCAAATTATCACTTAATCACTTGTTTTATTTATTATTTTTGATTTTAATTCATTCGGGATTTTGTCCCCAACACTTATCTAATCAGCTATGCGTAGGGATAATATTTAAACTTTACGATATGCTTGATTTCCAAAGCCTGAACAAATAATGTTTATGCATGATACTCAGGAGTATGGTTCCACAAGTAATTCTCCAAAATTTGTATTACGTGGCTGTGAAGATTGTTAAGTTTCATTGAAACCGTGAATCATTCAATGTTAGGCCACTATTCGAAACATGGAAGCACTGAGACACGGCCATTTCTTCCTGGTATGGGATTCCTCAGCAGTGCGCATCCACGACTCCTGCACCCCGCAGGATTCGATCTCAGGACCTTCGGTATTGTAGGCGAACGCCTAACCACCGGACCACTGAGCCGACATCTAACGGTGTTAATGTCTAACTAGATCCAGTGCTTCCAGGCTTCTAATGGTGGTCTAACATTGATCGATTCATGGTTTCAAAAATGTGTAACTTAACAACCTTCACAACCCCGTAATGCAAATTCTCCAAAATATTACATTTCAAGGTATCGTTTCAGGTGCAAACAATCTAAATTAAAATTAATAGTCTACATATCGTAATGAAAGAAGTCTACAATTCCATATCACATGAGAAATAAAACAAAAGAGGAAACACAACATGTTGAACATAATCGCTAACATTGATTAGTATTGATATGTTTGAAGATGAAGTCATGAAATAAATAAAAGAGATAAAGTTTCACGTAGTAAGAAAGAGACAATGGAGAGCAATTAAGTTACATGAGTGGTAATCGATGTACATAGTTAACATACAAATTCAAATTGACTTTGTGAGTGAATATCATTGGAATGTTTCATTTCGTCTGATAAAGTACAATATGGAGATAGTGTAACTACTGACTGGCGTTAAAATAATATGACTATCATAACATAAAGAATGAGAGATCTAACACATTTTCATCCTGATAATAAAGGTCAAATATGGAGCATGTGTTGTCAAGGTCTTTCACAAAGCAGAGTGAATGTGATGTTCACTCAATGCAATTCTTATCGTATTTATCCATGACGTGTTCGTTATTCATATGATGTCTTAATTTCCTTACAAGTACATTCTTCGACGAATACGTTTAGAAAACCGTATAAATGACTTTCTTTCTGTACTTCCAAGAATACATGTAAATGCAGAAACACATTTGATGGTAACCTCATAGGGCGTAATAATAATCTGCATTTGAATGGTTTGAGAATAAATCTGATACTATGCACTAAAAATAGTTGTGTTGACTTTAAAGCTGCTTTCAATCCTCTCATCGATCCTACATGAAATCGCCTCAACTTTCAAGGTAATGTAGATGAAGATATAGTGAATTTATGTTATTGCGCAAATCTTGTTCTTGTCGCTAATATTTAAGTATATCTAGGGATATTATTATTTTCTTTAAGCTGATACATGCTATCTATTTATGTCTATACCACTACACATTGTGAGTGAATGTCAAGAAAACTATTGTATGACGCCTAAATGTGTGTCTGTGTGCCGGAAACCTGTCGTAGTGTGAAAATGTGGTCTATATAATCACGCCCAGGCATGAAACCAGACTGGATTTCTTTAGTCTGCTCTTCACGAGCTATAGTTATTGTCTAAGTATAATCGAGTCTAACACTTTAGAAACTTTATTAGTTAAACTTATTCCCCTGTGATTGTCACAAGAATACTTTTGTCCTTTCTTGTAGATTGGGACAATCAAGGATTGAGACCAGTCGGATGGGATTGTATCCAGTTCCTAGATTCTACCTAAAATTTCAGTCAATCTAGCTGCTAAAACTAGACCACCATCCTCAAATATCTCAGGGGTCAATCTATCAGGACCCGCTGTTCTTCCTCGCGTTGGAATTTTTATAGCCTTTCCAATCTCACAAAGGTTCGGAGGGCTTACGTCGACTTGCTATTCAGGATGACTGGAGATCGTGGGTAACCGAAGAGTGGCTCGAGGCCAGTTGAATTGATCCCTAAAGTGTTCTGCCCATCGATCCAGTCTCCTGCATTGAGAATGGATAATAATTGCATTCTTTTCCGAGACAGTCTTACTTACACTAGGATTCCTAATACCAGTTTCCTTGATAAGTCGGAAAAGTTGTCTACTGTTGCCTATCGCCGCTGCCTTTTCCATCGCTTTTGATTTCACCAACCACCACTGTTCATGGACGTTGCGTAGTCTTTTTATTAGCCTGCGCTTAAGCTTACTTCGTTCTTCATCATGTTCAGGACCAGGTGGGATGAGTTTTCAATCATCTATCAGTTCGGTCTATGCTACTGAGATCCACGGCTTCATCCTAGCCTTATGGTTTACCTTACTAGCAGATATCACTGATGATTCCACAGCCTTTTCCACATCATTCCAACCTGCTTCCGGATTGGAATCGCTTACATGGTTGTCTAACTGTTTTTCTAGTTGCTCCTGAAATATATTCATAGCTTCATTATCATTAAGTAAAACCCTAAGCGGCTTCCGTACTGTGTCTTTTCTACGTCCAGTAGGGATATTATTATTTTCTTTAAGCTTATACATACTGTCTATTAAAATCGATATTACACTTTATGAATAAGTAATGTGATAATCCTGGATTTGGATCCTTCGGGGTGCATGAGTCGTGGAAGCGCGTTGCTGATGAGTCCTATGACTGGACGAAACGGCCGTCTAGTGCTTCCCGGTTTTTGATAATGGTCTGACATTGATCGATTCATAATTTCAATGAGTATCATCTCAACAATCTTCACAAACCCATAATGCAATCCAATTACAGTTTCAGTAATTTATTTATAAATATTATTCAACGCAATAAATACATTTTGGGGCAGAGTTTTGGAGGATTTTTTGTGTTTTTACACATTTGAAATCATCAATCAATCATTGTTAGACCACCATTATATACCTGGAAGCACTGGACATCCGTTTCGTCCTGGTATGGAACTCATCAGCAGTGCGCATCCACGACTACTGCTCCTCACAGGATTCGAACTCGGGACCTTCGGTATTGGTGATTTCAAATGTGTAAAAACACAAACCTCCAAAACTCTACCCCAAAATATCGTAACAGTACCCACTAGTGACTAGCTTCATGAGGAAATTCTCGGAGTTCTAGTTGAGAAGACGTGATCAATGGAGTTCAACCTTGTCGGGTGTAGGCAGTAACTACCAAAAACAAATGGGTGAAGTCGCGCAAAAATCCGTAAATCAATCAGAGTTAGACATTAACACCGTTGGGTGCCAGCCCAGTAGTCCAATGGTTAGGCGTTCGCGCACAATACCGAAGGTCCCGGGTTCGAATCCTGCGAGTTGCAGGAGTCGTGGATGCGCCCTGCCACTGATGAGTCCCATACCAAGACGAAATGGCCGTGTTTCAGTGCTTTCAGATTTCTAATGGTGGTGATCTAACAATGATTGATTGATAATTTCAAATGTGTAAAAACACAAACCTCCAAAACTCTGCCCTAAAATAGTTATTTCGTCTATTAACGAACAGTAACTGTCAACTGAAATCATTAAATTATGCAGAAATTTAGGTTTTCAACCCCATTGAAGTCACCAACTAACATCATCTGAACTTGGTTTGAGATTTTTTACAATCATTATTGGGATCAGTGAATAAATCAATAAATAAAATTTCCTATTTTACACTCCGTTAGTTAACTATATATTATCGTAATGATAAATTATGAAATTTAAAACGAGAAGATTAGGTTAGGAAGAAAAAGTGAGTTTTTCAATCAGTAAACAACAATCCACAATTCTTACGAATAAGTATGGATCTGATATAATCAAAGGAAATCATAGATTTGACATATTTCTGAATTTAATAACTGATGAATACATTGAACTAGATTTAATTTGTAGATTGACCTGAAAGAAAGGTCACAGAGATGAGATTAGAAATTTTAATGGCAAAATCATTTGACCTATACAGGAAATAAGTGTTGTTGTAAGTAATACTTACTGAATTATTCAAAGAGTACCATTCAGTGCTTTTCCTTATGGTTAATAGATACACCTCTTACATAAGTCTGAGTTAATTAAATTTACCATTACTAGAGACTTTGGTTTCGGAAAAAAATGCCTATATTCACTTTCACTACGACGGGTTATTATCTCAGTAACTTCTTCAGCTTACTTCAGGTATCAGAATGACGTACATCATTAACTTATTCCTTCCTACTTAACTATGTATGTCATTTTATCAGTGAATATGAATTTTAACTCTCTTACTAACATTTAAGTAATAAATTAGTTTTGTACTAAACTCTTTAATAAAACGTTTTAAACTCATGACAAATCGATTTACATTAGTCAATGAATTAATTTCATAAAAAAATTCCGAAGTTTTTGATACTGTTTAGTGATTCAACATCATTTGGTTGATATTTAATTTTAAAATCATGAATCGAAACGACCATTCAGTGCCTCTAGGTTTCTAGTAGCGATTTAACATTGGTCGATTCATGATTTCAAAGAAATTCAACAATCTCTACAACCCTATCACGATATTTATTTAATTTGAAAATAGTTTACGTTATGGACTACATTTAGCTAGATAAGCATTAGAAACTAGAACTCATAGAACATTTATTTTGTGCTTCGAAAAAAGGATCTTGATAAATGCCAGTTAACACTAGGAAACAGCGGCCAAACACAAGATTTTTATGCCTAGTGATGAAGATATCCTCTAGTTCCTTGTTTCAATGATGGTCTGATCAAAATCAAATCCAAATGGTTGCAGTGAAAAAGCCTTCACAAAACTCCCCTGTGAAACCATGATGAGAAGACTAGCTGAAATAAATATTTAACATTATAATTTGTTTTCCTGACCGAAGCTGCTACCTTGACGTGGTGATCGGGCTTGCCTATCGTTATGACCTAACTAAGATATGTTGGCTGCAACATATGTTCCTGTAAGTTCTACCATGCCAAGCAGGTCGATTGTAGAACGATGAGACTAAAAGCAGCTACCCAAGGTCTGAGAACGAATTGGTCAAAATCAAATCCTTCTTACACCACTAATACCCCTCTTATCTCCTCGACTAACTCTTCTCACATTCCCTTATCACAGTGCACCGCTGATACAGACGAAGCGAGATCACGAAACGTCATTTCTGGTCTCTTGAAACCCCGTTCTAGACTACATGTTGGAGCTTTTAATGTACGGACATTGTGTCAAATAGGGCAACAGGCTTGGTTGGCTAGGACATTAGAATCCCGCTCAATCGATGTATGCTGCGTCGCGAAAACACGCATACAGAATCCTAGTAAAGTGATTAATTTGATTTCATCCAATTTACTCTTCGTGTATCCGGTAGCACTGGTGCTGCTTCCAGGGGTCTCGCTGGTGTAGGTATAGCATTGAGTCGTAGGGCAGAACTAGCGCTCCTAGACTGGATCCCAGTAGATAGTCGCTTGTGCGCTGTCCCACCAAATGGGACAGTAAGGACACGGAAAGATAGGGACACCCGTCGTCGTCTCTTCGTCGCATTTGCCTATGCCTCCACTGACTGCAATTTAGACGAGGTTGCCATACCACATCAGCACACAGACGCAACTGTCACTTCAAATCCAAGAGTGACAGCGATAGTAGAAGTATTAGCAGTAATGGAGAAAATTAGGGAGCGACGATATGATTCGAGAAGTATAATTCAGTGAGATAAACTTAGAAGGAGAAAGATAGAGATGATGAGAAATTCAGAAAATAAAAATTTCATAGAACACAAACAGTGGATGCACCTGAGTTACTTCAAACGATTCTGAACCATGGCGCAGGTGGATCTTATGGTGTCACGGCTCAGAGAACAGACAGTGGCGACCGTCTGTTGCAAGTATGCTCAGATAACCGCCTATTCCTAGCAAACACTAACTTTAGGCATAATGAAAATCATCTCTTGACCTGGCGACCTCCAAAGCCGTCTCAATGTTGGACCCAGCTAGATCACATCGCCATCAGCCTCCGATGAGAGGGTTCAATAAAGGACTGTCGCTCGTTCTGAGGCACACGTTTTTATTCAGATTATGCCCTAGTGCTAGCGCGTATTTGTTTGAGGCTTACTGGACGTAGGAAAGACACCGCAAGTAAACCTCTTAGGGTTCTATTTAATGATAATAAAGCTATGGATATATTTCAGGAGCAACTAGAAGGAGAATTAGGCATCCATGTAAGCGATTCCCATCTGGAAGCAGGTTGGAATGATAAGAAAAAGGCTGTGGAATCAGCAGTGATATCTGCTAGTAAGGTAAACCATAAGGCTAAGATGAGGCCGTGGATCTCAGTAGCATCGACCGAACTGATAGATGATTGAAAACTCATCCCACCTGGTCCTGAACAGGATGAAGAACGAAGTAAGCTTAAGCGCAGGCTAATAAAAAGACTAAGCAACGACCATGAACAGTGGTGGTTGGCGAAATCAAAAGCGATGGAAAAGGCAGCGGCGATAGGCAACACTAGACAACTTTTCCGACTCATCAAGGAAACTGGTATTAGGAATCCTAGTGTAAGTGAGACTATCTCGGAAAATGATGGGACTATTATTTATTCTCAATGCAGGAGACTGGATCGATGGGCAGAACACTTTAGGGATCAATTCAACTGGCCTTCATCCACTATTCGGATACCTACGATCTCCAGTCATCCTGAATGGCAAATCGATCTAAGTCCCCCTAGTCTTAATGACGTTGAGAAAGCGTTAGGAAATCTGAAACGAGGACGAGCTGCAGGTCCTGATAGACTGACCCCTGAGATATTTAAGGATGGTGGTCCAGTTTTAGCAGCTAGGTTGACTGAGATCTTAGGTAGAATCTGGGAACTGGACGCAATCCCATCTCACTGGTCTCAATCACTGATTGTCCCAATCTATAAGAATGACAAAAGTATTCTTGTGACAATCACAGGGGAATAAGTCTAACTAATATAGTATCTAAAATATTGGCCTCAGTAATACTTCGACGCTTAACGAAAGCTCGTGAAGAGCAGACTCGAGAAAACCAATCTGGTTTTCGACCTGGACAAAGGTTGTATAGACCACGTCTTCACACTCAGACAGGTCCTGGAACATAGACACACACTTAGGCGTCCTACAATAGTTGTTTTCCTAGACCTTAAGGCGGCAAGTAGATTTATCCCTCCGAACTTTTATGAAGTTGGAAAGGCTATAGGAAATCTGAAGCGAGGGCGAGCTGCAGGTCCTCAGATATTTAAGGATGGTGGTCCAGTTTTAGCGGCTAGATTGACTGAGATCTTAGGTAGTATAAGGGAACTGGATACAATCCCATCCGACTGGTCTCAGTCTCTGATTGTCCACATTTATAAGAAAGGATAAAAGTATTCTTGTGACAATCACAGGGGAATAAGTCTAACTAATATAGTTTCTAAAGTGTTAGACTCGATTATACTTAGACGCCTTACCAGTGCTCGTGAAGAGCAGACTCGACAAAACCAATCTGGTATCAGACCTGGACGTGGTTGTATAGACCACATTTTCACACTACGACAGGTCCTGGAACACAGACACACGTTTAGGCGTCCTACAATAGTTGTTTTCCTGGACCTAAAAGCGGCATTTGATTCAGTGGATCGTGAGGTTCTGTGGCAGTGTCTGTCATTGAAATGTGTACCAAAGAAGTACATTAACCTTATACAAACTCTCTACTCTAAAACTACTGGTCGAGTGAGAGCTTATGTCGAACTGTTATTTGAATTCGTTACTTCAAGTGGTGTCTGTCAGGGATGTCCACTTTCTTCATTCTTGTTCAATTTTATCATAGACAGGCTGCTAGATATAACCTTATCCTCGACTGAATTTTCAGGAGTCGACTTTCTACCAGGAAAATCGCTTACTGACCTGGAATATGCCGATGACACAGTCCTAATTGGTGAAGACGCTGACAAAATGCAGAGTCTTCTGACCACCCTAAGCAACAATGCAAGCATGTTTGGGATGCGGTTCTCCCCCTCGAAATGCAAAATGTTGCTTCAAGATTGGGTTTCATCGGCACCTGAACTAATGTTAGGGAGTGTAGTAGTTGAGCGTGTAGACCGTAACTTGGGAGTCTCATCAGTACTGATAGCCTGGTGACTTACGAAACCTCAGCTCGGATACAGAAGGCTCGATTAGCTTTTGCCAACCTGCGTCACTTATGGCGCAGGCGAGATATGAGCTTCCTAACCAAAGGACAAGTGTACTGTTCAGCAGTTCTCTTCGTCCTAATTTATGGCTGTGAAACATGGCCGTTAAGAGTAGAGGACATTCGTAGGTTACTACTAGTCTTCGACCATCGGTGTATCCGAAGCATTGGTCGAGTATCATGGGACAACCGTATAAGCAATGCTATCGTTAGGAAACGAGTTCTAGGTAAGGATGGCAAATCAATAGATGAACTAAAGAAAACTACATCAGTTGAGGTGGTTGGGAAATGTGTTACATATGCCTAACCACTGACTGCCGCGACGAGCTATGATTGGTGATGTAGGAGTAGGTTGGAAGAAAGCTAGTGGTGGCCAAACCAAAACATGACACAAATCCATGAAGTCACTGACAAGTGGACTGAGTCATGTTGGTCGATGTAGACTACCTGGTTGGGATCCGCGAGACGAAAGTCACCAATGGTTAGAGACCTTGAACGACATGGCTCAAAATTGTTTGCAATGGCGTAGTTGCATTTACTCCTTGTGTTCTCTCTAATTCTAACCTTCTGAATTTCTCATAATCTCTACCTTTCTCTTTCTAAATTTATCTCACTGAATTATAATTTTCGAATAATATCTTCGTTCCCTAATTTTCTCCATTACTGCTCATACTTCTACCATCGCTGTCATTCTTGGATTTGAAGTGACAGTTGCGTTTGTGTGCTGATGTGTTGTGGCAACCTGAACTGATGTACTTATGAACGAAGTTCTGCATTGTATCTGTCTATCATAATTTGTTAGGCATGTTGTGTAATATCCAGAATGCTATTCTGTCGATAGTTTGAAAAGAATCGTGAATGAAATTAGTTTACATGACGGCTTATACACAATTTATGAATGTAAGATTTGGAAAAGAGTTCTCGCTTTTCTTTCTCAGACACTGAAGATGTGGATATCCAATATACTCCTTAACTTCTTAAACCGCTGTCCGAGTAATTGTTACTGTAAAATGCAAGTTATAGTCACTATTCATTCATTATTTAAAATATGTATTGATCGATACAATTATCGGATTTAATTGCAAATATAAAATAGTCAATATCTCTATCGAATTATTTAAATCTAGTAGAATGACTATATGCGTAGGCGATAAGCAATGCTCCAACATACATGCTCATACAAGCTCAACAATAATAAAAGTGCAGTGATAGACAAAAGTTGTTTCTGTACTAATGACTCTCTGTTAATTAAATTCATAAAATGGTTTGACCAAGTCAAATGTAATCAAACTCAAATGTATATGATGTACTCTAAGACAAATAAAATCTGTCCAACGAAGTGTTGTAATCTTCTCTTATTCAGCTCTTAATTTTGATGAAAATCTGTTGTTGTTTGCTCTCATACACTAGCAGACGATTGGTTATGTTTTAAAACAAAACTTTTAGAATCAAATAGATTTTTACTAATTTAACAAAGTGAAATTTTTTTAATGTTATCAAAAAATTAAAAAGTTTCGTTTCTTAGAATCATGAAGGCTGATTTGTTGAAGACAGAATAATGTCTGTGAGTTTAAAAGTATACTACTGATATAAATTGCAAGTAGTTTAACACTGTTATAAGATAATTAGGGAAAAATTATTATGACTTGAAATAGTTTCAATCATAAAATATGTAACAAAATGTACAGAAGAAAATGAATTCGTTAAGCTTGCCTCTATTTCTCATTGAGTAATTGGTTTTCAAATTGAATTTAATTAACCAAATAATCAACATAACTAAACAGTAATAGAAAACAATGATATTCGATAATAAACAAGCGAACAACCGATAAAATAAATATACACAAATGATAATTTTTTGGAACCACGAATCGATCAATGTCAGACCACCACTATAAACTTGGAAGAACGGGACGGTTGTTTCGTCCTTGTATGAGACTCCTCGGCAGTGCGCATCCACGACTCCTGCACTCCGCAGGATTCAAATCCAGGACCTTCGGTATTGTAGGCGAACGCCTAACCATCGGACCACTGAGCCGGTATCTAACGGTGTTAACGTCTAACTTGATCAATTCACTGAGTTGCACAACCTCATACACAGTCTTCGGTAGACACTGCCTATACCCGAACATGTTGAACTTCACAGTGGTCACGTCTTCCCACTAGAACTCGGAGAAGATTCCTCACGAAGCTAGTCACTAGTGAGCACAGGTAATTTGCATTACAAAGTTGTGAAGATTGTTAAGTCACACATTTTTGAAACCATGAACCGATCAATGAAATTCGATAATAAACAAGCCAACAACTAATTAACTAAACATAATACAAATGAGGATCAGTATTTGAAGTGAATGTCTGTTCATAATTCAAATCGTCAACGGTCACATCTTAACTACTCTCCTAATTAAGAGTATATGAGATAAGTATCACTGAAGTACTAGACCATCCTGTTGGTGATTGTGTTATTGAAGCAGGATGAATACTCCAATCGAATTCTAGTAAATCTATCAGTGTCTGACAAGTAGTGTAGGCTTCATTTAAAACATGAGAACTAGGTAGTGAAAAAAATATTTCAACCAACTCAGTTATGCCGGCTACCATCCATACTTCAAAAACCACTGGTCAGGTATTCAAAACCAACCCTGTTCTCCACTCTTCAACAAAATTGTTCACATATCCCACGCATACACTTCGTATCTTACTAAAACTTTCAACACCAAGTCTTCTTCCAACTGCCTCTCTTACTTTAATCTCGAAAATTATAAGTTACGGACTGGCAAAGGATGTATTTAGATTATTTCCACAAAATTTATTACATGATTCTCTAAAGTTCTTGGAAAATTTCCTCCTAAATTAGAAGATGGTTTGTTCTGTACCACAGTAGGTTATTGTTGATTGAACTAGGGGTTCAGTGACCGCACTTAAAGTCGTTGTTATTGTGTATTTCTCGACGCTTTACTGCAGTCTCTCATAGAATTGATTGTTACCAACTTCATTATTATCGTTGGTGTGCACATAGCCCTTGATTTGATCCCCCTTTTTCTGTATCATGGAACACTGCTTTGATGAACTTGGTTTGATAAGATTTCCTTCTTATCAGTGCTTTACGTGTTTCGCTGTAGAGCATCAGTTTAACTCCTTGTATGTGTGAAGGACAAATATTTTTTTATTTCCCAGAATACATCTACATATCTAACAAATTTCACAATCAACCCTAGTTCTGTATTTGGTCTTACAACTGGCTTTACCTTAATAGAAGTTCCTGGAGGAATTAAACAATCTGTATTACCATAGCAAAATTCTTTATGCCTAAATTTATACCAACACATATTAACTTACATTCTAACTTCTGCTAATAACAATTCACTAGCAACGTTTACAATTAATTTTTCATCAGTCAAATATGAAAGTGATTGTTATGTTTTTTTTCAAATGCTAAATGACTATGGCATAAGACAGACAGATACAACAGAGAATTTCGTAAATAAGTACATCAGTTCAGGTTGTTATACCACATCAGCACAGACGCAACTGTCACTTCAAATCCAACAGTGATAGTGGTAGTAGAAGTATTATCAGCAAGGGAGAAGATTAGAGAGCAAAGATATTATTCGAGAAGTATAATTCAGTGAGATAAATTTAGAAGGAGAAAGATAGAGATTATGAGGAATTCAGAAGGTTTGAAATTAAAAGCACACAAAGAGTAGACGCACCTGCACTACTGCAAACAATTATGAACCATGTCGTTCAAGGTTTCTAACTATTGGTGACATTCGTCTCGCGGATCCCAACCAGATAGCCTACATCTACCAACATGACTCAGTCCACTTGTCACTGACTTCATGGATTTGTGTCATGTTTTGGTTTGGCCACCACTAGCTTTCTTCCAACCTACTCTTACACCACAAAACATAGCTCAACGAGGCAGTTAATGGTTATGCATACGTAACACATGTCTCAACCACCTCAACTGATGAAGTTTCACTACAAAATCTATTGATTTGCCATCCTTACCTAGAACTCGTTTCCTAACGATAGCATTGCTTATACGGTTGTCCCATGATACACGAGCAATGCTTTGGAGACATCGATGATCGAAGACTAGTAACCTACGAATGTCCTCTACTCTTAACGGCCAAGCCTCGCATCCGTACACAATATATGATCTTAACGAACCACTTTCCCTCCTACACATACATACACACACAATCAGTATAGATATAGTTTTAAAATTCTATTCATTAAACGAATATTCACAATGAGTAAGTAATATATTAATTGTATGTGTATTGAGACACACTATTTTTCTCTAATTATGTCAACAATATATTTGTTTAATTGACTATTTTACAAAGTAGTCAACATTAACTAACATTATCTAATTCATATTACACATTCCATCAAAAATTAACAAATTCATATATTCATTTTAAGCAACATTTTAACAGATCAAAAACAATAGATATTTGTTTCTTTAATTTGTTCAAGTTTTTCACTTTTGTTAGATAGAGTATTCCGCCACATTACAGAAATATTTATCATATTTAATTTTAATTTTTGATCAGTGTATAGTAAGTATGTAAACGTTAATTCGTTGCCAATAGCAATGTAACCCACCAATCAATCAATCAATCAATCAAAAACGAATTTACACAGCTTGAAAGAACAAACAAAAATGTTTAATATAGACTGTCAGGATAGACTGTCTTCCTTCTACTGTAACGTGATGCTAACCATAATCGATTACGTAATTTTTAGACTTTTCCATCAAATTCAAATATAACGTACAATGAATGCTAAGGACGAAACACCTCTGCATCTACTCAAAACGTTAAAATGCTAGCGAAAAAAATCATTTATTTTCAATACACAATAAAACTCTTCAGATGATCATTTTCATCTTGGTTGATTGTATATAACAAGTCAATCCTTAATCCCAGAACAAACACCAAACTGATACTTACTTACTTACGCGTGTTACCCGCAATGGAGCAAAGACAGCACTCAAGTTTTCTCCAACCAACTCTGTCCTGGGCTTCCCTTTCCAGTTCTTTCCAGTTTTTGTTCATTCTTCTCATGTCTTTCTCTATTTCTCGATGTAATATGTTCTTTGGCCTTTCTCTTTTCCTTTTACCTTCAGGGCTTGTCTCGTGACGCAGTTAAGTGTTTTTCGTAGTGTGTGTCCTATCCACTTCCACCACTTCTTCCTCCTCCACTGGAATCTCGTTTGTTCTCTCCCACAGTAGTATGTTGGTGAGAGTGTCTGTCCAACGAATCGGAAGTATTTTGCGAAGACAGCTGTTAATAAACACTTGTATCTTGTGGATGTGATGGCTTTAGTAGTTCTGCAAGTGTCCACTCCATACAGTAGAAGTGTCTTCACATTTGTATTGAAAATCGTGATTTTGTTGTTGGTTGAAAGTTGTTTGGGGTTCCAGATATTTTTCAACTGTAGAAATGCAGTCCTTGCTTTGCCAATCCGTGCCCTCACATGTGCATCGGATCCACCATGGTTGTCGATGATTCTGCCCAGATATGTAAAGGTGTTAACGTCCTCCAAGTTATCTCCATCAAGAGTGATTTGGTTGGTGAATGTTGTGTTGTATCGGAGAATTTTGCTTTTTCCTTTATGTATGTTGAGACATACTGCTGCAGAGGCTGCTGGTACACTAGACGTTTTCTCTTGCATTTGTTGTTGTGTGTGAGATAGAAGAGCCAAGTCATCCGCGAAGTCCAGATCGTCCAGCTGCGTCCTAACAGTCTAGTTGATACCGTGCTTCCCTCCAGACGTCGACGTCTTCATAATCCAGTCGATCACCAGAAGAAAGAGAAAGCGTGAGAGTAAGCAACCTTGCCTGACTGATAATGGCACTATATTTTATGAACAAACTAATCATATATCGTTCAATCGATTTTTGCATGAAATTCATTCATATGACTACACAGTCTGTTTACGTTATAACTGATGTCGATTCATGATTCAAGCCTGAACACTAAACGTTTAATTCTAACCATAAACACATAACCATGACTAGAATTTATTCATAGACTCTGAAACATGTGTTTCGGTCATTTTAACGATTCGAGATTTAAAAAAACCCGTAACCATGACGACGAGTTTATATGTTGTTCTTTCTTTTATCGATATACATGTAGATTATACTAATAGATTCTTAGTTATGTACAATTTGTGTGCGCTTTGCAACGCTCTTGTCTTCATTTCTATAGACTATCCATCTGTAAAGGGTGTTTAATGATTTGCTTAGAAGCAGACTAATATTCATCTTGTTTGTTTTCAGCTCAGCATTACGCTATATTCTTAGTTTACGTCGTTATTACACAAAACTGTTGTATGAAAGAAATACATTTGTATAGTTTACAGAATGTTCATCATTGATAGGAAAAATTGTTTTCTTTATTACTGAATCTAAACAGCAGTGTTAAAAATATTGGTCATTTTATCGTCATTTTTATCGATGGCTTACGTCGATACAACCTTCAATTGTGACGGCTACAAACTCAACGAATTCAAGATGACTCTGAGAAAGCCTTTGACGATCTACTCAATAAAGAGAAAGCTACCATGGAGAACAACTGGAAAGAGGTTCTGGTCAACCACAACAACTATCATCATAAGGAATGGATCTCTGTTCAGACTATGGCCTCGAATATTCTATATATCCATAAACTTCGTATGCTACTAGTCCTGATAACCCGTTACTAGATTAACACTCAACAGCCTATACAATGCAGAAGACAAACACGAAGCGCTGAAGCGCTAATTATCTCACTACACCGGCTACAATACCCCAGACATAGGAAGTGAGAACAAAATTATGTGTAAAATCCGAGAAGCGAATGAATGGGATTAAAATAGTTATACGTACTATATATATATATATATATATATATATATATATATATATATATATATATATATATATATTTATGAAGGACCTAACAATCAAAACAGAAAAAGATACAAGAGAAGGGAACTCCAGACAACTATACGATACAACGAAGAAGCTAGTTGGAACATTTAGTACACAAGAAAGATCGATCAAAAACAAGGTACGCAAACGCAAGAACTTGTAATGAATCCACTTTTATGAAGAGAATGCGATTGGTTTAATAGAAACATTCATCATTATAACCACTTGTACCAGTGATTGTTTTACTGAACCTCTTTGTTAATTACTATGTGTACGCGCAAACTTTCTGTTTGTGTTTTGTCATTTTGGCTCCATTGTCTCTGTAATTTCACCCCTCTTTCCTGGCACGATTTCGGTATTCTTTCGATACCACGAAACTGCCAGCAAATATATTTTTTAACATGGATTTATTTGTCTTCTCTATGACGTGCTCGTAATTGCTGTAGTGGTGATCATAGTCAGTCTTTACTCGATCGCCACTAAAAACTCTTGAATATACGATCCCCACTGGACCCACCCAACATTGAAGCTGAATTTACAGATCTCCCAATTGATGATGACCCACAAACATTTAGAGAAATCAGCATAATCATCAGACAAATCAAGTGTGGTAAAACAGCAGAACCAAGTAACATAACAACCGAAGCATTCAAACATACATAGAGGTAACTGCGAAAATACTGCACGCTCTGTTCAGCAAGATTCAGAACGAAGAACAAGTACTGAGAGGCTAGAAAGCAGGACATCTGGTTAAGAAACCAAAGAAAGGAGATCTCAGCAACTGTGAGAGCTAAAAAAGCATCACTCTACTATCAGTGACAGAGAAAGTTTTCAACTAAGGGTTGCTAAACAGAAAGAACGATTCCGTAAAGATCGATTGTGTACTAAGCAAATGGTACGCAACAATACGGATTGTTGTAAAACAATCAGTCGAATGGAATTCACCACCACCATACATCAACATCAGTGACTGCGAGAAAGCCCTCAACAGTGTGAACAGAATGAAAAAATGGAGGTTTATTCAACACTATGGTGCACCTGAAAATATATTCAACATCATGTGTACTTCTTACGACGGATTAAACTGCAAAATCATACATAGGAGACGGCTCACAGACTCGTTCGAAGTGGAGACGGGTGTCAGGCAAGGGTGCCTATTCTCAACCTTTATCTTTCTCTTGGTAGTCGACTGGTTTATTGAGGCGTCAACATCTGAGTGGAAGTAAGGAATGTAGTGGACAGCTGAGATACAACTGAATGATCTGCAATTCGCAGGTGATCTAGCTCATATATCCCACACACAAAAACTGCAGTTTGGAACAGACGGTATTTCAGCTTTAGTAATCGTTAGAGCATAAACCTCAACACACACAAGGGAAAATACAAGATTCGTCGATACAACACAACATGAAGCAAGGTAATCAGACTCGATGGAAAAACTTTGGAAGATGCGGAAATGTTTGCATAACTGGTCAACATCACTGATGAGCAAGATGGATGTGATGCAGATGTAAACAAGCGGACTGGCAAAGCAAGGGCAATATTTCTACAATTGGAGAACATGTGGAACTCAAAATAACTGTTTTTCAGTCAACATCTAATTCAGAATTCTTGATGCAGACGTCAAGACTCTTCGGTTGTATGGAGCGGAAACTTGGAGGACTACAAAAGCCGTCATCCAGAGGACACAATTGTTCATTCACAGTTGACTAAACAAGATACTACGAATCTGTCAGCCAGACACGATCACTTACAATACATTGTGGGAGAGAACAAACCAGATTCCATCTGAGGAAGAGATTAGTGCAAGGTGCTGGAGATGGGTTAGACACATATTGCGGTAATCACCAAACTGTATCACAAGACAATACTCAAGTAGTTCTGCTGAATATCAAAGGAAAACAGGTAATCCTTCGAACACACGTGGCTGATAATTGAAGCAAACATGAAAAGATTGAATGGTGGTTGCATTGAACTGGGAAGGAAGACTCAGGACTGAGTTGTTTGGAGAGTACTGGTCTGCAGACTATTGTCCATTATACGTAACAGGCGTAAGTAAGTAATACTACATTTCAGTATCTTATATTCCATCCTGTATTCTCCGCATTCGCGTTTTAGTGTTTGAAGAACCAGCTAAGCATATTGCGAAAACTTCAGTTAAAAATGGATATCTGTTCGAATAACAAGTATTACTAACAGTTCTAAACATATATTTCAATTGTAGTGATAAGTGCCTTCAAATTAATTAAGTCATCCTTGCATTTTACGTTTACCGTTTATGTTTGCCTATATTGGCAAATAAATCTTTCGAATATTTAAAATTCCAATTGAAAAGTCAATTTTCTTAGCAATGAATGAACTCAAAAAGAAAAAAGTGAATAGCACATGAATGTGAACTCTAAAAGAAAATTATTGACAATTATCAGTATTTTAAGAGATGACTACTGAATGAAATAGAATTTTCATTTACTTTTCCATAGTTCCAATTTAAATGTTATACAATTCAGTCAGTGTTCAACACTTTTTAGAAAAAATACCATTCATATGACTTTATGACATGAATTAGTATTCAATGAAAAAATTATTATTAACCTAAAATTTTGAAAAAAAACTGATTAAGTTATAATTCACTTCATCAAATCTAAGAAAACAAAAATACAAAACAGTGGTTCCCTTTGATAAATTTGAATAGAGAAATAAGAAGACATATTTTGTGAGATAGTACCATTTCGTGCTTTCTCGTCAGTCACATACAAGCAACATGTTATTTGTGTAAATAAAGTTTTGAAGATAAGGTCAAAATTTCTTATTTAGCATGACATTCACTCACTAGAACCATGGTAAACAAAGGTCAACATACAGTTGTTTTTGAACACATAAAGTTGGACTTTTACGACCAATCAAGATAGCTTCAAGTAGTTTTAGTGTGTGTGGGTTTTGATTACATGTCAAAACTCTAAAGGCTGATTTTGGATCAATTTGATGACCACTCATCATTAGATGTTTTGCAATGGACGAGGCTGGGTTTCTTGATCGATTTTGAAATGATGGGCTAGGTTGATTAATCATGGATTTGATTAACCATTTTGGAATATGTTCCCCTATCCTGTCTTCCAATCGGCGATCTGTCCTCCCTAAGTAACTTTCTCCGCAGTTACATGTGAATTGGTAAATACAGTGGGATTTGGACTGAATCGGTCTTGGAGACTTGATTGGGGTAACTGAGATCGATTGGGTTGTTGTGATAAGCCTCAGATTAGCTGCATTGAAGGTCTTTTTTATTGCAGCTGCAGTCTGTTTGGTTGTAATTTTCATGCAGTGATCACCTTTGAAAGGTAACTGTAGGTACACTGGTTTCTTGGGCACATCAGTTGCTATCAGCTTCGTCATAGTTGTGTTCTGATGACAAATAAACGTTTCGGGATATCCGTTTGATTTAAGTGTGTCAGTAATAAGCTTGAATTCGTCGTTCAATGTATCAGCAGTGCAGATTCTACTTGCTCGAGCGAATAAAGTTTTGACAACAGAACGTTTATATTGTATGGGGCAGAAACTAGTGAAGTGGAGGTACTGTCCCGACCAGGTGGGTTTGCGGTGTACTTTTCGCCTGATTGATCCGTCTGGACGGCGATGGAGCAGGATATCGAGGAAGGCTAATTCATTATTCTTTTCTTCCTCATAAGTGACTTTCAGATTCGGGTGAATCGCATTAAATAAATCATTGATTTCATTAATGTCTGTAGAATGTGGTAATATGACAAGAATATCGTCGACGTATCGTTTGTAAAGTGTAATACCATCGATGAAGTGACTCACTTGCCTTTCTATCATTCCCATGAATATGTTTGCTAAAACAGGTCCGAGAGGGCTTCCCATTGCCACTCCATCGATTTGTGTATATGCTTTACCTTGGAAATAGAATTTTATATTCTTTGTGCACAGCAAAATTAGATCTCGAAGATAGGTAGTAGGAATGGGTATTCTTATGTTGTGTGAAGTTATGAAGTCACAAATAAATTCCACAGTTTCTTCGAGAGGTACATTTGTGAATAAAGAGTTTACATCGAAAGAACACATTCGACTATTAGAAATATTTAAGTGTTCCAAAGTTGGGAGAAGTTCAAATGAATCGAGGATAGTATGTGTCGATAGTTGTTTACAAACAGGATCCAAAATTTCTTTCAGCCACTTTGCTAGCTTATGGTATGGTGAATTTATCATGGAAAGAATTGGTCTCATAGGTGTTGTAGGCTTGTGTAGTTTCGGTAAGCCATACATTTGTGGTGTGCATGTACCAATGGGCTTGAGCATTTTATAATGGGCCTCGGTGATAAAACCATGAAGCATGAGTAGATGTAGTTCTCGGCATATCTGTTTTTCGACCAACTTCACGTTATCGACCTGTGAATCTGATTTAAATTTAGCTGAGTCTGAGAGGATCACGTTCATTTTCGTTATGTAGTCATCCTTATTCATGACTACTACACCGGAACCTTTGTCTGGTTTGGAGATTGTTATTGTGGGATTGTTCTTAAGTTCCTTCAGTGCTTCCTCGTGCTCATTCGTTAGACAAGAATTTTGGTTGATAGGAGTGTTTGCAAATTGCTGAGATATATCAACTAATTTGACTTTGAGCCATGCCTCATTCTCAGCTGATGTTGGAGTCAAATTTGAGAACTGGCTGTAGAGGTTTTCGAAATTGGCGTCCACCAAATTCTTATCGATTCTTTTAGGTGGTACATTGTAATTTAGTCCCATTGAAAGAGCTTCTAGGTGAACCTTGTCAAGATTGAAGTTAGATAGGTTGTGAACACGTTCTGTGAGATTTTCTGGAAATTCTGAAATTGTTCGGCTCTTTGATAGCGACTGGTTAAGTTTCGTCCATGTTCGGTTCGCCGTTCTGTCTAATATATCTTTGCAGAAGTTTAGTAGTTTAATATGACAAATGATGGATAATTGTTCAATAAGTGGTATGAAATGTGTGTAAGTTTCTTTGTATTGGTTTATTTTGTCAATGCAAGAATCAATCTGAATTCGTGTTAACTTCCTCAGACTCGAACTTGTTATTCGAACTTTATTTCGTCGAAGCATTTTGTTATAAATCCATGGGAAGTGGTTGTCAATAATGCATTTATTTAGAAATTCCAACCTGACCTTCTCAACCATTAATTTACACTTCAAGTTGACTAGTTGGTGCAGCTTTTTGATGGTAGAATGTGGGAGTCTCCTTTTTAGAAATTCAAAACAGTGGTTCCCTTTGATAAATTTGAATAGAGAAATAAGAAGACATATTTTGTGAGATAGTACCATTTCGTGCTTTCTCGTCAGTCACATACAAGCAACATGTTATTTGTGTAAATAAAGTTTTGAAGATAAGGTCAAAATTTCTTATTTAGCATGACATTCACTCACTAGAACCATGGTAAACAAAGGTCAACATACAGTTGTTTTTGAACACATAAAGTTGGACTTTTACGACCAATCAAGATAGCTTCAAGTAGTTTTAGTGTGTGTGGGTTTTGATTACATGTCAAAATTCTAAAGGCTGATTTTGGATCAATTTGATGACCACTCATCATTAGATGTTTTGCAATGGACGAGGCTGGGTTTCTTGATCGATTTTGAAATGATGGGCTAGGTTGATTAATCATGGATTTGATTAACCATTTTGGAATAAGGATGACTACATAACGAAAATGAACGTGATCCTCTCAGACTCAGCTAAATTTAAATCAGATTCACAGGTCGATAACGTGAAATTGGTCGAAAAACAGATATGCCGAGAACTACATCTACTCATGCTTCATGGTTTTATCACCGAGGCCCATTATAAAATGCTCAAGCCCATTGGTACATGCACACCACAAATGTATGGCTTACCGAAACTACACAAGCCTACAACACCTATGAGACCAATTCTTTCCATGATAAATTCACCATACCATAAGCTAGCAAAGTGGCTGAAAGAAATTTTGGATCCTGTTTGTAAACAACTATCGACACATACTATCCTCGATTCATTTGAACTTCTCCCAACTTTGGAGCACTTAAATATTTCTAATAGTCGAATGTGTTCTTTCGATGTAAACTCTTTATTCACAAATGTACCTCTCGAAGAAACTGTGGAATTTATTTGTGACTTCATAACTTCACACAACATAAGAATACCCATTCCTACTACCTATCTTCGAGATCTAATTTTGCTGTGCACAAAGAATATAAAATTCTATTTCCAAGGTAAAGCATATACACAAATCGATGGAGTGGCAATGGGAAGCCCTCTTGGACCTGTTTTAGCAAACATATTCATGGGAATGATAGAAAGGCAAGTGAGTCACTTCATCGATGGTATTACACTTTACAAACGATACGTCGACGATATTCTTGTCATATTACCACATTCTACAGACATTAATGAAATCAATGATTTATTTAATGCGATTCACCCGAATCTGAAAGTCACTTATGAGGAAGAAAAGAATAATGAATTAGCCTTCCTCGATATCCTGCTCCATCGCCGTCCAGACGGATCAATCAGGCGAAAAGTACACCGCAAACCCACCTGGTCGGGACAGTACCTCCACTTCACTAGTTTCTGCCCCATACAATATAAACGTTCTGTTGTCAAAACTTTATTCGCTCGAGCAAGTAGAATCTGCACTGCTGATACATTGAACGACGAATTCAAGCTTATTACTGACACCCTTAAATCAAACGGATATCCCGAAACGTTTATTTGTCATCAGAACACAACTATGACGAAGCTGATAGCAACTGATGTGCCCAAGAAACCAGTGTACCTACAGTTACCTTTCAAAGGTGATCACTGCATGAAAATTACAACCAAACAGACTGCAGCTGCAATAAAAAAGACCTTCAATGCAGCTAATCTGAGGCTTATCACAACAACCCAATCGATCTCAGTTACCCCAATCAAGTCTCCAAGACCGATTCAGTCCAAATCCCACTGTATTTACCAATTCACATGTAACTGCGGAGAAAGTTACTTAGGGAGGACAGATCGCCGATTGGAAGACAGGATAGGGGAACATATTCCAAAATGGTTAATCAAATCCATGATTAATCAACCTAGCCCATCATTTCAAAATCGATCAAGAAACCCAGCCTCGTCCATTGCAAAACATCTAATGATGAGTGGTCATCAAATTGATCCAAAATCAGCCTTTAGAGTTTTGACATGTAATCAAAACCCACACACACTAAAACTACTTGAAGCTATCTTGATTGGTCGTAAAAGTCCAACTTTATGTGTTCAAAAACAACTGTATGTTGACCTTTGTTTACCATGGTTCTAGTGAGTGAATGTCATGCTAAATAAGAAATTTTGACCTTATCTTCAAAACTTTATTTACACAAATTACATGTTGCTTGTATGTGACTGACGAGAAAGCACGAAATGGTACTATCTCACAAAATATGTCTTCTTATTTCTCTATTCAAAAACAAAAATAAATTATGAATTCATGAAAATAATTCACTTGTTTATGCATAAAAAAGTGCTCATACAAAGACACCATAAATACTGTAAATGCATTTAAAATACATATTTGAAATCATCGATCAGTCATTGTTAGACCACCACTCGGAAACTGGAAGCACTGAAACATGACTGTTTCGTCCTGGTATGGGACTCAGCAGTGGCAGTATGCATCCACAACTCCTGCACCTAGCAGGACTCGAACCCGGGACCTTCGGTATTGTGCGAAAACGCCTAACCATTGGACCACTGGACCGGCATTTAACGGTGTTAATGTCTAACTCTCATTGATCTAGGTAGGGATTTCGCGCGATTTCATCCATTTGTCTTTAGTAGTAGTTACTGCCTACATCCAACAGGGTTGAACTCCAGTGGTCACGTGTTCTCACTAGAACTCCGAGAATTTCCTGACGAAGCTAGTCACTTATGAGCACATTTTACGATATTTTCAATTAGCAATTTTTTCATCATGCCTAAAGTAATAATATTCAGTGAAGCATTTGAGCGCATTGATTACTTTGCTTGTCTTGGAAGTTTCATCTGCTCTACTGGGTTGATGTTTGATCAAATCTAGATAGGAATTCGGGACGCTTGGTTGCTATTTACCAGCTTTCGTCAATTGTGGCGTAAGAAAATATTTGCACGCCAATTAGAAGACATGTAAACTGTCCGGCAATCAGCTCTGTTTTACGTAGTATCTATGAAACATCGTTTATGGATATAGAAGAAATCAACAGATTACATGTCCTTGATCATAGATTGCTTCGAAGCCCTAATTTTTTATGGCGAAACAACATTCTTGGGGTTATTAAATACACGATATCAGATAACGACCAATTGGTGGGATGCTGTGCTCACTCATAACATGAATGGATACTGCTAGTTACAAATTCTCAATATAAACTGTTGAACTCATTTCAGAGCGAGACAGCAAATATCACTGTCACGCTATAAGATACCTAGGAAATCTTTATGTAATTGTTGGGGAGCCCAGAAATTTCCTTCAGAGGAGTTCATAGTAACCCAGAAACTCTCGGAATCGTTTCATCTAATCTTCATTGAACAGAACCTTCTCAGAAATATCTGGCAAATGCAGAATTGCGTGCCACCATTCTGATTTGATATTTAGCTATACCGCTAATATATTTAGGATGGTTCTTGAATCCCTCAGAAGCCCAAGCTCATAGGTAACTTTATAGATACCTACATTTTTCTGCACATAAACTAAGCTTAGATTAAAGCGTTTTTCTTGTACCTCGCACCTTGTCTCTTGTGTTCAAGTTGTTGTGTACATTTAGTCTGGGGTTACTAAAAGCAGGTAGGAATTAAGATCATGCGCTCACTTATCAGACTTATCATTATTCAATTAAAAAGGGATATTTTTCATCTGACTGAACAGAAAATATAAACTTATCATTTCTGTACAGTCGTATTGTCCAAATTATCACATTTCTACAAGTGGAAGACAAAATAAGCAAGAAGGATCAATGACATGAAACCTGCTAGTTTACCTGTTAAAAACGTAAGAAAATTGAGCATCACTTTCTTCCTAACTAGTTACTAGTAAACGCATAATTATTGATCGTGCAAATAGTGAAGTATTGCCCACTTCAATTATTGATTTTACAATCTAGTTTAGATCTCATTTAGGGTTATATGCGTTTCACCATTGAGGATCACTAACAAAATCGATTTATTTTTTGTACCAAGTGATAGTACGTTTGGCTGAATAGAGCGGTTAATGACATATTTGAGTGACTGGATACATATTTTTAATAGATCAATGCTGGACCACCATTAGAAACCTACGGGGCACTAGATATTTGTTTCGATCTAGTACAGAACTCCTCAACAGTATGCATCCATGACCATAAACATAAGAATCAAATCTAGGACCTTCAGTCTCTTGAGCGAATACTTAACCTCTTGACCACTGATCTGGGCATCCAACGGTGTCAACGTCTCACTTCAACCAGTTCATGATACTGGGTGGCCGTAATCCATTGTTTCAGTTTTAGTAACTGCCTTACTCTTGACACTTTAGGGATCAGTTCAACTGGTCTTCAGCCAAACTTCGGTTGCCCACGATTCCCAGTCATCCCGAATGGCAAATCGATTTAAGTCTCATCAGTGCTGATGGCCTGGTGAAAACTCAGCATGGATAAAGAAAGCTCGATTGGCTTTTTCCAACCTGCGTCACTTATGGCGTATGCAAGTTATCCGTTCGCTAACGAAAGGACGAGTGTACTGTGCAGCAGTTTGCGCCGTTCTGCCATATGGCTTTGAAACATGGACGTTAAGAGTAGATGTTCTTAGGTTACTAGTATTCGATCATCGATGTCTTCGAAGCATTGCTCGTGTATCCTGGGACAACCGTATAAGCAATCCTGTCGTTAGGAAACGAGTACTAGGTAAGGATGGCAGATCAATAGATTTAGTAGTGAAACTTCATCAGTTGAGGTGGTTGAGACATGTGTTACGAATGCCAAACCACCGACTGCCTCGATGAGCTATGTTTTGTGGTGTAGGAGTAGGTTGGAAGAAAGCTAAAGGTGGCGAAACCAAAACATGGCAGAAATCCATGAAGTCACTGACAAGTGGACTGAGTCATGGTGGTAGATGTAGACTATCTGGTTGGGGTCCGAGAGACGAAAGTCACCAATGGTTAGAGACCTTAAACTACATGGCTCAAAATCGTTTGCATTAGTGAGCGCAAGTGCATCCATTTGTTGAGCTCCGTCAAATCCTAATCTTCTGGATTCGTCAGCACCTCTACCTTTGTCTTTCTAACCTTATCTCACTGAATTATACTTCTTGAATAATATCTTCAAACTCTAGTCTTCTTCATTACCATTAATACCTCTACTATCTCTATCACTATGGGATTTGATTTGACATTTGCGTCTGTGTGCTAATTTGGTATGGCAATATGAACTAATATACATACGTACGAAGTTCTACGTTGCAACTGACTGCCTCACTCTTGACACATTTAAACAATTTCATTTTGTTTCACTTTTTTGTATTCATTGAAAAATACAAAATTTCTAAATAACAATGCATATCAGCATTTACTGAGTACCGAAAAATTTTTCTCAAATTATGAAATATAAACTTTCAGGTTGAACTACAACAAGTATGCTTTAGCTTATGATTGTTAGATAACATTTGTGAAGACAATTAATTTAAACTTTATATTAGCAAATATATCTTTTTTCAGTAATCACATTGTAGTGAATGAGAACACAGGTGGGGCAGCCGGATTGTATTTAACGAAAATTACAGAGTTACTCAGTAAAATCGGAAAACCATATCGTAAATCGTTAATTTTCAAATCTTCAATCCATCATCAATCCATTGTCTGACAGTTCACTATTCATGCTATTTCATACAAATTCCATTGTGTTCCCACTCTTCCTTTCTTGATCTTCCCCTATCTTCTGCTGTCAGACATTATGTTGACACTCACGTCATATACTACTCATAAGTAGCTCGCACCACCATATCATTTATCATTTCATCCAATCAATATAATTATCGTTATTGACCACTAAATGTTGTTTAAATTCGAGGTATTAATTTCTACTTGCAAATACTAACTTATATCATGCTGATTAAAGTTCAGTATAAGAGACGTGCTACTCACTTCATTCAGTGTTTTTTTTATAAAAACAACTTAAAACTCACACACACACACACCTATCTGCTTACACCTTCGAAACCTACTGTTCAATAAAATTTATAGTGATAGTACTGGTTATGATAAGCTGTGCAAACAACTACAGCCACTTTAATGCTAAGTTTTATTTGTAACCACGAATCGATCAATGTTAGACCACCATTAGAAACCTGGAAGCACTGGACGGCCGTTTCGTCCTGGTATGGGATTCATGGTTACAAATAAAAATTAACAATCTTCACAACAACCCTGCAATGCAGTTTAATGTTAAGCTCAAAGTTCTCTCTTGTGACTGTGATTAATTCAGTGTTGGAATTTATTCAACAATCAATGCTGATAAATTTCAAATATTCGAAAAAATTTAATCTGTATTAAAAACTAATGAAAAGTTGGCAAAATATAAACATTCAGTTTACTTTGAACTTAACTTGCTTAATTCATCATGTGTTGTGTTTAAATTTTAAAAATTTAATTCATTTGTAAACAATGGCATTACTATGATAGAATTTTTTCGTCATCTTAATGATTACATTGAATGTTTATAATATTTGTTGAAAATGAACTATTATATATCTGTATAATTAAAAGGTCAATCACTTCAAATGAAATTTTTTATCTGTTTATTAAAAATCAAAAATGAATTAATTATTTTGCATCATTATTATTATCAAATCCTGTATTTTTTTGCTCAATCTGTGGTGCGAGCTACTTATAAGTAGTATATAACGTGAGTGTCAACGTAATGTCCGGCAGCAGAAGATGGGGGAAGATCAAGAAAGAAAGAGTTAGAACACAATGAAATTTGTATGAAACGCATGAATAGTGACAATGGATTGATGTTTTGCAACAAGAACAGTCCAGTTCGATATGATGAACTGATATTTTGCAAATTAACGATTTACGATATGGTTTTCCGATTTTACTGAGTAACTCTGTAATTTTCGTTAAATACAATCCGGTTGCCGCACCTGTGTTCTCGTTCACTACAAATCTACAATAATAGATGAATGACTTGTTGTATTTTTTAAATGAAATTGATATGCTTGTCAAATGGTATGCTTGAATGTTATTACGAGTTCACGTTAGTCGGTAAACGAGAACTAAGACAAATAAATGATCCAATGACACGATAGGCTACTCTTCTAATCCGAGTATCCCAAGACCCTACTAAGTAGATGAATTTTGGGGCAGAGTTTTGGAGGTTTGCGTTTTTACACATTTGAAATCATCAATGGTTGGGCGTTCGCGCACAGTACCGAAGGTCCCGGGTTCGAATCCTGCGAGGAGCAGGAGTCGTGGATGCGCACTGCTGAAGAGTCCCATACCAGGACGAAACGGCCATCCAGTGCTTCCAGGTTTCTAATGGTGGTCTAACAATGATTGATTGATGATTTGAAATGCGTAAGTAGATGAAGTCTTGATATAGCGTAGAGAGTATATACTACAAGCACCCAGAAAATCGAGGTTTTCAAGTACACAAATCAAGCTTATTTATACAATGATAGCAACGTCATTGGGAGAGGCCATAAAAATAACGTACTAAAATAATCTATCAACCAATGACAGCCAATGATTTTCGGGGTGGGTAATGTAATCTCAAGGTCAACTGATCAGCCCATTCTCGAAGACATGTAACCCAAACTTAGGACGTTTATCAAGTGAAACTAATGAACTCAAATTAGACATGAATAAAATGTTAGTCTGATATATTTAGATCACTAAGATCTGGATATTTAGTATGAAGTGTGTTTAATCATATCGAGTACAGTAGTAATGTTATCTTTTTGATCATTTCTATCGTAAAGACACAGGTTAACTGAATTATCAAGAGTATATCAATGATAAGTACATCAGTGTCGCTAGTACAATTAAACTGTACCTTTATGTTAGTATACAACATTCTAGACTGGTAATCTAATTCCACTATGAATGAATGAATGATGAATGAGCCATGGACCTAAGTTCTGAGTTTGATTTTTTATATTCTCCATTGTTTAGCTATCAGTGACCACTGAAAGCCAAACATGACATTAAGTTGTAAGAATTTTTATTTCAAGCACCCATTTAATCAAGAGAACAAGATGAAAAATGAGTCAAAGATACTGAACTTCTCAACCCAATGAGTAATAAGTGACTCATTCGTTAAAGTATGTAAAAGATGAATTAAATCATACAGACAGACACATATGCACTACACACACACACATGTACATAAAGCCTGTTCAAGTTGACCAATAAACGACCGAAAAGGGGCATAAACATGGGATTAGAAAACAAATCTAAAAAGATTAGAATAATTTAACTGACTAAAGGTGACAAACAAATAATCCTTTGTCCCCGGCCCAGCTAACTATCTCAAGAAGTCTTGATAAGGCGTAGAAAGTGTATTCTACGAGAACCCAGAAAATATGAGGTCGACAAGCACACAAATCGAGCTAACGTATACATGATAGAAACGTCTTTAGGAGAGCCAAAAAATAGCGTACTAAAATAATACAGCAACCAATGACAGTCAAAGATTTTCCGGGTGGAAAATGTAAGCTTAAGGTCAACTAAACAGCTTATGCACGAAGGAATAAAAAAAACCAAAATTAGGACACATTCCAAGTGAGTTCTGAGGATCTAACAACCCCAATAACAACCAATTAGGCATTTTTATTGATAAAAAAATTGTTTAGAGTAATCACAAAAAGACTTGTAGAATACAAAAAAATGTATTATATTTCAAGGTTTCTCCTCATCAGTTGTAAACAGATTGCAACTAATTGGAGTAATGTAATCATTACATAATTTAGTTAAGCTGAAATGGATATTCGAGACGAAATTGAAAAGTATGAAAAAAAGACAGAACAAGATATGTTATTATGTGTAAATAAGATTGATGCCTATTTAAAAGGTTGAAAGACAAAAATAATCACTTACAATAAAGGTGTGAGATTGTAAATACTAATATACACATTGTGGTGATGTTTCGTTCTTTGAGCTGAATATTTTGGTTGTGAAGCTTTCATTGTTATTCTTTTGAACAACATCATCAGCACAAACTTCAGATAGAAGAAGTGAAGTATTCAAATTTCTCCACGTTTGATCTGTAGCTTGTTCTGTTAATCTCGATCTTGATTGCTTGTTGCTATTGACTTTAAGTTTGTCGTTGTTTGCACTTTCGTTTTAATTATTTCCTCCCTTTTGATCTGTTTCTTGGAGAAATTCGAATACTTCACTGCTTCCATCTGAAATTTGTACTGATGATATTGTTCAGAAGAACAATGAATGCATCACAACCAAAATATTCAACTCAGAGAACGAAACACCACTACAATCATCCAACTGAGCTACAAATTTTCTCCACCATCACTAATATACACAACAGAAACAACGAAACGAGAAACCATAACAAAAAACAGAAAGTATAATATAGATAGTAGAGATACTTACTTACTTACGCCTGTTACCTCCAATGGAGCATAGGCCGCCCACCAGTTTTCTTCAACAAACTCTGTCCTGCGCATCCCTTTCCAGTTCTGTCCAATGTTTGTTCATTCCTCTCATATCTTTCTCTATTTCTCGGCGTAGTGTGTTCCTTGGCCTTCCTCTTTTCCTTTTGCCTTGAGGATTCCATGTGAGGGCTTGTCTCGTGACGCAGTTAGGTCTTAGTGTGTGTCCTATCCACTGCCACCGCTTCTTCCTGATTTCCTCCTCCACTGGAATCTGACTTGTTCTCTCCCATAGTACGTTGTTTCTGATCGTGTCTGTCCAACGAATCCGAAGTATTTTGCGTAGACAGCTGTTAATAAACACTTGTATCTTCTGGATGATGGCTTTGGTAGTTCTGAAAGTTTCCACTCCATACAGTAGAACTGTCTTGACATTTGTATTGAATATCCTGATTTTGGTTTTGGTTGATAGTTGTTTGGAGTTCCAGATATTTTTCAATTGTAGAAATGCAAACTTTGCTTTGCCGATCCGTGCCCTCACATCTGGAACGGATCCACCTTTCTCGTCGATGATGCTTCTAAGGTATGTGAAGGTTTTTACGTTTTCCAAGGCATCGCCATCTAGAGTGAATTGGTTGGTGCATGTTGTGTTGCATCGAAGAATTTTGCATTTTCCTTTATGTATGTTGAGACCTTCTGCTGCAGAGACTGCTGCTACACTTGTCGTCTTCTGTTGTATTTGTTGTTGCGTGTGCGATAGAAGAGCCAGGTCATCTGCGGAGTCCAGATCGTCCAGCTGCGTCCTGACTGTCCAGTTGATACCGTGCTTCCCTCCAGATGTTGACGTCTTTATAATCCAGTCGATGACCAGGATAAAGAGAAAGGGTGAGAGTAAGCAACCTTGCCTGACACCGGTCTTAAACACCAATTTATATCATTATATTATATTCGTATGGTAATATCATTTACTACTAATGTTCAGTGAGATAACTTTTTAAATGAACTAGAGAAGAACATCTAAAGTAACTGAGCTAATAATCAAAAGATTTATACAAATTGTTCATTAGGTATTTTTAACTTATCATAAATTATGTACTTCAGTTTCATTGAATAAATGAAATAGTCTATTTGAACATGATTAAAAAACTTGAATGAATAATTTGACAGAAATTAACCGTCTACACCCGAACTGGTTGAACTTCACTGGTCACGTCTTCCCACTAGAACTCGGAGAAGATTCCTCACCCAGCAACTCCGTGAATTGATTAAGTTAGACAATAACACCGTTAGATACCGGCTCAGTGGTCCGATGGTTGGACGTCCGCCTACAATACCGAAGGTCCTGGGTTCGAATCCTGCAGTGTGCAGGAGTCGTGGATGCGCACTGCTGAGAAATTAACCGCCGAGTGTTTCAAAAAACGTTAAATATATAAAAATTTCCGCATTTTCAGTCAGTTCCCTTAAATAATATTGAACCAGTTTTCTGATTAAAACAATTAGAATTACATTAACTTCAACTGATGAAATAACTTCATCTACAATTTTTTTTTACATTAAACTGGAAATAATCATCATCAACTCAGTGATTTCAATATGATTAATTTCAAAATCACTTAAGCCTCTCAAATACTACAAAACAATAAAAACTATTGGTTTTGAGGTGGTTGCGAAATTTTGATGGTGTGAAATTTTAAGGCCAATAATATTTGCTTGTTAAGTATTTGATATTTGATTATTCTTGCGATCACTACTACTACTACTACTACTACTACTACTACTACTACTACTACCACTACTACTACTACTACTACTACTACTACTACTACTACTACTACTACTAATACTACTACTACTACTAATACTACTACTACTACTACTACTAATACTACTACTAATACTAATACTACTACTAATACTACCACTACTACTAATGTCATTGTCATTATTATTATTATGATTACTATTATTTTTATTACCATTAATATTATCACTTTCATAGTGTAGTGATTTACTTGTCACATGTGTATATTTTTATTGTTCATAGTTTTCGTGTGTAGTTTAAACTTAAAAAAGTAATCATTAAACTAAACTATCAATTACATTTCCTTTATGAAATCAATCCAATATCAATCAGTCTCAGGATTAGTATGTGTGTGTATGTGTGTGAGTTTATATTCTGTAATCATGAGATAGAATTCACTGGTGAACAGTACTGGTATTATTCTTCCTTTTTTTGTAAAATTAGTCTAGTTTAAAAGAAAACTCTTAAATAACCAATCGTGTATTATGATTAATCGTTATAATTATAAGTCTTTACTCTAGGTACACTGTGATAGCCAGTGTCTCAGTAGTTGCGTGACGTTCGATATCCAACGTGTTCCATAGACTTCGTATACTGCTCGTCCAAACCACCATTACTAAATAACACCTCACGGTTTATAAATCAGAAAGGGAATATGAAGTGTTGCATACGTTTATTTGGTGCACCACAAATAGACCATAAACCACAGGCATAAAGAGTGAAGAGCAAGAAAGTTAGCGAGTAAACGAATTGGCGAAATGATAAGATTAAAACGTATATATATATATATATATATATATATATATATGTCATCGAAATATTTGAGAGGTTAACATGAAAGCGAGTAGGATGAATATTCTCGTAGGCGGTAGGCAACGTTCAGTCTTACCAGGTCATACAAACCAGACAGTGATATAAGTTATTGCTATGCCAATGACCGTATAAGCAATGCTGTCGTTTGGAAACGAGTTCTAGGTAGGGTTGGTGAATCAATAGATGAAGCATTGAAACTTCATCAGTTGAGGTGGTGGGGACATGTGTTACGTATGCCTAACCACTAACTGCCTTGTCGAGCTATTTTTTGCAGTGTAGGAATAGGTTGGAAGAAGGATAGGGGCGGCCAAACCAAAACATGGAAGAAATGCATGAAGTCACTGACAAGTGGACTGAGTCATGTTGGCAGGTGTCGACTACCTGACTGGGGTCCGCAGGACGAAAGTAACCGATGTTTAGAGACCTTGGCCGACATGGATCGGAATCGTCTGCAATGGTGCAGGTGCATTTATTCTTTATGTTCGCTCTAATTCTAAACTTCTGAATTCCCCATCACCTCTATCTTTGTCTTCCTAAAGTTATCTCACTGAATTATATTTGTGCTTTTTTGAACAGCATCAGTGCGACTACTTGTGCATGTGGAGCATCTTCTTATTCTTGGCCGGAGTATAACAGCAGTTTCCCTGAAGCTAGTCTTAGTTTTCCAACCTGGGTCCGATGCGTTTCACTGATTCCAAGCACCTCCAGGTTGTGTTTTTTCATTTCTGCAGCAATTTGGAACAGTCTTCCGGTCTGCCACATTGTTCGGACATTCCATGTACCTAAAAGAATGGTTGCTCTGGGTGTGAGAAAGGGCATCGGCTTTGTGACTTCCGAAGGGACTCGGCTCTTATCATGTTGTGTGACAAGTCTTCTAAATGAAGACCTCTTAACAGTCACGGCAGAATTTAAATGGTTTGAATAATTTTTTTCTGGTTGTTATTCTTTAGAGAGTTAGTTTTATACGGGATGGGGTCGCTGACCCTACACTCAACGCTTCTCTTTTATCAGGGCTTAGGACCGGCAGTAGCCATGGAGGGTCTTTGGGAGGAGTTTTTCTTCCAACCGTCAATCAGTAATTGTTTTGTGAAGCAAATATTCCGAGTTGAGAATTCCATATTTTACTAAGCATATAATACTGAACAGAGGAGCTATTAGTAATATGTTCATTTTATCTCTTCATCTTCGTTTTACACAACACATCAAAATATGCATTTTTATACATATATGTATGTAATTGGAGATTTTTGTGGTGAATTAGACACAATCTCAGACAAATTTAGCATTTACGCTATAAAAAAAATTAAATTGAAATAAGACAAATACATAATTTATTTCAAGTTAAAACATGTAAACAGTTGTTCATGTTTGATTTCCTCTGAATTTAAATCATTAAAATCGATTATGCTTTGCCCGCATACGCATGCACTTAAATCTTTCACCTGGTGAGTCATCACAAGCGTGGGCGTAGGAATGAAATGTAAAGGACAAATATAGCATGCAGGTCATGCATGGGATAGTCATGGTATAAATTTATTTTATTTGCCTTATCTCAGAGAAGTAAGTTTTTGGGCTTAGAATTCAATGATCACATTGTTGAGCAATCGTCTTTTTCAAGTAGTTAAGATTGATTTATCTATTATTCAGATTATTCGTCAGTACCCGTTGAATTATAAGTGTAAAATTTTAACAAACAGATCATATAGAATCTCTAATCAGAATGAATTTACTTTTGTAACAGTTAGTAGACTCACGAGATAATTTTGGCTGAGAAGATATTCAACATCATACGTAGTTCTTACGATAGATTAAACTGTGAAATCGTGTATAGGGGACAGCTCACAGACTCGTTCGAAGTGAAGACCGGTGTCAGGTAAGGTTGCTTAATCTCATTCTTTATCTTTCTCCTGGTAGTGGACTGGATTTTGAAGATGTCAACATTTGAGTGGAAGTAAGGAATACAGTGGACATCTTGTATGAAGCTGGATGATCTGGACATCTCAGATCATTTAGCCTTTCTATCTCACACACAGCAACAAATGCAGATGAAGGCGACCAGTGTAGCAGCAGACTCAGCTGCAGTAGGTCTCATCATATACAAAGAAAAAAGCAAGATTCTCCGATATAACACATCAAGAACTAGCCAAATTACACCTAATGGATAATTTGAGGATTCTCATTGATGAACAAGGTGTATGTGATGAAGATGTAAACACATGGATCGACAAGTCAAAGGCAATAATTCTACAAGTGGACAATATGTAGAACTCAAAACAACTGTTTTTCAGTCAACATCTAAACCAGAATTCTCGATACGAGCGTCAAGACTCTTCAGTTGTGTGGAGCGGAAACTCGGAGGTCTACGAAAACCATCATCTAGAGTATACAGTTGTTTATTCATAGTTGTCTAAACACGATACTGCAGATCTGTTGCCCAGATAAGATCATCAACATCTCATTGTGGGAGAGAACAAACCAGATTCCATCTGAGGAAGAGATAGGTTCAAGGTACTGGAGATGAATAGGACAGAGTGCAGAAATCATCGAACTGTATCACGAGGCAAGATTTAACTAGAACTTATGAACATAAAGGGAAAACAGGCAATCTATGGGACACACTTGACCGAGCATCGGAGAAGACACGAAAAGAATGAATAGTAGTTGAGAAGAAGTTGATAGCAAGGTTCAGGACAGAGTTTATATGAGAATGGTTGTCTGGGGCCTATACTCCATTTCGGCTAAATGGAGTATGTTATTGTTAGTTATACCTTATTGACCTTTCTACATCCATCATGTATACTATCATCTTGCACATTTTCGACCCTGAAATCATATTCATGTGTCATACAAAGCTGCCAACCCTTACCTTTCTTCTTCACAGCAGTTGACTGGATAGTGAAGACTTCCTCAACTCAAAGAATTTTATAGACATCTTCAACCAAGCTGAATCATGCGAACTTAACAGATAACTTAGACTTTCTATGCTACAGACATCAACAAATACAGTCAGTCAGTTACAACGTAGAACTTCGTACGCACGTACATTAGTTCAGGTTGCCATACCACATCAGCACAGAGACGAAACTATCGGTTCAAATCCCATATGGGTAGAGATAATAGAAGTATTAGTGATAATGGACAAGATTAGGGTTCGAAGATATTAGGCAAGAAGTGTAATTCAGTGAGATAATTTTAGGAAGAGAAAAATAGAAGTGATGAGGATTTCATAAGATTAGAATTCCAGAGAACACAAAGAGTAAATGCACCTGCACCATTGCAAACGATTCTAAGCCATGTCGTTCAAGGTCTCTAACCATCGGAGACTTTCGTCTTGCGGACCACAACCAGGTAGCCTACACCTGCCAACATGACTCAGTCCACTTGTTAGTGACTTCATGGATTTGTGCCATGTTTTGGTTTGACCGCATCTATCCTTCCTACAACCTTCTGCTACATCACAAGACATAGCTCGTCGAGGCATCAACAAATACAGACGAAAAATGTCTGTCTGCTTGCGGCCTCTGCAGCAATATTCCTCAACATTCAAAAGTAGAGATACCAAATTATAATACAATGACCGCCGACCAAATCGTATTTGGTGCGGTGTAACAGATGCCCCGACCGTAGCTGGTACCTTGACGTGGTGGTTGGGCCTGCCTAAATTTACCTCACTGAATTATACTTCTTGAATAATATCTTCGAACCCTAATCTCTCCGACTACATCTAATGCATTTACTACCTCTAGCACAATGAGATTTGAATTGACAATTGTATCTCTGTGCTGATGTGGTATGGCAATTCGAACTGATGAACTTATGTGCAAAGTTCTACGTCGCTATTTATGATGATGATGATGATGCGTAACAGTTGGAAGCCTTTATATACTTGAACACCATCAATATCAAATAAAGATAATTTAATGCAGATGTTAGGACGCGCGTGTTAACGAAACAATGGCAACATTTTTACAGTGGAAGAATATATGTAACTTAAAACAAGTGTTACACAACACTGCAGTCGTAGTTTTAAACACTGACTTTAAAACTTTTTTGTGTTACGTAGTTTAAACTGGACAAACTGCTTTAACCAGCATCAAAACTGTACATGTTTTTTGCAGACAGCTGTTTTCTTAACACATTCCACATCTAATGATCAAACTGCATCAGTAAAAGTTTATTGTGATAAAAAAAAAAAACCAACTTCCATTTGAGTAGATTGTTAGTAAAAAAACACGATGGAAGTGAATAGGAAACATTTATTGGAAATTATCAAACTATATCATACTATAAGTCGTAACGTAGAAGTGTCAGGATGAAATTAAAAAACGCAGATGAAAGAATCCTCGGTGTTGAGAGTTGGAGGCAGAAATGAAATGTATGAAGAGGAATTGTGAAAAATTCGAGAACAGTGGAGAACAGCGTTGGTTGAGTGTTTTTTTTAATTGCAAGGTTAAGTATGTGAGTAAATTGTTTTCAACTTCCTATTCATCTCTAAACTCTAAACCATTACATAATCTTCTTTTCATCCTTTAAATTTCCGAACACTTTGTGATGTGATATCTTTTGTCTCTTTTGTAAAGTCATATTGTTGTGCGCGCTACTTATAAGTAGTATATGATGCGAGTAAAAACGTAATGTCTGCCAGCAGAAGATGGGGGAAGATCAAGAAAGGAAGAGTGGGAACACCTGTGTTCTCCTTCACTACAATATATTTATTACATCACTATCAGTCCGATTGTTCGAACTTAACAAACGATATTGTTGAGAAGAATAACTTTTCTTCTTTGAATTAACATCATTCTCTATTCAGTCACTAAATGGGTTATTTCAGCTATTTTTTAAATTTCCCTTTCATCCAGTACTATGTGTAATTTTAATTACACAACTGACCTTACATTTCTATAGAATCGACCTTTGACCTTGTGATAATCATCATCATAATAATAATACTTAAAAAAATACTTAATAACAGTGTGGATCATGGAAACGAGAAAGCGAAGGTTATTATGTTCATGCTCTATATTTGAGCAATATATTCTCAACAATTGAACCATTCATTTACTTGTTATGACCATTATACATGAAAAAAAAATGATAGGTCAACTAAGTAAATTATTATTAAGTAAAGAGAAACACATGTCAAAATAAAGTACACTATGTGAAAAAAAATGAAAATCACAGTAGGTTAGGGGTAAGAAGAAATTGTTTTTGAACACATATAAAGACAATTTTAATTTATGTATATTCAAAGTTTCGACAACCCATAGTATACGCCCTTGCATAGTTTTGTATAACACTACAAAAACCACCCTTATGATAAGTCTTAAATAAATGTTTCATAATAGAGGAAATCTATATATATTAAATGTCAAGATTAAATAGTCGCTATTATTATTATTTCAAACCGTTTTATGTGATATATATGTGAGTCATTTTCTACGGGATATTGAACTAGAACAGATGAAATGTGGTTAGCAGTGGAATAAAGGACTCACGTTTCGTCCTATTTGAGAGCCGTTTGGGACCCAAACCAAGTACTGTTTGTTTCGAACATCATCGCGTTATTCAATTAGCTACCGAGTTTAGAAAGTTAAGAGTGAATCAATATCAGTCAGAAATATTGATAACTGGATGATTCTGACAATTTAGAATACGCACATTGAACTGCTTGATATCCATTGCTTACTTAATTACTTACGCCTATTACCCCCAATGGAGCATAGGCCACCCACCAGTATTCTCCAACCTACTCCGTCATGGTCCTCACTGTTCAGTTCTTTCCACTTTTCGTTCATTCTTCTCGTCTGTCATAATTTCTCGGCGTAATGTGTTCCTTGGCCTTCCTCTTTTCCTTTCACCTTCAGCGTTCCATGTGAGGGCTGTCTCGTGACGCAGTTAGGTGCTTTTCGTAGTGTATGTCATATCCACTTCCAACATTTCTTCCTGATTTCCTCCTCCACTCAAATCTGGTTTGTTCTCTCCCACAGTAAATTGTTGCTGATGGTCTCTGACCAACGAATCTGAAGAATTTTGCGTAGACAACTGTTAATAAACACTTGTATCTTCTGGATGATGGCTTTTGTAGTTCTGCAAGTCATCTCCATCAAGTTGTGCTGTATCGGAGGATCTTGCTTTTCTCTTTATGTACACTGAGACTTGCTTCTAAGGCTGCTGATATACTGGTCGTCTTTTCTTGCATTCGTTGTTGTGTGTGCGATAGAAGAGCCATGTCATCTACGAAGTCCAGATCGTCCTGCACCGCGCAGGATTCGAACCCAGGACCTTCGGTATTGTGCGCGAACGCCCTAACCGTTAGACCACTGAGCCCGTATCCTACGGTGTTCATGTCTAACTTGATCAAATTCACGGAGTTGCGCAACCTCATACACAGTCTTCGGTGAAGTTCAACCTGTTCGGGTGTAGGCAGTATCTACCATGCAGGAGTCGTGGATGCGCACTGCCACTGATGAGTCCCATACCAGGACGAAACGGCCATCGTTCAGTGCTTCTTCCAGGTTTCTAATGGTGGTCTACTAACATTGATCGATTCATCATGGTTTCAAAAATGTGTAACTTAACAATCTTCACAACCCCGTAATGTAAACTTATTTATGTACAAATAATCACAGTCTTTTGTTCTTCATTTTATTTTCATATTGAAGATAATATGAAATGGTAGAGATTTCAAGCATTTTACTAAAAATGGAAAGTTTTTTTTTTCTGAAATTCTAGACTTATATTCTGTAAATGTTCATTTCGTATTGGACATTTAATTAAAAAATAATTTATTTTTTCTCATAAAAAATTTTAATAAGTTAATTCTTTTTTATTTTTATATTTTAAGACAAAATAATAAAAAAATATATTGTCAGTATTCTAAACATAACATACCTTAAAAGGTTGAGGCGACGATTTATTTTACAGAGTATTCAATAATCAACAATAGACAGTTTAGAGTTCACTAGAGCAATAAGTTTCATCTCGCTTTATTTAATTAGTTGTGCAAAAGGCTCCAGTTAAAACTTCATTCAATCATTCAAATAAACTGTGGTCAAGAAAGAAATATTATTGCTAGAAAAGGTTCATCATCGGAATTATCACGGAAAGACAAAGATAGATGAAGAAAACTGAATATGAGATCGAGAAAATAAGTTTACTACAAATTTAAAAGTGAGTAGATTTTTGAATAACTTGATTGAATACTATAATAATACACAAAATGTAGGGTTTGTCCATAGGTGTACGCTTGAAGCTATTACGAGTTCACCTTAGTCGATAAACGCGAACGAGACAATCAACCAGCGTCCAGGTAGGCTACCTTGAATCCCAAGCTGAAGATAAAAGGCTTTGTAAGCGTAGAAAGTATATTCTACAAACACCCAGCAATCACAAAACAATACAATCAAGCACACAACTCTCGTTTATTTAGACATTATAAAAACGTCCTTGGGACAGTTACCAAAATAGCACACTAAAATACACAGCAGCCAATCACAGCCATGAATTTTCCTGGTGGGAAATGAAATCTCAAGGTCAACTGATCAGCCCATGCTGGCAAACGTGAAATCCGAAATAAGGCATTTATGAAGCGAGTTCTAGGGATCTAACATCCCCAACACAAAAATATTGAAGAACAGAGAGTGAAAGTCATCTTAGTTCAGCTAAAACATTCCCCACAAAGTGAAACTGAAACCTCGACATATAGATATTCTGCAATACAATCCCTCATAACTTGATCAATAATGGGATTTTTTCGGGCAGAGTTTTGGAGGTTTGTGTTTTTACACATTTGAAATCATCAATCAATCATTGTTAGACCACCATTAGAAACCTGATGATGAGTCGGATGCTAGGACGAAACGGCCTTCCTGCGCTTCCAGGTTTCTAATGGTGGTCTAACAATGACTGATTGATGATTTCAACTGTATAAAAACACAAACCTCCAAAACTCTGCCCCAAAATATCGTAACAGTGCTCACTAGTGACTAGCTTCATGAGGAAATTCTCGGAGTTCTAGTTGAGAAGACGTGAACAATGGAGTTCAACCTTGTCGGGTGTAGGCAGTAACTACCAAAAACAAATGGGTCAAGTCGCGCAAAAATCCGTAGATCAATCAGAGTTAGACATTAACACCGTTGGGTGCCAGCCCAGTAGTCCAATGGTTAGGCGTTCGCGCACAATTCCGAAGGTCCCGGGTTCGAGTCGTGCGAGATGCAGGAGTCGTGGATGCGCACTGCCACTGATGAGTCCCATACCAGGACGAAACGGCCGTGTTTCAGTGCTTCCAGGTTTCTAATGGTGGTTATCTAACAATGATTGACTGATGATTTCAAATGTGCAATAATGGGATTGCTATTAACATCTTATAATCTCTTCAGATACTCAACAAATATTCACGTTCAAACTAAATGAATTTTGTCAATGATATCTAATCTAATTTTTGTATTTCAAACAGTATGATATCGTGTGCTAAAAAATTGCATCATTTTTAGTATGTTCAATTTGAAAGATTCATTCTAGAAAAAAACTTGATTTATTTCAAGCTGTTATGTTTGAAAATTATTTTTTTTCAAATCATTTCCATTCTTAATCAATATCTATTTATTTCCAAATTGATAATTGATCTATTTTCAATGTCGCTGAAACAACATTTGATATGATGATATTCATTTTGTATTTTTTCATAAAATTCTCTTCAATGACAATAATTGAATACTACTAATTGAATAATAATCAATAGTATGATTGATTAGTCGTCCTTGAATCGAATTCATTTCTATCGATTAAATTTGTAAGGCATTCATTAGCATAAGTGACTTGTTATTGCGTAAATTACTATATTTCTCAGTCCTATAGTAAGTTAGCCAGTCAACGTATAAATAGCTCTTTAATGGTGTTTCAACTGACGACATGTTATTATGTCTATTTAAACTTTTTTTTTTGGTGAGTAATTTCCTCAAACCTCAGTCAACAAGACACAGATATTGATTGACTTAGAAATGAACATTTCGAAGTTGTTGGTTATTGAAATAGACATTTTCCTAGTCATAATTTCTAATACTGTTACTACGTACATGGCTGGAATGACCTTATTGGACAATGCGTTCAGTTCATTTTTTAAAAATTACAATTTCATATTGTCTTCCACGCCTCTATACAAAGCGACAGTTTTTCAAAATATCAATTTTTTTTTCAATCATAGAGTAGGCTTTGTATTCTTCACACCTTAAAATCTGGTAGCGGGGTAGTGAGTGTTAATTTTTGCGGTTTTATGTATTATCAAGTCAAAAGTCATTTCTACTGTCGTATCAAAGTCCAACTATTGTGGTGCGCGCTACTTATAAGTAGTATATGACGCGAGTATAAACGTAATGTCTGGCAGCAGTACATGGGGGAAGATCAAGAAAGGAAGAGTGAGAACACAATGGAATTTGTATGGAATAGCATGAATAGTGAAATGTCAGGCAATGGATTGATGATGGATTGAAGATTTGCCAATTAACGGTTTATGATATGGTTTTCCGATTTTACTGAGTAACTCTGTAATTTTCGTTAAATACAATTCGGTTGACCTCACCTGTGTTCTCCTTCACTACAGTATGATAATTTCATTTACATTTCATAAAATCTCTTCTTATCGCATTAATTCCTTGTTTAATTTTATAATTCATAGCGTGAAAAATACGTTAAGACCCTGTATGCAGATACCTTGGATATACAATAATACCGTTGAGTACCCCCCACCACACTACGATGGAATGACTATTCAGTGCTTCCAAGTTTTAAATACTGGTCTAACACTGATCAGTCCATGATTTCAGTGGGACTCAACAATCTCTACAACCCCATATTGATCTTTAAAAAAATTAAATTATATTTTCTGATAATCGATTGTTTGAACAGGTCAAGTTGTGAAATATTAGAAATAAGGTATATTTTTAAAAAAAAATCAACTGTTTAGTCTCCGATTCATTAGTTTGATTTTCATTAAATTAAGTCAAGTTTTGTATAAATATTTCATAAAAAGGGATTTTTACAATAGAACTATTTACACACTTTGAAATCAACAATCAATCATTGTTAAACTAGCATTCGAAACCTGGAAGTACTAGACGGTCGTTTCGTCCTAGTATGAGACTGATCAGCAGTGTACATCCATGACTCCTTCATCTTGCAGGATTCGAACCCAGGACCTTTGGTCTTGCTCGCGAACGCCTTGATCAACCAGAATTGGATGCTGGCTCAGTGGTTTAGAGGTTTGGTCTCGGGTTCGAATCCTACAAGGTGCAGGAGTTGTGGATTCGCACTGCTGATCAGTCGTGATATGTGTTTTAATCCGTTTAGTTGCCAAATAAAATTTTCATTGTCTTTTTGGACAATATTATTAACCCAGAATTCAATCAAATAAAAAAGTGAATTTTCCCAAATATTGATTAATTTTATTTTCTAAAATCATAATGATTATCTGCTCCAATATGTTAGCCAATCAACTATTCGTCACTTTCAAAACAGTGGTTCCCTTTGATAAATTTGAATAGAGAAATAAGAAGACATATTTTGTGAGTGAATGTCATGCTAAATAAGAAATTTTGACCTTATCTTCAAAACTGTATTTACACAAATAACATGTTGCTTGTATGTGACTGACGAGAAAGCACGAAATGGTACTATCTCACAAAATATGTCTTCTTATTTCTCTATTCGTCACTTTCAAAAATGTTACAAATAAATCATGAACTCTTTGTATACATTTCAAATTACTATTAAAATGTATTGAATAAAACTCTCGTCCTTCTATATTTCTAATCAGATTGATCAAACACATAAGAATGATTATTAATCTAAATTTGAAGTTTTCATCATTCTAAGGGGGAGGGTGTATTATTGACATGTCTTTGATTTTCTATAGTTGAAATACACTTGTCATTATTTCACATATTCATTTTATAGTAAGTTCAAAGTTCATAGATTTATTTGGAAGGAAATTAATGTTATAAGTAGTATTCAATGAATAAAGTTTATTGATAGAAATGATCGAATTCAATGGAAAATTGTTTTATCGATCAGATGTTTAGATTAGACAGATACAACGCAGAACTTCGTACGTAAGTACATCAGTTCAGGTTGCCATACCATGTCAGCAAAGAGGCGTAACTGTCAGTTCAAATCCAACAGTGATAGTGATAGTAGAAGTATTATCAGTAATGGAGAAGATTAGGGAGCAAAGATATGATTCGAAAAGTATAATTCAGTGAGATAAATTTAGAAAGAGAAAGGCAGATGCTATGAGAAATTCCGAAGGTTAGAATTAGAGAGAACAAAAACAGTGGATGTACCTGCGCTCACCATTACAAACGATTCTGAGCCATGTCATTATTCAAGGTCACTAACCATTGGTGACTATCGTCTCGCGGAACCCAATCAGATAGCCTACATCTACCAACATGACTCAGTCCACTTGTCAGTGACTTCATGAATTTCTGCCATGTTTTGGTCTGGCCACCCCTAGATTTCTTCCAACTTACTCCTACACCATAAAACATAGCTCGACGAGGCAGTTAATGGTTAGGCATTCGTAACATATGTTCCAACCACCTCAACTAATTAAGTTTCACTACTTCATCTATTGATTCACCATCCTTGCTTAGAACTCGTTTCCTAACGATAGCATTGCTTACTCGGTCATCCCAGGATATTTGAGCAATGTTTCGGATACACCGATGATCAAAGACTAGTAACCTACGAATAACCTCTACTCTTAACGACCATGTTTCGCATCCGTATAGTAGGACAGAGCGAACTGCTGCACAGTACACTCGTCCTTTTTTTTAAAAGATGTTTAGATTAACGAAATAGCAAAACAATACATCCACAAATTAATCAATAAAATATTATCTAACACAAAGTAATTCAATCAATCAACATGTCTTTACTTCGAAATATAGTTAGTTGACTTGAAGTTTTTTTTTGTTTAAATAATTTGTTAACTGATGTATACATTTAACAAGACACATAAAAATCAATGAACAAAGTGGAAATAGTCAAAGAATTACAAACAATACATGAAAATTTGTATTTTTTTCTTCTAATGAATAAAAAGTAAAACAGAATTAAATTGTTTTTTTTTTTGATGTTTTAACTATTGAATGCCAAAAGATCTTGCCAAGCAGAATTTACAAAGAAAGAAAAACGAAATCTTAGTTTATCATATTGCATAAAGTCACCAATGGTTAGAGACCTTGAATGACATGGCTCACAATCGTTTGCAATGGCTCAGGCTGATAAAAAGCCCACGTAAAGACCATGAACAGTGGTGGATGGAGAAAGCGAGAGAGATGGAAAGGGCAGTGGCCATATGCCACAGTAGATAACTTTTCCGACTTATCAAGGATACCGGTATTAGGAATCCAAGTGTAAGTGAGACTATCTCAGAAAATGACGGGACTATTATTTATTCTCAATCCAGGAGACTGGATCGATGGGCAGAACACTTTAGGGATCAGTTCAACTGACCTCGAGCCACTCTTCGGTTAGGCACGATCTCCAGTCATCCTGAATGGCAAGTCGATATAAGTCCTCCGAATCTTTAGGAAGTTGGAAACGCAATAAAAAATCTAAAGCGAGGAAGAACAGCGAGTCCTGATAGATTGAACCTTGAAATATTCAAGGATGGTGGTCCAGTTTTAGCAGCTAGATTGACTGAAATATTAGGTAGAATCTGCGAACTGAACGTAATCCCATCCGACTGGTCTCAATCCTTGATTATCCCAATTTATAAGAAGGGACAAAAATATTCTTGTGACAATCACAGAGGAATAAGTCTAACCAATATAGTTTCTAAAGTGTTAGACTCGATTATACTTAGACGCCTAACTAGTGTTCGTGAAGAGCAGACTAAAGAAAACCAGTCTGGTTTCAGACCTGGACGTGGTTGTATAGACCACATTTTCACACTACGACAGGTCCTGGAACACAGACACACATTTAGGCGTCCTACAATAGTCGTCTTGACATCCACTCACAATGAATAGTAGTATAGACTTTAATAGACATTATGTGTCAGCTTAAAGAAAATAATGATATCCCTACATAAACTTAAATATTAGCGAAAAGGACAAGATTTGAGAAATAACATGTAGGATCGATGAGAGAATTGAAAGTAGCGTTAAATTCAATCAAACTATTTTTAGTGCATAGTATCAGATTTTTTCTCAAACGATTCAAATGCAGATTATTATTACACCCTATGAGGTTACCATCAAATGTGTTTCTGCATTTGCATGTATTCTTGGAAGTACAGAAAGACTGTCATTTATACGGTTTCCTAAACGTATTCATCGAAGGATGTGCTTGTAAGGAAATTAAAACATCATATGAATAGCGAACAAGTCATGGATAAATGCGAATTACTTTGAGTGAACATCACATTTACTCTGCTTTTTGAAAGACTTTTACAACACATGCTCCAAATTTGACCTTTATTATCAGGATGAAAATGTGTTAGATCTCTCATTCTTTATGTTATGATAGTCATATTATTTTAACGTCAGTCAGTTGTAACACTTTCTCCATATTGTACTTTATCAGACGAAACGAAACATTCCACTGATATTCACTCACAATGTTAACTATGTACATCGATTATCACTCATGTAACTTAGTTGTTCTTAATTGTCTCTTTATTACTACGTAAAACTTTATCTCCTTTATTTATTTCATGAATTCATCTTTAAACATATAAATGTTAGTGATTATGTTAAACATGTGTTTCCTCTTTTTATTTCTCATGTGATATAGAAATGTAAACTTTATTGTTGTTTACGTTATGTAGAACTTTCTATAACAATAATTAATATTCCTATTGTAAATTTAGACTGTTTGCAATTGATCTGAAATCTTGAAATGTGATGAATTTTTTTCTAATTCTATAGTCATATTCTTCTCATTTTGTTTAGAAAACATTTTTAAAAAGACGTATTATGTATATAGGGTTGGCATAATATTGATCCACAATAACATTTTAACTATCATACACTATCTGAAAGCAACATCTTATCTTTACCATATTCATAATTCAAATGTAGACTAGTGAATATATATTCTAAGAAATGATGGAGAAAATTTATAGTTCAGGTGGATGATTGTAGTGGTGTTTCGTTCTCTGAGATGAATATTTTGGTTGTGAAGCTTTCATTGTTCTTCTGAACAACATCGTCAGCACAAATTTCAGCTTGTTTAGTTAACTTCGATCTTGATTGGTTGCTGTTGACCTTAAGTCTGTCGTTGTTTGCACCTTTGTTTTGATTGTATCCTGCTTTTAATCTGTTATATTGAAGAAATTCGAATACTTCACTTCCATCTGTAATTTGTGCTGATAATGTTGTTCAGAAGAACAATAAAAGCTTCACAGCAAGAATATCTAGCTCAGAGAACGAAATACCACCACGAATGTATTCTAAAATTTAGTAAATAATATAGTTTTCTGAAAAAGATTTGTAAAGTCAGCTATACAGAACTTTTCTATCATCATGTTTAAAAGTTACCTTTACCACTATGGAATCATTCAGTCTCTGGACGATTCTTTTTAGTAATGTCTATAATACTCTTACTTACATATTTACGCCTCAATGGAGCATACGCCGCCCACCAGTTTTCTCCAACAACATTGGGGGTAACAGGCTAAGTAAGTAAGTAAGAAAGTAATCCTTCTTTTATTTACTGATAAATTCACTTCGATTAGTATTTTAAGCTTAATTTGGGAAGTACAACATCTCAGTGACAATAAGTGATTTATAAGTTTCCGTTAAATCTCAAATATATATTTTATTCAAATACATTTCAAATCATTGTTTACGTCACTGTTATATCAATAATAACAAGTCTCATGAAAAAACATAATATTTGTGCGTATCGATCACATATTTCCGAATATTTTTCAATCAGTTAATACCTTCGTATACTTGGAAAATTCAATTCAATTTACTATTAGATAAAACTGAAGGATTATTATAGCTAGGAATGGAATTCATCCTATTTCTAATTTGCCAACTGGATGTACCTGCATCCCAGTGTTTATGTTCATTGAGTATTATAGAGACCGGTGTAGCAGCAGCAGGTCTCAACATACATCAAGGAAAAAGCAAAATTCCACGATACAACAAAACATTCGCCAACCAAATCACTCTTGATGGAGATACCTTGGAGGACATTAACACCTTTACATATCTGGGCAGCATCATCGATGAGAAAGGTGGATGCGATGCAGATGTGAGGACGCGGATTGGCAAAGCAATGGCTGCATTTCTACAATTGAAAAATTCCTGCAACTCCAAACAAATATCAATCAACACCAAAATAAGGATATTCAATACAAATGTCAACACAGATCTACTGTATGGAACGGAAACATGGAGAAATACCAAAGCCATCATCCAGAAGATACAAGTGTTTATGAACAGTTATCTACGCAAAATACTTCGGATCCATTGGCCAGACACTATCAGCAACAACTTACTGTGGGAGGGAACAAACCAGATTCGAGTGGATGAGGAAATCAGGAAGAAGTGATGTAAATGGATAGGACACACACTAAGAAAAGCACCGAATAGCGTCACGAGACAAGCACTCACATGGAACCCCCAAGGCAAAAGGAAAATAAGAAGGCCAAGGAACACATTACGCCAAGAAATAGAGAAAGACATGAGAAGAATGAACAAAAACTGGGAAGAACCAACTCTGTCCTGGGCTAACCAGAAAAAAAGGAGGATTGATATGACAAAATTTTAATACAAATACATGAATGATTGGTTTCTACTACTACTGTTGTGAATAATCACTTCAGTTGAATTGACTTTGAATAAATAGTTAGTTAGTTGTTTGATATTATTTATCGAACGGAATCTTTTATATGTGTTAAGCTTAATTCAATTACAGAACTCTTGAGAACCGGGAAGCACTGGGAAACGATTTCGATTTAGTATGGGACTCTTCATCAGTACTCATCTGCATGACTACTGTCACGTATCAAACTCAGGACGACAGGCTTCTCAATGTGAACTAAAGTTCAAAAATTCTTTCTATCATTATATTAATAATTCATCAAGTTCTTATTGATGACCAGTTTGAAGAAATGATTTCCAGAGTTGTATTGAGAAGTTGTGACTGGTTTAGTTGAGCTGTGTAGAACATGATACAAATATCACCAGTGATTATGGTTTAGTGATAGCTCACTATCTTGAAATGATTAAAGTCAAAAATATGATTAACTGAATATCAGTTCACTAGTCTGAAGGTTAATCTCTCTCTACGAAGTCTGAACCATTCAGAGTTAGTTACTTGAATAGGATTATGGATTCGTATAGCTGGGAAGTCCCATGTTAAGACAAAACAGTTGTTCAGTGTTTGATGGTTTCCAACGATCTTGCAATTGAATTCATTCCATGATGTAAAACTAGAAATTCAACAATCTCTCAAAATATCTAAAAACAAACAGAACTTTTATAAATCTAAATTCTACAAAATTGTAAATTGAAAGACCATTCAACTAACATTATTCATTTTTTCGCGCATTTAACTTCGATTTTTGTTTTTTTTAGGAATAAATGTGCAGAATGTGAAGCTGCGTAAAATGCATTATTAGGACATACACAGATATACCTACATACATAAATACCTAGAATGTAAGTATGTAGGTTAAATTTAACCCAGTAGTGTTTGGTTTTCTTGTAACATACTATAACTTTATAAAGGTATTTAAACTAAATAATTGATTCCAGAAATTAAATTTTTTTTAGAGTGCGAAATTGTATTCTGTCTTACATTTGTTTCCTTCACCCTTAAATCAATCAAAAACTTAATTCTAGCTGTCCATTGTAGAGCCTACTTGCAGATGAATAAGAAATGTCTATTTCTAAGGAAAAACTGTGCATAAATATTATTACTTCAGTTATGTCGTTCTATATGTCTCTGTCTAACAATGGGGTTAAGAATATGTTTTGAGAGACGTTTGCTGACGTTAAATTCCCAATTGAAAAAGAGTCAGACAGATAGTTTACAGAAATCAAGCTTTATGTCATCTTATTTTATGAGATGGTCATTACAAAGACAGCGATTTTAGTATTAAATATGTAAGCCAAATTACAGGGTATCGTCAATGAATGACGACATCTTCATCAACACGTAGGGATGTCTACTCAGACTATCTTGTATGTAATAAATTAGGCAAGCTATTAGTTGTGGATATCTTCACAGCATACGTTGTTCAGCTAGGAGAAGAAGCACAGATGTTGCTCGACGTTGATGAGCAGCTCCAGTGATATTCACTCTTTACATGTGATCACAAGAACATCGGGATCTGTATATGTAATACAGAAGAAATACTACTCTACCAGTTAGTGTCACTGGATGCTTCTATTCAAGCGATTAAGTCAGACTTTGGATTCATAACTCGAGAAATATCTTACTTTATTGAAAGGTTTTCAACTTTCTCAAGTGACATTCGGTTTGTTCTGGTATATTATTAGGAAGCTTCATTAGTGATGAAAGCCGTTTCATTAAGAATGCACTTAATACAAACTTCCCGTATACACGCCATATTATGTATAGAGTTCAATAACGTTTTTAAAAACATGATTTTCCGTAAGACTCAGGATATATTGAACTTACAAAGAGGGGAAAGTCTAAGAGTTTGTCAACTTATTAACGATGATGGACGTACCTCCATTGACCAAATCGTTAGTCTTTCCGGATATATTTTTTAGTATCAAACCATGCTATAAGGTATACCACCTCAGCAAACTGATTGGCGCTTGAACACATACCCCATGTAATGTAATGATGCTGTTAATCACATAAGTCCGTGAGAAAGATGGAAGATATTGTCTGTTGACTACTTGTTGCATGTTGCAGAACGTTCCAGACACACACCAACACCTAAGAATTTTATAATGAGGTACATTCATTACTACGGAAATCATTCTTGTTTAGTTACTCTACTCTGGTGAAGCAAGTAGAACAAGAAAATCTCTAACGAAATGTACTTTACAGAACATCTGTACGCTTTGCAATAGTGAATGCAAGGTTAATGCAGTTGATCTGTAAGATAACAAGTAAAATAAGATATTGCTTCATTATTATCTCATTACTTGAGTACAGTGAAAGATACAACTATATCGCGTTAGCGAAACAAATCTGAATTAGGATTGAGACCCTATTTTATGCTTTAATTAAAAGTATAAGAAATGGTTTCATCTCATTTTTAAAACAATAGTCAATTTGAAATCATCAATCAATCATTGTTGGGCCACCATTAGAAACCTGGAAGCACTGTAAGACGGCCGTTTCGTCCTGGTATGGGACTCATCAGCAGTGCGGATCCACGACTCCTGCTCCTCGCAGGATTCGAACCGGGGACATTCGGTATTGTGCGTGAACGCCTAACCACTGATGATTTCAAATGTGTTAAAACACAAACCTCCAAAACTCTGCCCCAAAATATCGTAACAGTGCTCACTAGTAACTAGCTTCGTGAGAAAATTGTCGAAGTTCTAGTTGAGAAGACCAATGGAGTTCAACCCTATCGGGTGTAGGCAGTAACTACCAAAGACAAATGGGTGAGGTTGTGCAAAATCCCTGGATCAGTCAGAGTTAGACATTAACACCGTTAGATACCGGCTTAGTGGTCCAATGGTTAGGCGTTCGCGTACAATACCGAAAGTTCCGGGTTCGAGTCGTGCGAGGTGCAGGAGTCATGGATGCGCACTGCCACTGATGAGTCCCATACCAGGACGAAACGGCCGTGTTTCAGTGCTTCCATATTTCTAACGGTAGTCTAACAATGATTGATTGATGATTTCAAATGTGTAAAAGCCCAAACCTCCAAAACTCTACCCGAAAATAGTCAATTTGTTTGTTTTATAAACATCAGTTTAGTTTAGAGGTTATCTGCATCACAATCAACTGATTTATTGATTGAGCATAAAATTGTATTACAATCTTAAAGCCTTGAGTGATCACTGATCATTCACAAATTTCATATTTCTCTAAAATTAGTTAATTTTAAGTTAAATAATCAAACCAATACCATAAACAATAAAGACAGAGAGAAAGAGGTTGAGTAAGTTGATGATTTCAAATCAATCGATGAATGTTTATCACGCAGTGTCAAATCCATATTGAAGTCAAACTATCGAGGAATGAAATGTTAAATTTAAGTTAATGGTATCTCATTTTGGTTCGAACATGCTGTGAAATAAATCTCTTCTTCATTAGCTGTTTATCCTACTTAGGCTAACCCCGTTTATGCGACTGTGGTGGTGATGAGAAGCCGAAAACGGGTTCGGTTGGATAAGTTTATTTGAAACAGTCATTCATGCAGACAGATAGGAGAATAAATAGCTTGAAAGCAAAGTAAAGTGGAGACGACCGGCGAGTCAACTCCATGCGATAATACATGACTCAATATTTATAATCCGACAAAATAAGCTAGATTTGTAATAAACGAAATTAGGATGTACGCATATACACGCATAGTAGTAGCGAATAGCTGGCCAGGTCAATAGACGAGGCGATAATAACTCGGGTAGAATGGATAAATCCATTTGTCCGGAAGCTTGGACAAACCCTATGGGCTCAGCATAAAAGTGTACGCACCATATACCATGTTACATAATGAATCTAGTTTCAAAATGTAGAACTACTTGTATTCAAATTTATACACTCAGTCTCGTTACTGTTATCATCTTTACAGTCAACCTCAGAGTAAATTACAAATAACCTATCATTTATTCTTCTTTTTGTTAAATTAGCCTTATTACTTTATTTTCTCTTACACTTACTTACTTACTTACGCCTGTTACCCCCAATGGAGCATAGGCCGTCCACCAGTTTTCTCCAACAAACTCTGTCCTGGGCTTCTTTCTCCAGTTCTGTCCAATGTTTGTTCATTCCTCTCATATCTTTCTCTATTTCACGGCGTAATGTATTCTTTGGCCTTCATCTTTTCCTTTTGCCTTGAGGGTTCCATGTGAGGGCTTGTCTCGTGACGCAGCTAGGTGCTTTCCGCAATGTGTGTCCTATCCACTTCCAACGCTTCTTCCTGATTTCCTCATCCACTCGAATCTGGTTTGTTCTCTCCCACAGTACGTTGTTGCTGATGGTGTCTGGCCAACGAATAGGAAGTATTTTGCGTAGACAGCTGTTCATAAACACTTGTATCTTCTGGATGATGGCTTTGGTAGTTCTCCATGTTTCCGCTCCATACAGTAGAACTGTCTTCACATTTGTATTGAAAATCCTTATTTTGGTGTTGATTGATATCTGTTTGGAGTTCCAGATATTTTTCAACTGTAGAAATGCAGCCCTTGCTTTACCAATCCGTGCCCTCACATCTGCGTCCGATCCACCTTGATTGTCGATGATGCTGCCCAGATATATAAAGGTGTTAATGTCCTCCAAGTTATCTCCATCAAGAGTGATTTGATTGGAGCATGTTGTGTTTCATCGGAGAATTTTGCTTTTTCGTTTATGTATGTTGAGACCTTCTGCTGCAGAGACTGCTGCTACACTGGTCGTCTTCTCTTGCATTTGTTGTTGAGTGTGCGATAGAAGAGCCAGATCATCTGCGAAGTCCAGATCGTCCAGCTGCGTCCTAACTGTCCAGTTGATACCGTGCTTCCCTCCAGATGTTGACGTTTTCATAATCCAGTCGATCACCAGGAGAAAGAGAAAGGGTGAGAGTAAGCAACCTTGCCTGACACCGGTCTTCACCTCGAAAGAGTCGGTTAGCTGTCCTCCGTGCACGATTTTGCAGTTGAATCCATCATAAGAGTTCCGTATGATGTTAACTATTTTCTCAGGCACCCCGTAGTGTCGAAGAAGAGTCCACAGTGTTTTCCTGTCCACGCTATCGAATGCTTTCTCGTAGTCGATGAAGTTGATGTAGAGTGGTGAGTTCCATTCAATTGATTGTTCCACAATGATCCGTAATGTAGCAATTTGGTCAGTACACGATCGATCCTTCCGAAATCCGGCCTGTTGATCTCGAAGTTGGGCATTTTCTCTTACAGAACTCCCATAATGTGTGCATCCCACTGCCCTTCCAGGGTTTTAAACCAAAGATGTTCAAGTCTTTCTTTGAGGACTTGGTCTTCTGATCAATCGTGTGGCATGCAATGGTTCTAATTTCTATCTTTAATTTATTTCCCTTATTACGGTGTTTGTGTCAGATTAGTTGGTGGTCAAAAAACTAGTTTAAATGTTTACTTTTTATTCATCGTTTTGCCTAATGTTTACGTGGTTGATTTTTACTGAATTGGAAAAAAATATTTCTTCTAGTTCTTTGTTTTCACTTAGAGTTTTGTAGATTTGAGTTTTTACACATTTGAAATCATCAGTCTATCATTGTTAGACTACCATCAGAATCCTAGAAGCACTGCAAGACGGCCGTTTCGTCCTGGTATGGGACTGATCAGTGGCAGTGCGCATCCATGACTCCTGCACCTCTCAAGATTCGAACCTCGGACCTCACGGACCACTCGGCCGGCACCCAATGGTATTAATGTGTAACTTTGATTGATCTAGGGATTTTGCGAGCACAATACCGAAGATCCTCGGTTCGAACCCTGCGAGGTGATAGGAGTCGTGGATGCGCACTGCCACTGATGAGTCCCATACCAGGACGAAACGGCCGTCTTTCACTGCTTCCAGTTTTCTAATGGTGGTCTAACTATCATTGATGATTTCAAAAGTTGTTTGTTTGTTTGTTCGTTTATAATCAATAAAGTATTTTGTTTTAAACGAATTAAAAATTTATTCACGAATAAAAGGTAAATTGATTCGATCAGAAGTCAGTACATTAATGAAAGAGAAAAAAAAGCGTTTATTAATTGATCAACTGAATTATTTCACTAGTCACTTTTTTTAACATCAGTGTGACACAAAAACATCCATTCAAACTGCATTAAATATGCATGTGACCATATACATAGTCAATAACAAAAACAAAGAACGCTGGAATCTTAAGTGTAAATATCTGTTATACCTAGGTAAAAGAAATAATTGCAGATTGGGATGGTAGCTTTCTTCCAACCTATTCCTAAACCACAAAACATAACTCATCGAGGCAGTCGGTGGTTAGGCATATGTAATACATGTCCCAACCACTTCAACTGATCAAGTTTCACTACTTCATCTACTGATTTGGCTCCCTACCTAGAACTCGTTTCCTAACGACAACACTCCTTATACGGTTGTCCCAGGATATACGAGCAATGTTTCGGATACACCGATGATCGAAGACTAGTAACCTACGAAAGTCATCTACTCTTAACGGCTATGTTTCGCATCCGTATAGTAGGGCATTGCGAACTGCTGCACAGTACACTCGTCATTTGGTTAACAAGCAGATATCTCACCTGCGCCATAAGTGACGCAGGTTGGCAAAAGCCGATCGAGCCTTCTGTATGCGAGCTGAGATTTCGTCAGTCACCAGACTATCAGCAGTGATGAGACTCTTCAGATAAATGAAGCGGTCTACACATTCGACTGCTTCACTCCCAATCACTAGTTCCGGTGAAGTCGTAAGCCAATTCTGAAGCAACATTTTGAATTTCGAGGATGAGAACCGCATCCCGAACATGGTTGCATTGTTGCTTATGGTATTCAGAAGACTCTGCATTTTGTCATCGCCTTCACCAAGTAGAACTATGTCATCGGCATTATTCTAGGTCTATTGACAAACAATGGAGAATCTTTTATTGCAAATGCGAACAAATACGAACTCAAATGTACCGGAATTTTTGGTATACAAAGCAACTAACTATTCAACATGTATTCACAATAAGCTAACAGGAAATACAGAAAATGAAGAAACTCTTAATTAGTTAGTTTTTTATTGAGGATATTTCATCTTTGAACAAAGAAACAAAGAAACTTTCTAAGTGTAACTTCATATTCCAAAAACAGAATTTGAAACTTAAAAAAAAAGAATATGTAACCATTTTGAAGGACATTGAAGTTCGTAAATCAAAAGTGATGATAACCTAACCGAATAGATAATAGCAGAGATCATCGAGATTATCCTTTAAAAAAAGTGTAGTTAAATAAGTCTAAATACAAATCTATATAAACTGATATTTTCGCAGCAGTTTTATTAAACTAGTTTACTGCAGCTTACCATCTATTTAACCAAAATGTGTAAATGACAATTTACATGATAAATTAACATCTTTGCACAAAATTCTCATAGAATAATATTATTTGTTTCCTATGATCTTTTTCTTAAAACTGTAACTATGAAATTTTTTTAAAAAACGACAATATTAAAAGATTTATACTGATCTGTGTGTGACACTTGATAACTTTTGAGATTCACTATATGAATACGAAATTCACTTTATAACATGATAGGTAGGATTTAGTATTTCAATACATAACTTATTGATCAGCTTTCAGTCCAATGTATATGGACAGATGCACACTCTGACTTATATGTGTCTGTTGCTGATTTTCTTTTGTCTTATATGCATTCAAAGTGCATGGCCTCGATATTGCAATAGGTCACAAGCAAAATGAGGAGAGATGGATGATGGCTAGTAGTGGAATCCAGGACTTTTTGTAAACAACCAATACAAATGAACTTCACTCCACTGGACAAACCAGAAGCTATGTGGAATCAGTGGATAATATGATGGAGCAATTGTGTTCTGGTCTCGAAATAAACATCGAATATAGGATGCAAGGAGGAGATTTAGCTGATGAATCGCGTCCTATGTTCCACTGATAACCACCAATAATCACTGCTTATAACAGATGATATTATTGTTCAAAACTATCAATTACTTGTTCAATGTAATCTACAAGCATTTTGACTTGATGTATCAACTGAATTTTCTTACAGTAACGACAGCAATCAAGATTATTTAGAAGAAATTATCAGATCATCTCTATGTCATTTTGATATAGATTGTTCTCGATAAGTCCTTAATAGCAGTTAAACAAATCTCAGAGTGATTGATACATTATTTTCTATTATTTGGGCGGTCTATGCTCCACTGGAGGTAACAGGCATAAGTAAGTAAGTAAGTACTAGTGAATTCGATAGTTTGGAAATTATTACAATCTAGTTAATAGTCTGTAGGTTTGAAAAATACCTAGCTAGTGTCCTAGCTAAAAGTACTGATCGATGAAATGATATTTAAAATTTCTTTTATTCGCTATAAAAAAATATCGCATGGAACATTAGACATTTTCATGGGTAGGTCTTCTTGATCTAGTTAACATTTCCCATACAATGGTAATTATTTAACACACAAGGAATCATCTTGTTAAAAGAGTGACTCCTTGATAGACGAAACCACAGTACGGTATGTTAACTATAGACTAATTCTTAAAGTAAATTTTATTTAATTCTGAAAACATTCAGCCTTTATCACAACTTTTTACTGATTTATTTATTAGACATTCAAATAGCTTTCAATAATCCACAAATACGAATCATATAAAAGCTATCAGGAAAAACTCTTAATCTCTGTCAGATCTACACAGGAGGCTGGATATTTTTCTGAAAAAATATGAGGACATGACTAATTTGATAGAGTTACACTATCAATCAGTCAATCATTGTTAGACCATCATTAGAAACCTGAAAAGCACTGGACGGCCGTTTCGTAACTACCGAAGACAAATAGGTGAGGTTGCGCAAAATCCCTAGATCAGTCCGAGTTAGACATTAACACCGTTAGATGCCGGCTCAGTGCTCCAATGGTTAGGCGTTCGCGCACAATACCGAAGGTCCCGGGTTCGAATCCTGCGAGGTGTAGGAATCATGGATTTGCACTGCTGATGAGTCCCATAGCAGAACGAAACGGCCGTGTTTCAGTGCTTCCGGGTTTCTAATGGTAGTCTAACAATGAAGTACTCATTTTAAAAAAAAAACTGTAAACAGTGGTAATAGTGCAATTACTTCACTTCATACAGATACGAAAATGAAGAAAATCATTGATTAATATGAACATATGTATTGAAAAATTTTTAAGAATGATAACCAATCAACAAAATATATTTAAGTAGTATCTTAGTGATTAAAGGAACTTCACTTTCAAGCAATCAGTCTTTAGGTTGAGCCATTTTATATTCACTTCCAAATTAAGTTGCCAAGTGATATTATTTTAGTTATCACATAATAATATTGTGGCTAAACGCGAGTACATTATTTGAATGAGTTGTTTTTTGAAAAAACCTATATAATGAGGTCAATAACTTACTCTGTGCAAAGATATTTTTACATAAAATGATTGAATTAAAGATCACACATAGAGTTAAGATCAAATCATGTTTCAAATATTCATCAATTGGTTTTTGATGTATATCCATAAACGGTTGTGTTAAAAATACTTTTAAGGAGTCGATTTTCTACCAGCAGTCACGCTTGCTGACTTAGAATATGCTGATGACATAATTCTATTTGATGAAGAAGCTGACAAAATCCAGAGTCTCCTGATGCAGACAGAGTCTTCTGACTACCATAAGCAACAATGCAAGCATGTTCGGGATGCGGTTTTCCCCCTCGAAACGCAAAATGTTGCTTCAAGACTGGGTTTCATCGGCACCTGAACTAGTGATAGGGAGTGAAGTGGTCGAACGTGTAGACCGCTTCACTTATCTGGGGAGTCTCATCAGTGCCGATGGCCTGGTGACTGACGAAATCTCAGCTCGGATACAGAAGGCTCGATTGGCTTTTGCCAACCTGCGTCACTTATGGCGCAGGCGTGATATCCGTTCTCTAATTAAAGGACGAGTGTACTGTGCAGCAGTTCGCTCCGTTCTCTTATATGGCTGTGAAACATGGCCAGTGATAATAGAAGATATTCGTAGGTTACTGGTTTTCGATCATAAGTGTCTTCGAAGCATTGCTCGAATACCGTGGGACAACCGAGTGAGCAATGCTGTCGTTAAGAAACGAGTACTAGGTAAGGATGGGAGAGCAATCGATGAAGTGGTGAAACTTCATCAGTTGAGGTGGTTGGGATATGTCTTGCGTATGCCGAACCACCGACTGCCTCGAAGAGCTTTGTTTTGTAGTGTAGGAGTAGGTTGGAAGAAAGTTAGGGGTGGCCAAACCAAAACATGGCAGAAATCCATGAAGTCATTGACGAGTGGACTTAGCCATGTCGGTAATTGTAGACTACCTGGTTGGGGTCCGCGAGATGATAATAATCGATGGTTAGAGACCTTGAATGACATGGCTCAAAATCGTTCGCGATGGCGCCGGTGCATTTATTCTTTGTGTTCTCTCAAATCCTAATCTTCTGGATTCTTCAACACCTCTAGTTTTGACTTTCTAAACTTTTCTCATTTAATCATACTTCATGAATAATATCTTCTCATCCTAACCTCTCCGATTACTTCTAATACCTTTACTACCTCTTCTACTACTATTGGATTTGAATTGACAATTACATCTCAGTGCTGATGTGGTATGGCGACATGAACTGATGTACTTATGTACAAAGTTCTACGTTGCATCTGACTCACTAACAGAACAATTATGATATGTTCAGTGGATACCTTAAGTCAGGAGCTGGAATTCATCAACGGCTAACTAACCGATATTGGTTATCCTAGCGCATTCATAAAGAAGTATATGTATGCCGTAAACAAGAAGTCGGTTGTTTCGACCTCCCAAAAGAAGTCTTTATTTATGAAGTTACAATTCAACGGAGATGTGGCCTGCGATACTCTGTAGGACAGATTAATAAGAGTAATTAATAGAACATTCAACGCAGCCATAGTTGCATTGACATTCTCCAGTCGACCAGCGATGTCTACCCAAACGAAGGATAAGTTACCTACCTGAGTTGGCCTCCTATATGTGCAATTACAAATTCAGCTGCTCCTGTGGAGATAGCTATATCGGGCCTACCACCAGGCAACTTAACCAACGAATGATTGAACATCTCCCAGCATGATTTACGAGTGGTCAGTCAAAAACAATACTCAGTTCTATCTTAGCACACCTGGTAGATAGTGGTCACATTGTAAATAAAAAAGATATTTGTTTATTTTCGTAAACAAAGTCATACATTTGTGCTGTCATCTGATTGGCACATGCATCATACACATGAAAGTACATAGGAAAATGATGAAATTGTATGTGAATAGGTTATCAGAAATAGATTATGTTCAGAATAGAATTAGCCACAATATTCAATATGAATGACTCATTAGTCCAAAAAATAAAAAATAAGTAAACAAACAAACAGGTGATACATGTGATTGATGTTAGTGCTGAATGTTTTTGAGACATTTAAAGTTTATTGATCGATTTTTAATCAATGTACTTTTACTAGGATATTTCATCATGTGCATGGATGATGTTGGTTCTGTAGGGTTTTTAGCTAAATTGGATAATTTAAGTGGGTTTATGACAAATTTCCGGGGTTTGGTTTTTGGGTATAGAGGTCAGCTACGTTGGCATAGTTTGAATCTTCAATCAGCACTCATAACAGTATAATATAAAACCAACACATCCAGTGGCTACTGTTTCAATTTAGTATTGCTGAGTTTCTGTCAATAATTTGTGTAATCTTATCTGTTATTTTAGGTAGATCGTGGAAATAATTTATGTGTAGTCTCTGTTGTTTAAAGCTTGCCTGGTCAGTGCGTTTGGATTTCAGTAACGGGTTGGACAGGAGATTACTAAAGCTTGCTAACAATCACTCACAGGAAAGTGACCAATATAAGGCTATATAGTATTACTAGGTTCTTGTGGAACACATAACGTAAAATGTGGTTAGTAAATCAAGTAGAAAGACATCAAATTAACTTGTAATTAGTGCAACTATGCGAAAGTGGTCGGCAACTTCAATTTTTTTCTGTTGGTTTTCACAATAAGAAGTTGCACACTAGATAAGTGAAGACGTAGTTCAGTGTGTTGTAAACAGTTTGATAATCTTACCATATCGAGCAATAGCAGTCAAAATAATACATATTATTCCTCAATTATAGTTAATTAGTCAGTCAGTCAGATGCATCGTAGGACTTCGTACGTAAGTACATCAGTCATGTCGCCATACCACATCAGCACTGAGATGTAATTGTCAATTCAAATCCAATAGTAGAAGAGGTAGTAAAGGTATTAAAAGTAATCGGAGAGGTTAGGATTAGAAGATATTATTGAAGAAGTATGTGATTCAGTGAGAAAAGTTTAGAAAGTCAAAACTAGAGGGTTGAAGATTAGGATTTGAGAGAACACAAAGAATAAATGCACCGGCGCCATCGCGAACGATTTTGAGCCATGTCATTCAAGGTCTCTAACCATCCATTGTTATCATCTCGCGGACCCCAAACACGTAGTCCACAATTACCGACATGGCTAAGTCCACTCGTCAATGACTTCATGGATTTCTGCAATGTTTTGGTTTGGCCACCCCTAACTTTCTTCCAACCTACTCCTCCTACACTACAAAACAAAGCTCTTCGAGGCAGTCGGTGGTTAGGCATACGCAACACATGTCCCAACCACCTCAACTGATGAAGTTTCATTACTTCATCTATTGATCTGCCATTCTTACCTAGCACCCGATTCCTAATAACAGCGTTGCTCAATCGGGTGTACCAGGATATACCAGCAATGTTTCGAAGACACTTATGATCGAAAACCAGTAACCAACGAATATCTTCTACCCTCACTGGCCATGTTTCACAGCCATAAAGTAAGACGGAGCGAACTGCTGCGCAGTACACTCGTCGTTTAGTCAGCAAACGGATATCTCGCCTACGCCATAAGTGACGCAGTACACAATTAATTGTGTATATGATTGTGTGTATGATTTTTTACATAGTATGTTGTGCAGTTTATTAAATCATAAATATATCAGCTATGTTTTAGATAGGTGCGCTATCATGGCTAGGTGACTGTAGGATCTTCGTCTCTGATTTCTTTTCGAAATCGAGAATGGTGGATAGGCAACTCAGTTATCAATCTTACTTTGCTGTAGTGACCTTGATAATAAGTGTTGCATACGCAATTCTTTGCCAGGCGACTCGAATGACCTGTATTCAGTCAGTCAATTTTGTTTTAAGATTCATGAAACTATAGCATTAATATTATACTTTTAAATAATTGTTTTTAAGTTCTTAGTTGTTTATACTGGGATATTCTTATATTCAACCCATAAACATTCACATTATTTTTAGCCTATAAATATAATCTCTGATAGTCCTTACTGTTCTTTCATTAATATTTACCTATGAGAACTTTTCCAATTTTAGCGAATAAAGTATGCTTACCGACTTCTTTTTTAAGTGATTAGTACAATTATGTTTAAAATGTAAGCAGCCAACGAAAAATCGTGAAATTAAATTAATTCATGTTATTCTACTACGTTATTTACTTCTGTTTTATTAAAGCTAGTTTGTAATTTAATCATAGTGTGAAGTGTGTCCAGCTATAATTAAGGAAGAATTTTCCTATGTTCTACTAGATATCATAACTACTGGTGAACTTTGGTAATAATGACAATTTTCAAGGCACAGAAATTGAAAGTAGACCGGTGAATATCAGATAGGAAACAATGCATCAATAACTGGGCTGAATTTCTAATCACGTGATTCTTTTATCTAAATGACAAATATGGTAAGTATTGATTAATGCCGAAAAAACCGGCTGTAAATTAAAACAAGGTATTGTAGCAGCGAAAAGCAGTTGTGTAGGTGTGATCATTCGGAATTTCATGTGTTACTATTAAGCCGAAACAATGTAATAGGAATTAAAAGTAATTTACCGGCCTTAAAACATTTTAGTTCAGGCCGAGGCATACGTAGGAACCTGGGCTCATCCATCATGTCAACACGAAGGAAGATCTAATATTGAATATTTTACTAGTGACAAGCTCAGTCAGTTAGAACGTAGAATTTCGTACGTACATACACCAGTTCAGGTGGCCATACTACATTAGCAGAAACAAAATTGTCAATCCAAATCCCATAATAGTAAAAGTAGTAGAAGTATTGGCAGTACTCGGAGAGATTACGGTTCAAAGATATAATTCAGTGAAATAAATTTAGAAAGCGAAGGATAGAGGTGATGAGGAATTCAGATCAGAATTTGAGAGAAGGCAAAGAGTGGATGCATCTGTGTCATCGCAGAACGATTTGGAGCCATGTCGTTTAAGGTCTCTAGCGAAGAACTAAGGCCCGAGTAGTCAATATACTTAGGTAAAGTGGTTGGTCAATTGATGAGTTGCTGGCAAAAATTCCTATCTCAGTATCGCAACTCCGTAGACTGTTAACATCTGTTAAGATTTAGTGTAGGTCCACTCGAGTACTCTTGGTGACATTTGCTTGACCTATGTGATATGTCATGATGGAATGAAAGTTTAATGTCTTTAGGAAAGATTTAGGCTAGAAATGTTGAACGCTAAAAAAACTATTAGTAATAGCTTTTGTATGAAGCGGAAACGGAAACCTTTGCAGCTTGGGTTAGAGATTTTGATGATCTGGTAGGGCTATTTTGTATGAGGTATCTTAAGACGGCTAAATTAACTGGTCTCATTAATTCTAAACACTGTTAATAACTTCGAGGATCACGACATGTCATGGTTAATTGTTCCTCACAGGTTAACCGAGAAACACTAGACTGAGGAGGAATTATACATAGGCAAATGTGAGTATATAGTGGTTGCGAGTCGAGGTTGACTATGATCACCAGTACAGACCAATCACGTTCCATTTACTAGGTATAATGCCTCCGTGAAACGAAGACAAGGAAGAAGATCGGATCCAGATATGCACGTATATTTGGTGGTGATTTTGCGGTATCGAAAGAATACCGAGAGTGTGCCAAGGATATGGGCGAAACTACCGCAAGCAGGATAACCAAGTTGGAAGCGACACGAACGGAAAGTGTGTGTAGAGAGTACGAATAGACAGAGAGCACAGTAAAACAATCACTGGTACAATTAGTTACAATAATAACTGTTCCTATTAAACCAATCGCGTTCTCTTCATAAAAGTGGAGTCACTACAAGTTTACAAATTGATCGTTCTTAGCGGTGATCAAGGCACTGATAGGTAGGCATTATTGGACCAGTAATACTAGTTAAATGTGTAGACATGAGTGACTAATTGATTTACGGCAGGAGTCAGTCAAAAGCAATATAAAGCCTGTAGCAAGATGTGCATCGGCTCAAGTCAATGCCTTACATCAGAAGTTCAGCTAATATGTCGATGAACACTTGTAGAGGACCGCTCTCATACAGACAGATACAACGCAGAATTTCGTACATAGAAACATCAGTTCAGGTTGCTATACCACGTCAGCACAGACGCAACTGTCACTTCAAATCCAACAGTAATAGCGATAGTAGAATTAGGAGCAGCAATGGAGAAGATTAGTGAGCGAAGATATGATTTGAGAAGTATAATTCAGTGAGATAAATTTAGAAGGAGAAAGGTAGAGATTATGAGGAATGCAGAAGATTAGAATTAGAGAGAAGACAAAGAGTGGATGCACCTGCGCCCGCCATTGCAAACGATTAGGAGCCATGTCGTTCAAGGTCTCTAACCATTGGTAACTTTCGTCTCGCGGACCACAACCACGTAGCCTACATCTACCAACATCACTCAGTCCACTTGTCAGTGATTTCATGGATTTGTGCCATGTTTTGGTTTGGCCGCCCCTAACTTTCTTCCAACCTACTCTTACACCACAAAACATAGCTCGTCGCGGCAGTCGGTGGTTAGGCATATGTAACCATGTCCCAACCACTTCACCTACTAACTTGGCATCCCTACCAAGAACTCGTTTCCTAACGACAGCATTACTTATACGGTTGTCCCATGATACTCGATCAATGCTACGGAGACACCGATGATCGAAGACTAGTAACCTACGAATGTCCTCTACTCTTAACGGCCATGTTTCGCATCCGCTCTTATAGTTTACTAATTAACTGGCTGAATTATTTTGAAGGAACACACAAGGAACTGAAATTATTGGTTAGTTGATGAGATCGCAAATTTGAATGCAACTAGAGCCTTCGTGAAATTAATTGTCTGTGAAATATACATTTTTACAGTACAGAGAGACTAAGCAGTCAAAGATACTGTTTTCTTTCTTACAAGTAAAAAGTTTTGGAAATTATCTGGAAAATTTATTGCGTACAAGTATTTTACTATGACGTACACATGCAAGGAAATGATTAGTCAATGATTTGATGAAAATGAACAAAAGGTTATTTCATAAATGTTCAGACGCAAAGCATGAAAAGATAAGGTACGAGTACATATCTATTTAATAATTAATGTTTCACAAAATATTCAAACAATTATCATTGAATCCAAATAAACTTCAGCTGAAAGGTTACAACTAATTAATATAAGTGACGAAAATTTCTGTGATTAAGAAGGTAATGAACAAAAAATGACTCAATGAAGATGAGACTAAAGGAATTGACGTTAGTGTTTGTAGTGAAGTTCGATAATATTGTGGTGATTATTGTCATTTAGATATATTATCTCATCACATCATTAACAAAGCAAACCATTTAATCATCAAAATCAGTAATACTTGGCACCATAACTATTGGTTTTGTCTCTGCATCTTCTAGTCTGACAACACGAAGTGTGTTTGTGGAACCGGAACCAGCTTTCCAACCAGTGACGATGATTACATAGCGCCCTTGAGTGAAAAATAAGCGCTTTTTACCATAATCAATAGCATAACGAATTCTACGGTCCATATCTTCATACCATTCACTAGCCCGTGGTTCTAAAAATACATAAAATCAAAATCACATGTATCTACTGTCATTAAATAAAATAAATTTATATGAATGTTTGATTATTATGATAATAAAATGCTGTTGATCATTTATTTACATACAACAACTTACCGCCATAATGCAGAGGATGGACACCACGATAAAGGTGACCTTGACGAGCAGTAACTTCATGACGTGTCACAGTGAGAATTGGGCAACGAGGTCTATGACGGGAGATCAGATGGCATGAACTATCAAACAAAACAAGAGAATCAACCGAGATGAATATGTTAAACTTATAGAATTAAAGTATATATGTCAACATTGTAGAATCAAGGAAGTAGGTTGCAGATAAATGCCTTCTAGATTTAGGTAACGAGAAGAATTAATAAAATTTATTGTGCGCATGAATCCTCTCTTCCAAATAAATCTCATTTTCCAAATAAACTACTAGAATTTATGGAAGAGACTGAATGTTTTGAATAATTAACTTTTATTCACTCAGGATATTCACATGTGATCTTGAAGACATTGTAAGTATTTGTTAAGATTTCAAAAGATAATATTTGAAATTGTAGCAGAACAATTTTGACAAACTTGTGCTTATTATAACCTTTTTCACGATCAAATATTTACATCCTTTTTTTAGTATAGCTTTTGGTTTTTCAACACCTGGCGGTGTTTTCCTCTGGTTAGTTGTTTAGATGTTGAAAGTTTTGTAACTACTTACGTTTAGTTTGCTCGGTAAATTTTTCCACTGAGTCAGATGTTATTTACGACACAGATTTGATGCAACTTGGTGAAACTCAATGGTTATATATATATATATATATATATATATATATATATATATATATATATATATATATATATAATACATTTGAAATCATCAATCAATCATTGTTAGACCACCATTAGAAACCTGGAAGCACTGGACGGCCGTTTCGTCCTAGTATGGGACTCCTCAGCAGTGCGCATCCACGACTCCTGCTCCTCGCAGGATTCGAACCCGAGAACTTTGGCATTGTAGGCGAACGCCTTACCATCGGACCACAGGGTCGGCATCCAACGGTGTTAATGTCTAACTCTGATTGATCTATATATAATACACGCAGTTTTTTATACATAGAAGTATTCAAAATATTTTATCTACTGTTCTTTTCATTTGGAGCAGATGTATTTCTAAGTCAGTCTTAATTTCAATAAATCCGAGAATGTGTATGTATTCATGTTACCAAAAAAATATAATACTCACCGACCAGAAGTTGTAATCACAATGATAGCAGCAGCATTACAAAGACTAGCAGCTTCTACTGCAGCAATTGCAGTAGTGTGGGCCATTTCAGTTGGACCAGTTAAAGAAGATTTCAAATCTTCAAACAATTGTCCGTGAAACGTTGCTGCTTCAGCTTGTAAACATATACGATGCATAGTTTGTACAGCTTCCAAGGGATATAATCCTTTGGCCGTTTCACCTAAATTACAAATACAAAAGTAACAAAATGAAAATGATTGATTCATTTTAGTTTATTCACGATAATCGAAAACCTTAGTGTTGTGAACAGAATTCCGATTTATTTGTTCGTAAGTTAACTGATACTCTTCCTTAATTCGTGAAATTAATACTTCATGAAACTGAAGAATATTGGCCGTTTCCTCAGACACTACAACTGGTACTTAACTATAGTCATCAGTAAGGAAAAACCCAAAAGTGAGTTAATATTCTTCTGAATGCAACATACGAAAAAGAATATTATCCAATTTGCAGTGTAAAGATCTGATTAGCCGAGAAATGAATAGATGTTATTACTCTTAGTGAAACTTTTGTTATGATTTGTTTCAAACAGTCGGCATTTCGTAAACATTTAGGGTGTAAATCTTAAATACAATTCATTTAATATAGATGGTTTAGTGGTTAAAGTGTTCCACTTCCAACCACTAATTCATCCAAGAAGTCTCAACTATTTCGATTTGGAAAAACCGGGCAGTATAATTAAGCTTTACAATTAGAGCGTATGTCATACATTAAAGTATCGATCTGGTGAACGTGTGTTGATATTAAAAGATGTGTAGTTTGGAGATGGAACTCTTGGTGATTGGTGTATAACTTGATATTTTAGTCCACAACTACTTACTTACTGCCCATCCACTTAATAAACAAGATTTTATTTCAATTGTATAACTTTACAATATCATCGTGGATATGAACTAGTGCTTCATGGTTGATACTAAGATGAAGAAATTTCATTTTTTTTTCCTGCCTCTCCGGTATCTAAAACTTAAGAATGTCAGGAGACAAGGCGGAGCTTGAATTTCATATGTGAACCTGTAGCGATACGGTACTCAAGAATTTAGAAAAAATGATACGAAAACGCATAATGTTTGGAATATTTAGTTACGTTTGATGATTGGATTGATTATCAAAAATGTACTGTCATAATAAAATAAAAACTAACCTGAAAGCATAACACAATCTGCACCATCAAGTACTGCATTAGCAACGTCACTTGATTCAGCGCGTGTTGGACGAGGCTTAGTAGTCATTGACTCCAGCATTTGTGTTGCACAGATTACAGGCTTACCAACCTGATTACAACGACCAATCATCATCTTTTGCGCTACGAAAACTTTTTCAGCAGGGATTTCTATTCCTAGATCTCCACGTGCTACCATAATTCCATCAACAACATCAAGAATTTCATTAAATCTGAAGATCAAAAGGACATGTCAACCGAAATATTAGAAAGCAATATACTGGCATATTATTACGGTTTCAATAACAATTTGATAAATCATTTGGGAAATAATCATAGGGAGGCAAATATCACTGTTTTGAAACCATAATCGGGTAGAAAAGAATAGCGTATTGATACTTTTTCTTGAACATAGACCACTAAACTTATGCGGACAGATAATACTTGAGAAGTTTGCAAATGAAATTATGAAAGCTACAAGTTGAAAAATAATAGCGTGCAAAACTGACAGAAACTGACATTGTAAGGTTTCATTCGATTGTTGATATTTTATTCAATTAATAAAATGGATTTAGACGTGACTTGTGTCTATGAAGTTACTGATTTTTAGCGATGTCAGAGAGTTAGAGCTATAAGTGAAGGTTAAAACAATAAACAAAATGGGATATAGCACATAAGCGCATCAATCAATGTTGTCGAAATTCTATTCACTACAGTAACGGAGAATCAAGAAATTATTGTATTGAAAAACTTACTGTCAATGTATCCAACGGAAAACCAGTCTTATTTCTATTTTATGAGTTTACTGTCTGAAAGCTTCAATTATGCACCACAGTCCATTAAGGAGGCTAAGATTTCGGACTATGTCAGCTGAACTGATACCTCTGTAGCCGCTACATGAATCCTGCGATTGTATCCGGTCTAATGTAATCAGACTAACATTCAACTCAATGTGACCGTCAAAAGTGACATCAGCCAGTTACAACCAACATACATCTTGGTAAAAGGGTGCGCTAGACCAAGTTGTCATACCACATAATTAACAGACGAAAGTCTCGGGAGTAGCAGAAGTCGAAATAATATCAAATTCAGGAATAAAATAAAAAATTAAAACTCAAAACCTAAACGAAGATAGGGAGTGAACTCCACGTCACAGACCTAAAGCAGATAGTTTGCATCTATTAACACAGCTTAATTGTGTTGATAGGCAGAATATACAAGTACACCAAAATGGTTCTTAAAAGACATTAACAAGAGCAACGTCATGTAATGGATTATATGACATTTAATTTTCGCAAATGAATGGAATCACTTGACTATGATTACGATATATTTTTGAAATCCGAAACTAAAATAATTTCCCTTTTACTTCAACTTTATCCAACAAATATTATAGTCAGTACAATCGAATGGAACTCCGATAATAAATTAGATTGTTGACATCAAAACATCTACAGAAGATGAATTCCGTATATCAAGAATGTTTATGGAGTTATATCTATTCTACATAATTATTTATAATGGTTATAATAGTAAGTTGTGATCTACCTTAGGTTTGACATCGACAGAATATTCGAATGCTACAGTGTAGGTTCATTTAGATGCTTTGCGAATAGTTTAGTTCATCAAAAATATTTATACACAAACATATTAAGAGACTTACCGTTGGACACCTTCATGATTTTCAATTTTAGCAATGATTTTTATGTAGGCACCTTTTTCACCGAGAAGTCGACGGATTTCATGTATAGCATCAGCATTCCGAATGAAAGAGGCGAACACCATATCAAGCTTGAGAAAATTAATCGAGATATTATGAAATGAAAGAGAGTGTAAATTGCATGTGATAGTTTATCACATTCAACATAACATGAATTTGTTTGAAAAACTATATTATGCAAGGAATATTAAACATTTCTTTTCTGAAGCATATCTATGTAATATTGTAATATCTAAAAGTTCGAGGAAGTTATTGGAAGATGACATGAGCGACAACCATGCTTCTACTTTGATATCACATTCAATGCCAACTAAATGAGAAAAGCAACTCCGCCTGAAGCCCCTCTAGGGAAACTGCCGGTCCTAAGCCAGGAGATAAAGGGGGAAGTTGGGCATGGGGTTGGCGACACAATTTTGCAGAAAACTAACTAGCTAAAGAATACCAACCAGAAAAAAACTATTCAAACCGTTTTAATTCTGCCCTGACTGTTAGGAGGTCTTCATTTAGAAGACTTGTCACACACCATGATAAGAGCCGAGTCCCTTAGGAAGTCACGAAGCCGATGCCCATTCTCACAACCAGAGCAACCTTCCTTTTAGGTACATGGAATGTCCTAACAATGTGGCAGACCGAAAGACTGTTCCGAATTGCTGCAGAAATGAAAAAACACAACCTGGAAGTGCTTGGAATCAGTGAAACGCATCGGACGCAGGCTGGACAACTAAGACTAGCTTACGGGAAACTGCCGTTATACGCCGACCAAGAATAAATGAAAATGCTCCACATGCACAAGGAGTCGCACTGATGCTGTTCAAATAAGCACTAAAAACACTGATAGGATGGGAATCTCATGGGCACAGGATCATCAAAGCATCCTTAGAAACAAGGAAAGAGGGAATTACAATAAACGTCATCCAATGCTATGCACCTACAAATGACTACAATGACGACGTTAAAGATCAATTCTACGAGGCTGCAGTGAATCTTCGGGAGATGCTCATCAAAGAATTTGACCGTTCTGATAGGAGACCTAAATGTCAAGGTTAACATGGACTTCATGGGACGACATGGACTAGGAGAAAGGAAGGAAAACAGTGAGAGGTTCGACAGGACTGTAAAGGGAAGCCCAGGACAGAGTAAGTCGGAGAATACTGATGGGCGGCCTATGCTACATTGGGCGTAACAGGCGTAGGTAGGTAAGCAGTGAGACGAGCAGTAAATGGTTTATAATCATTGTGAACAGTAAGATTTGTTTGTTGACGAAACTTCAAAACATCATACCATGGAAATAGTGATTACACAATTAAAATTATTAGTTAAGAACCTACATTATGCTCAACTGCAAAACGAAGATCTTGTTTGTCTTTTTCTGATACTGCAGGTAAATCGACATGGGCTCCTGGGAGATTGACTCCTTTACGAGACCCAAGCTTCCCACCGTTTTCTATTTCGCAGTCAAGGTAATTAGGACCTGATATTAAAAGAAAAAATGGACTATTAATAACAAATCATATTATCTAGAAATCTGAGAATATGGATATTTTACGAATAATTTTCACGTTAGTCTCCTTACCTTACAACGTGCAATTTAGTGGAAGCAGATAATGTTCAATTTCTACCTGATGTGTACAATCTTAATGGAGTATTTTGGTCAAGATATGGTATACAATGAGCTCGGATAACCATGCAAACATGCTTTACTGATACTCTTTGAAATGAAGCTTGGGTCAACATAAGCTTATTTTTAGCAGTAAAACATGTAGGTGCATCTGTGTGTCAAATAACACGAATTACCAATTATAGATTAATGATGACCGACCAACGGTTTAACAAAGTATATTCTAAACTGTGAAATAGGATCATGATATTTGAATTGAATTTTAAGCTTTGATAATGACCATCGAAGAAACCAATTCGTGTAAATTAACATCAATTGGCATCCGGTTTTCTTATCAATTACCATAAACCACAAAAATAAGTTTTACATGTAAATAATCATATCTAAATTAATTAATAGATTTAAAAATTGATTGAAAGCCATGAAAAATGAATAAGCACAAAAAAATACATGAAGAGCCAGTGAACACATTCGATATGCGGATTAACAAGAACACTTACCTTTATTCAGAACCACTAAGCTTAGCAAACCATCGTCAACGAAAATCTTTGATCCTTTAGACAGAACATGTACAATATTTGGGTAATCCACATATAGAGTAGATTCATTACATTTTTCCATGTATGCAGGATCTGTGGTTACACGGATTTTATGACCAACTTCAAGAGTGACTTCAGCAGTCCCACTCTATAGAAGGCAGAATATGAATATGACTTTAAAACTAGATTCGAACATCCAACAAGTTATATAAGTACAAGTAAAAGGAAGGAAGCATGCTTGAGGAATCATTTATCTACGTAGTTGATGTACAATTACTTTCCTATTAAGTGGATACAATAATCTTAATAGGCAGTAAAAACTCAAGTTAAGTCATTAATCCAATTGAGATATTATTCTCGATACGATTTATATTTTCATTACATGAAAGGAAATGAATTACTTTTACAAGATATTACTGAAAAAACAATACTTAGGTATTTAATTAAAAATAATTTACGCTAATAACAGAAAAGTAAATTATTTTTGAGTGCTGACAAATACATATAGTAAGAGTCGACTAACTTCATGCAGAGCTGTTTTGCTCATCATAATTTTGATTATTCACATCCATTTTCCAAATAACTGTAGGTAACTCGGTTGAGAATATATGTGTAGCTACACAACTTGATAATATTCGGTATTAGCAGAAACTGCTAGCATTAGATAAATACCTAGTGGTAGTAATGCAGCACTAATTAAGTTCGGGACTGTTGTAAGATAAAGGGCTGTTTCACAAATAAAATCAACGTTATCCTTACCCCGTTTATGAGACCAGTGCGAATTTCGGGACCCTTGGTATCCAGAGCGATGCCTATTGGTCGAGGAAAAGGTTTTAGAGTTGAGGCAGCTTCTCGAACCAGCTTGACAGTTTCCGCATGATATTCATGACTGCCGTGAGAGAAGTTGAGACGAGCAATATTCATTCCGGCTGTCATCATATTTTGTAGCATCTCGACGGTACGACAAGCCGGACCTAGTTTACCAAATAAGCAGAAAAATAAACTTAACGAAACGAGCAAATTATTTGTTCATCATAGATTTCACGATAATAGCAGACACAGAACTTGTTTTGTTATTAGTTAAAACATCTTAACCTATGTTGATTACTCAAGAAAAACGATCATTTGTAAGTACACAAGGAGTTGGTATCTTAGGCAATCTGAGGTGAGAGGGAACACCAGATCCTGATAGGTTCAACCCTGAGATTTTTAAGGATGGCGGAGCAATTTTAGCAGCAAGACTGACTGAGATCATGGGTAGGATTTGGGAAATGGTCATAACTGCATCTGACAGGTCTCAACCCCTGACTGTCCCGATTTAGAAAGGAAAAATCTAGTATATAGGCCAAAATATTTGTCTCGATAGTACTTAGACGCCCAACCAGAGCTCGTGAAAAGTACAAAGAAAGTTTATTACCTTTAAACAAGTTGTCTGCTCGAACGCTACTGGCCAATTCAGAACTTAAGGTGAACTGTCATCGGAATCGATTACTAGGAGTGATTTGTTCTCTATCTCTGTATTTGTTCACCTTTGTCACTGACGACACTTTCATCCTCCAACTTTTCACGAGTTGACCTTCATCCGTGAGGTTCACTTGTTGAGTTGAAATATGCAGATGAATATAGCTTTACTTGGTTTAGACGGAGTCTTCGAACTACCTTAGGCAACAATATAAGCATGTTTAAGATGCGATTCTTCCCGTTGAAATGCAAAATGTTGCCTCAGGATTGGCTTGCATCGGCACCTGAACTAGTGACAGGGAGTGAAGCAGTTGAGCGTCTTGACCGCTTCACATACCTCGGGAGTCTCATAAGCGCTGATGGTCTGGAGTGTTACTATATCTCAGCACGGATACAGAAAGCTCGACTGGCTTATGTCAGCCTGTCACAAATGGAGTAGTCGACACATACATCTACCAGCCAACAGACGAGTTTATAGCGAATCAGTTCGCTCCAGTAAGAGTAGAGGATATTCGTAGGTTATTAGTATTCGATTAGAGATGTCTTCGAAGCATTGCTCATGTATCCTGAAACAACCAAGTAAGCAATGCAACTGTTAGGAAACGAATACTAGACGGATGGAAAATCAATAGACGAAGTAGTGAAATTCTACTAGTTGAGATAATTGTGACATGTTTTATGTATGGCTAACCACTAACTACCTAGATGAGCTGTTTTGTGGTGAGGAGTAGGTTGGAAGAAAGCTAGGGATAGCCAAACCAAAACATGGCACGAATCCATGAAGTCACAGAATCGTGTCAGTTGGTGTAAACTACTCGCTTGGGATCCGCGAGATGATGGTTACGAAGGAGCCGACTAACAGGGTATATTAAACCACAAGTGTGATTTGTCAAGCAGCAGAAATTTGTTATAGAAGCGGCTTCCTGATAAACTAGGTGAAAGGGATACGGTAGCAGACGATGTCCCGAATGAGAACTCGAGATACTAATTAGTTCAACACTCAGTTGATAATCGTAAACTTCTATGCGAAAGACAAAAAAGAATGGCTTTGACCATGACTGCATGTGGGACATCTTTAAAACTATGTAAATGCTCAAAATATAGATATCATAATTCTTAGTACCATATATGAAACAAACCCCCATTCAAAGTCACACAGGCAGACTTTCACAGTCACTTACCGATAGTACATATTATCCCAGTATTTCGAACAAAAGCAGGTTCGTGATCGATGTCCAGGCTAACAACATGTTCTAGAAACGAACGTGGGTACACGGACAGTGGTGCATTCGGATGATATGGAGAAGCTTCACCGAACCTTGAGACAGAAGATACTCCGTGGAATGACTGACCTCCAAAAGACCTAAATTAAATAACTTATAAACTCATAAGCCATCAACTTACAGTCCTGAACCCAACATCACGTAGATAGGGGCCGAAATTCGAATGTACTCTGCGAAGCTGGTGCGGATACAAGTCCGGATTAGTATGTTTAAAGGTGTGTTGAACATTCAATAGCTGAATTAAAAGCGAAGGACTTTTTCAGTCATGTTATTAATTATGGTAAAAATGTGAATCTTCTCACCGCTTTTATTATTATATTGGTCGCTTTTAAGCGATGGAGATATGTAGCTTTAATTTTCATGCTTGGTAGCGTTAGTTATTCTGAGCTGGGTGGTTTGATTGAGATTTTTCTGTTGCATAGTAGTGGTTTGTTTAATTATTCCATTCCAAGTCAATTTTACCCCATCGTAGTCTATGAGCAGTTGTGTTTGCAGGTTTTAAAGTGGTTAATTTATAAACCTTATTACCTTTGTAAACGTCTGACGTGGACTAGCTATGTTCACTGTTGTAAACCAACTAGCTGAAGACACTCTGACATTGTTCGACCCTGGAATATTAAAGTATTTTTCAGCTTCTGTTTGATTTCGCAATCTTGATGAACCATTTTTGTGTCCAACCTGCATTTAATTTTTTGCCCGTTCCATTCAAAGTGACCAATAAAGAATAGAATTTTCGGTACCTCATTAGATAAACTATTGGAGGTACGCTAGGACATTTGTATATCGACGACCTTCTAGCAGTCATAGCGATGGTGAACGATATACCTAACGACCAAAGCAGTTATTGGGGAAAAGTCAAAAATGCGGCACCAGCACCAATGTTGAATAGTGTGAAGTTTGAAAAAAATGTACCACTCCCAAGTCACATGGTAATCTCCTAGTATATCAGGACATTTCGAGCAGAATTCGCTACTAATCGTGGCTATTCGTATGGCATCAGTTAGTAAATTTCACACACTGGAGAAATCAGGCCTTCTGGTGATCAGCGAGGTCCTGTCAGGAACGCAGTGGGTGAATGGTATCTAGTCCAGCATATTCGATAAAAGTTGACAATGATATGTTAGCTCCCGCTATTTACGCGAAGAGTGAACTAACCAGGTCGTATAATCATATTCCGATCACATCAGTGATCTTCCTGAAAAAGGCAGAAACGAACCTATTCAGGTATACGAATCGGAGCATCATACACAGGCAGATGAAAAACTAAATAATTCATTTGGAATGTTTACAGTCATTCTTAGTGGAAAAAACAGAATACTTCAAATTTTGATACCGTATAGAACTTGGAATTTTCGCAAGTATCAATTTCGATATTTCTGAATGCCAAACTTACAGACGTTTCTGATTACATAGATACTTTACTGGTGTTCTGACCTCTTAGGATACTTGAATGTGGCCACCCGTGTGTACTAATATGTGAGGTTTTAATATATTAGGTTTTGCGCTACAAGGACCACCATCACAAGGAGTGGATCTCTATTGATACCCTTGAAAAATCTGAAGGGGCAACAAGAGGGCAGAAATCAACGTTAACCGAACAAGAGCAGAGAAAGCCAAGGTTTAAGCTGAATACACAGAAGCAAACAGGAAAGCGAAGAAGAGCATCAGAGCTGACAAACAAAAATATGTGGAAAGTCTAGCAATGACGACGGAAAAGGCTGCAAGAGACGGAAACTTGAGGAAAACTGTAACCTTGCGCTGGTTTTTACTTCCTACCGAGAAATCCTATTACAAGCTGGTCTGGACAACTATACTAAAAAAGAGCTCATTCATAACTTCTTGAGCCTCAGAGTTAAAAATAAAAAGAATAAATAAAACCAAAAAATTATATCACTGATCCTCTTTATTATATTTTGTAACTCAACTTTATTACTAACAACTTGGTTCTTCTGAATTTCCTCTATTCTTTCAACTAACTTCTCATTAGTTATCTCACTACTGAATTGTCTTCATTAACCTACATAAGCGCAGATGTAAAGTGTTCTGATATTAAAAATGTTTGGGTAAACATACCTTTGTTTTATCCGTGAACGTATGTGCGAAGCTGTTGTTCGGCTTTGAACATGAATATTTTCTGTTCTGCTCCTCGTCCCGTTTTCTTTATTCCTCTTTTTTCAGAACCTTATTCCAATCCACATATATTTGTCTGGATATTTGCAGTAGACTTGGTTACCATACCCAAGAACATGTGGAATCATTAGCTGACGAATATCAACCAGACTTTTGTACATTTACCGCATCAATTCTTGTTATATGAAAACCTGTCTGTACCATGAATCATTTCTCAGCCCATAAGATGATTGTCGTAACGCAACCTTCGTAACTTGCGCCAATTGATCGCTTTGTACATTCCAACTTTAAGAAAACAATGAATCTTATGAAATGTTTCAGTAACATTATACCGTTTTCAGAAAAAAATATGTTGCTAATCTTAACATTTTGATCTTGCCTGTAAATTGGCATGTCTCTTGTAACATGTTTGTTATTTGAGAATAAATTATTATTATTATTATTATACAATACAACAAAATAAGCTCACTGGAAACCATAGTAAAACAGAACAACCAGTGAAAAGTAAGGAAGGCAAAGTAATCAGCAACACTGAACAACAGCGAAATAGGTGGGTAGAGCGCTTTCAGGAACTCCTGAATCGACCAGCTCCACTGAACACACCCAACATCGAAGCAGCATCCACGGACCTCCAAATTAATATTGGCGCACCTACGATTGAGGAGATCAGTATGGCCATCAGACAAGAGCGGCAAAGCAGAGGCAATGAAAGCAGATGTAGAAGCAACTGCGAAAATATTTCACATCCTCTTCAAGAAGATTTGGGATGAGGAACAAGTAACATCAGATTGGAAAGAAGGATACCTGATCGAAATACTAAAGAAAGGCGACCTGAGCAAGTGTGAGAACTACAGAGGCATCACTCTTCTTTCAGTACCAGGCAAAGTCTTCAACAGAGTATTGTTAAACAGAATGAAGGACTTCGTAGACGCCCAACTTCGAGATCAACAGGCCGGATTTCGTAAGGATCAATCGTGTATCGATAAAATTGCTACATTACGGATCATTGTGGAACAATCATTTGAATGGAACTCACCACTCTACATCAGCTTCATCGACTACGAGAAATCTTTCGATAGCGTGGGTGGTTCCTCGACACTACGACGTGCTTGGGGAGATAGCCAACATCATACGGAATTCTTATGATGGATTATACTGCAGAATTGTTTTCGTAGGTTAGCTGACTACTCGTTCAAGATGAATACTGCTGTCAGGCAAGGTTTCTTACTCTCACACTCTCTTTCTCCTGGTGATCGACTGGGTTATGAAGACGCCAACACCTCGAGTGGAGCACGGTATCCAATGGACAGCTAGGATGCAACTAGACAATCTGGACTTCTCAAATGATCTGGCTCATCTATCGCACACGCAACAACAAGTGCAAGAGAAGACGACATGTGCATCAGCAACCTCAGTAGGACTCAACATATATAAGGGGAAAAGCAAGATTCTCCAATACAGCACAACATGTGCCAACCTAACCACTCTTTATTGAGATGCATTGTAGGACGTTAACACCTTTACATATCTGGGCATCATCATCGACATTAAGATGGATGTGATGCAGATAGGAAGGTGCGGATTGGCAAGGCAAGGCCTGCATTTCTACCATTGAACAACATCTGCAACTCAAAACAACTGTCAACAAACACCAAAGTCAGAATTTTCAATACAAATGTCAAGAGAGTTCTTCTGCATGAGGCAGGAAGTTGGAGAACTACGAAATGCATCATCCAGAAGATACAAGTGTTTATTAACACTTGTCCACGCAAAATACTTTGGATTCGTTGGCCAGACAATATCAGCAAGAACCGACTGTGGGAGAGAACAAGCCAGATTGCAGTGGATGAGGAAATCAGGAAGAAGCGGTAGAAGTGGTTAGGACAAACATTTCGGAAATCACCCACTTGCGTTGCATGACTCTTCCTCACTTGGAACCCTCAACGTCTAATGAAAAGCGCAAGGCCAGAGAACACAATACGTCGAGGAATTGAGAGAGAAATAAGACGAATGAATAACAATCATTCAGATATACTAAGGAGGATCCATGGCAAAATAGGTTGGAGAATATTAAACCTAATGTTGCTGAAGTCATGGTTGCCTATTCCGGGATTCACTCAAATTATAATCTGGGTGTAGTGATTTTATAATCGGTACGTAGTGTGAAATGACTTCAGATGTGTCTCGCCCGGGGTAAAACAATTGGCCATGTCCCAAATAAGCATCGGTACGTGATCTGTTTAGGCACCCACTGAACTTTGCAAAAGCTTTCGACTCGATGCCACACGTACTCCTAATTGCGAAGGCTGCGATTCACTTCTATCATAGCTCAGAGACCATCTTGAGAATGTAAGGTTTCGAATGAAGTGAAACATAGTGCATGCGAACTGAGAAGTCTCACCATCAGGAGTTTCACAGGTTCCCTCTTTTTCCTGTTACTCAATAATGACCTGTCAGATAAAATTAGCTAAACGGCTCCGGTCTACACATACGACTGAAATCTAAGGAGCTTCATAAGGAGTGAAGAGGATCCAACTAAGCTGAACTGAGGTATGGGTGGAAGAAACAGGTGAAAACATAAGTGTCAGAAATGCCACGCTGTGAAAATTCTGCTCCACGTGACGCAAACAACATCTTTCCTCAATAGAAGTCCGCTCCATAAAATCTCCCCAGATCCTGATCCAAGTTCCATGACCACAGGACACCTGAACAGGGCTTTAAATTACACCGGGGATGCCACCAAAACAAACAGGTTTCTTCGTTTTATGCGAAAGTAACTTGTTGCACACTAGAATTATTCCTAATATTTCTTAAAACAAACGCGCACCCACACGAAAATGTTCACAACATCGTTGCACCCCATCTCCTTAAACGAGAAATAGGTTATGAGTTTGAAGAACAGACCAAACGAAAACAGACCCCAATACTTGATGTTATTCCGTCTGAGTTATAATGGAATCAGAGATGATCCGATGATGGCACGCAATATAATTAATCCTCCGAATCATTCCAACACAAGCATCTTGTAGAAACATCTTCACAACGTCCCTTGGACGCAATCTGCAAAAAACTACACGTCAAGGAATTAGTACCCAGTGTAGATGAATTTTCTACCGTAGCAGTTCAATTTGTTTCCAGTAGGTGTAGGTCGAACGCGCTATCCCCTAGTCCAATATCAGAACACAATAATTCTAAGAGAAAGTGGTCTATATTATGGTAAAATGGAAATACAAACAAATACCTGACTTTTAATACACCTTTCAAGTCCCAATTGCCCTGATGGGTATCCAGTTCCAAAAGAATAAGTGATACTAGATCTAACCGCAACGGTATCAAATCCAAAGATGGCTGTAGCTATATTAAATATCGAATTTAAACAACATATGTACAGTTCAGAAGCAAACATAAAAACTCCAATATAAGTACAAAATATATAAATAATAACAATATACAATGGTAAAATCTCAAAATGGAATCAAATAAAGTACCAAAATGTTAACACAAAGAGTCATTCATATCATAACACAAATATATATACATGGAGGGATTTTCCACAAAAAAACATTCAAAAAAGATTCTACACCCAGTTTCATTAAGAGCTTTCTATATTTGGAATGCTTTCATAGCCGGGGTGACCACAGTATTCTCAGGTGATAGCTTCAGGAAGGAACTTGATAACTGCGTATTCACAAACGGATTAGTTGTTATTACTGACATTTCCTTAGATCACTACCATATTATTTCTCGCTTATGATCTCTGTTTCCTTCTCCTTGCTTACACTTCGATCCTTTCGCACAATCTTTATTACCAATTAGTTAACTTATTGATCCCTTTATTTACTCATTTCTGAAGTCTTCTCATTAGCATTAGAAATTTCGCCTTATCATTCGATTATCTCTATCCTGGTAACATGGTAACTGCTGGCATTCAGAAAAGCTACTTCTCTGAGACAAATGTACTCATTCAAATCACGGGACATACAAATTCACGAACAGCTGCTAGCCGACTAGAATTAGTGCAGTCGAGTGGCTAGACTACCATCCATCGGACAACAAGAAATACCTGGAACAATACTGAAAGAACTCAATGGATTTATTCTAGCTAGTGGAAAATATATTGGACATTGAAATATGGTTAATCTTGTCGAAGGTCATTGGGGAAAAATCCCACAGCTGTCTTTCCCAAGGTCATTTTGACTAGAAATGGAACATGAAGTTGACGGTCTGTTTTGGAGACACAAAGATCGTGGTTCCTTGTGGTTCAGGGAACTTGACGGTTAGAGACTTGACTCTTAGTGGTTTAAAGAGAGTCAGGCATACTTTACCGAAGGTTTGTTTTTCAATTTTTACATGAATCTCATTCAACTTAAAGAGGAGAATAATAGGGAATATGTTGTTTATCCCAAAAAATTACATTTACCTCATTGAGATTGTAAATTTTGGGTGAGATTAAAGCAATAATTTTGGAATGCTTTCTCACAAACGGATCAGTATTGAGGGAATAAGCACACTTTTTATCCCGGTTTGTAGAGAAAGGCGATAATTTGGTTTATTATCTCATATATACATCTTAAAGTTTACTCATGGATCATTTAAAAATTCCTGAAAGTTCTCCCTAATTTCCTTTTCCGTCTGCTTTGGAGATTTTATCGCTATTCTGATGTACTACTGCGAGCACACAAGCTGTCCTTAAAATGACATTCGGTTTAATTGATCATTTTTTAGCTTGGACCTCAGGATCGCATTGTTGTCCACAGCATCAATGTGGCCAGAGATGGTGGTATGCTTGATTGGGATGATTTGGTTTGCGATGTAGTAGACGATCGTGAAATGGTAGGTTTTCCATTTTTCTTATCGTTATGATGTAATATTACCTTTATTACTTTATTCAGAGAAAGTTGGCTACCACATATTTCGCTAACTGCCAAGAAAATGCATGAACATCTTACAAAACGTACTTTGTCCATTTATTGACATTCCAAATATTACCTATATTATAACATGAATACATATCTTAACTCCCCATCTAAGTGTTTATATATCCAGGTGGCTTATTACTGCTTTAGATAGACCATTAAAGTGTCAAGCAGAATCGTGTTCGTATTACTTGTTCTATTTCCCAATTATTACTATACCTAAAACTGGCATAGGATATACCGATTGTCAGTTTTTGTTAAGTTAGCACTTGTTAGTTCTCACCAACTAGTAGTATAAAGTTCAAGGGGTTAAATGTATTGCTTTGGGTAATGTCGTATGTTTGAAATTCCAACACGGTGTAAAGTGTTCTAGTTTCAATCAATCAAAAAGTCGAACAATTAAAAATGTTCAAAAACACGGCGTGTTTTTTCTGCATATTACGCCACCCTTTTCACTCTTCTTTATATTTTCGTAAGCCATGTAATAGATCCCTTTTAATGCATATTGTACCAACTTTAGATTCAAAAAACATTAAATGGTATGTAATAGTTTTTAAAGTTTTTGAATTTTCATCTCTTGGTAGGTTACTGCTCACTTTTCGATTGCCACCCTATCAAATAATGTGAAGGATTCTTGTCTCAATCGGCCCTCAACTGGTCTTGATTCTATATTTCAGACAATTTCTACACCCTTAGTTGTTGATTTGTGTTCTGATAGTGCTATTGAGCATTCACTTCATAGTCCTATCCAGTCTAACGGAGTCAGTGAGCTTGGAGATAGTGGATTGAATCTTGCACCTGTTTGTGGAATCGGATTGAAGCAAACCGATATTAATGGTCATATCGCAAATAGACTTCTGCGTACTGGAGACGGAAGTACAAGCAGTAGTAACTTAAGTCTAAATCTTAGTAATGATAGCTATGGATTGCATCAGCCAAATGAGGTGCATACGTCTCAGTTCCCTGGTGACATCCACGAGTGGTTTTTGAATAATGAGTCTTCCCGTGATACTAATTCAATGTCGCGTGAGTTGTTGATATTTATTTTAATTAACAGTGTGAATCCTTTTATTTTTACGGGAAAACTAAATAAACCACTGGAAGGATTTATAGAATTTATAACCTTACGGTAATCAGGAGTAAATTTGTTCCGTATACTAGCTAGTAATATCCAGAAACGTCCAATTCGTTATCTAGTAGTCATGTATGAACCAGTACTAAATTAATAAAAAACTGCATAGGCACAAACGAACGTATTGTGTTTGGAAAATCACTTTCGAGTACAAATGTCACAGTTAGTTAAAGCCTGAAATTAGTTTAATTAGTAAATTTTCAGCGTCGAGTCACTCTGTGAGGGAAAGTTTTTTCCTACCAGTTTACCCAAACTGAGGTTGGTTTTGTATGACCTGCGTCCCAAATCTTGAAAACTGAGTACTTAACTATGTCCACTACCCAGTTAGTATACATTCTATATATCTGGTCTTTGTTGACAGTCATTTGCATTAATAATTACAGCGTTAGATAGTTCTTAAAACAGCCAGTGGACTGAGTTATGTTGGTAGATGTAGGCTACCTGGTTGGGGTCCGCGAGACGAAAGTCACCAGTGGTTAGAGACCTTAAACGATATGGCTCAAAATCGTTTGCATCATAATCTCTATCTTTCTCTTTCTAAATTTATCTCACTGAATTATACTTCTCGAATCATATCTTCGAACCCTAATCTTCTCCATTACTGCTAATACTTCTGCTACCACTATTGGATTTGAACTGACAGTTGCGTCTGTGTGCTAATGTGGTGCTAAGGTTAACAAACTTGGCTCTGAGTTCCTTTCGGTATAATATTTAGTAATATATACTGAATTGGGTTGATGGGGTTCAAACTTAAAGCTCAAGGTATGAAAGTCAAATACTTACAACATTAGAAGACCGCCCTACTGAAGGTAGAAAACAGACTGATTAACCGTCAAAAGTAGATACCTTTTTTACCTTTGATTTTCAAGCACTAGTATACTCTAGCTAGTGGATATAATTTATGGTGTTATACACATCTAATACAGACTCAAGTGTAGTTCAAATATATATATATATATGCCTTAAATTATTGTCTTTGAATTTTCTCATTCTACGATTTCATCCCCTTTTCCTGAATCATATTGTCTATGCTTATACTGTTAATACTTCTGGTACTTTGGCATTTATCTTGATAATTTTATATCACTGTGTTGCGTTGTGGCAACTTAACTTGATGCAAATATATTCTAGGTTTTATGTTGCTCACGAATTACGGACCGTTGGTTTGTGCCAGACTACTGTGTCTGGATCCTTACGAGTTGACAGTGTGCACAGTTTGTTTGTACAACATCATACATTGTTCATGACTGGCTAATTTTATTATGCTGCACTAATTGCTCAATTTTAATTCCCAGTCTTTCTTTATACGTTTTTTTTCCTTAACAGATTATAACATTAATGCATACTGTGTCTCAACAATATTCTCTTCTGATGACAATAATAAGAAATGTTTTACAACCTCTTCAGTTCCTCAGTTGCCATCTACTTGCTGCAATACAGTATCAAGTGCATGTGAACAACTGAAAAGCTCTTCTTTTTCATGCGATAAATCGTGCTCCAATAGTATCACCGTAAGTAGTACTGCAATTTCAAAACATTGTCAAAGAACACCACTTTCACCAAATGTCTTCGAAATGGTTAGTTCTTTATATGTATAGTATCTGTTCGTTTTATTTATGTGAATATGTTTAGTGGTTTCACCAATCGATTTTATACCGATGAAATTGCTTGGATATTGGTTGGCTTTGACTATTACGGTTACAAATCACTAGTCTAGATGTTCTTAAGCCCAGTTACAATCTGGGTCTATACTTATTTATCAAGCAGTGTATCGTGACCTTACTTTTAAAGATCTGATTAGATACTGTGGTTTAAAAAACAAGCTGTCACTATTGTTATCTGAGATAAAGTTAAACTTTGCGCTTCGTTGAATTCACTTAAGGATTGGTACTTCGAAATATCACAACAAAATATGTAGAAAACTATTTGAACTTACGGGAGAGATCTTTGAAAACATAGGATATATGTATGTGACGAAATGAATGATAGAGAAACTTTAAAGCTATTTTATATACCGTGTGTTATTATAAATCTCACCTGATTCCCCAAAAAGGCGTATTACTGTAATGTCCGTCCATTGTTAGTTGAACATTCCAGTATCTTGTAGCGTTTAGATCGTTAATTCCTAGTGAAATCTAACATTTTACTAATAGTGGTTGTACTAGCAAACCTAACTTAATTTTCTGAACGTTATAACCATATAGAATGGATCTATTTATGCTAACTTTATTTGTTTGAAGTGTTCACTAACTCGGTTTGAAAATTCACCTCACTGTACTAATCGAGTCTGGCAACTTGAACCGATGCACATATATTCCAGGTGGTGTTGTTTATGATTGATTAGATGTTATGTTCGCTCAGATTTGTTATTCTAGATTTTTAATATCTCAGACTGTGATAAGAAAATCTGCGATTTGTCACAAAACAAGCCAATGTTTAATAACTCTCTATATTTGTATCCTTCCTTAGTTTATCTGAGTTTTCTCACATCATGTTTTCAATTTATAGTAAGTATAACCACACGTTAAAGGTATCTCAAACAACCATCCATTTTGTTTTCTTATCTAAAACTGTCCAGTTGAAGTAGTTATCAAGTTGTTTTTTTTTACATATTCGTTTAATATCCTTGAACATCTCTTTTCATTTTGAAGCTCTCAAATGCCTTATCTCGCCGTCGTGATCTTATTGAGTCTGGTTGGGATTCTGATGATGAAGATGAAGATGTTTGTGATCCTGACGGAGGTTATTCGTACGATTGTGAAATAGGTGAACAACCAGACGAATTAATACCATTACCAAATACTGATACTATTGTTCATTCAGATACCACGAACAAAAGTTCAACTCTAACTCGAAATTCTCCACCTGGCGGAAGCCATTGTTGTTTAGATGTCACAAAAAGTAATAGTCATCCTAAAAATACTAGTGATAGCTTTTCAACTGTAAGACATCTTTTGATGACTTCTACATCAAATGGGACTTGTGATAAACCAAGTAATCAATCTGTTTTATCCAATGCAAATATTTGGCCCCTCTCCCTTCCACCTTTTTCTACTTCCGATGCTTCGCATGTTAATATTTCTACTAATCTCCAGTGTAGAGTACATTCTCCAGAGGATGAATATCATATAGGCATAAATACTGAAAGACTGATACGTACAGTTCAAAGTCATAATTCATTTTCCAATTCAACTAGTCCCGACTGTTTTTGTACAACTTCAAACATAGAATCTGATTCATTAGTCAACCGGTCAGAATTCCAAAATCTCAATTATTTCCAAGTGAGTTTTCTATTTATTGATCCTAACTTTTTTCTTAAAAGGAGAAAAAAAAGTATAAATTTCACCCTTTTTTTACTCAAATTAGTAAGAAGATCTAAGAATTTCTCAGATATCATTAGAATTATACCATAATACAATATAGACTAAAAATGATAGTGTTAACTGAATGAATGAACTAAGCAACCTAAATTATAAATCCAAGTCAGTCAGTCAGTTGCAACGTAGAACTTCGTACATATGTACATAAGTTAATGTTTCCATATCACATTAGCATATAGAGACGCAAATGTCAAATCAAATCCCATAATGATAAAGATAGTAGAGGTATTAATGGTAATGAAGAAGACTAGGGTTTGAAGATATTATTCAAGAAGTATAATTCAGTGAGATAAGGTTAGAAAAACAACGGTAGATGTGCTGAATGAATCTAGAAGATTAGGATTTCAGAGAGCACAATGAATGAATTCAATTGCACCATTGCAAACGATTTTGAGCCATGTCGTTCAAGGTCTCAAACCATTAGTGACTTTCGTCTCGCGGACCCCAACCAGGTAGCTGACATCTACCAACATGACTCAGTCCACTCGTCAGTGACTTCATCGATTTGTGCCATGTTTTGGTTTGGCCGCCCCTAGCTCATCGCGGCAGTCGGTGCTTAGCCATACGTAACACATGTCCCAACCACATCAACTGATGAAGTTTCAATACTTCATCTATTGATCTGCCATCCTTACCTAGCACCCGTTTCCTAACAACAGCATTGCTTACTCGGTTGTCCCACGGTATACGAGCAATGCTTCTTAAACATCTATGATCGAATACTAGTAACCTACGAACATCTACTCTTAACGGCCATGTTTCGCATCCATATAGGAGAACGGAGCGAACTACTGCGCAGTAGACCCGTCCTTTGGTCAGCGAACGGAAATTATAAATCCAAGGATTGAGGTTAGATAATCAACTGCTGTAAACCACGCCCCCCCCACTTGAAGTTCATCACACAAAACATTCTAACATTCTAATTAGTCTATCAATTTTTCAAGTTCATGTGTAACTGTACCAGTTCTATCGGAATAACATTTTTATTCGTATAAGGAATTTATCATCATAACAGTTTAATCAGTTGTGATGTGTTCTATTCATTCATAATTCTATTACAAGAAAGATCTATAATTTAAATACCCTCCTTAATTAAGATACCGTTGATTAGGAAAAAGTTAATAAACTTGATTAACAATATTAAATTTTAGTTATATTCTTATTAGTATCAGTCAGCTACAACGTAGAACTCCGTACGTACGTACATCAGTTTAGGTTGCTATGCCATGCTAGCACAGAGATGCAATTGTCGATTCAAATCCAATAGTGATAGATGTAGTACATGTATGAGCAGTAATCAGAAAAATCATGGTCCGAAGATATCTCATGCCAGAGGTATAATGCAGTGAAATAGATTTGAGAAGAGAAAGATTGGAAATCATGAGGAGTTTAGATTAGAATTTGGCAGAACACAGAGTGGTTGGACCTGCGCCATTGCAAAGCGATTTTGAGCTGTCGTTTAAAGTCTCTAACCATCGATTGCTATTGTGTCGCAGACCCCAACCTAGTAAGTAGTCTACACCTACGAACACAGTTCAATCCACTTGTCAGTGAGTTTATGGATTGATAAGTAATCGTTAACTAAAGAAACAGCTCTCATACTATTTTAAACTATTTAGGAAATTATCGATAACCAGAAGACACTCGAGTACTGTCTAATTTCAGTTCAGGACTGAGAAGTACTTGTATCATCATCTGTAGTGGAATTGGAAGTTGGGAATTTCAGGCTTAACGATCGAAATTCATTTACTTAGGTCAAAGATCACTGTTCGCATCATTTACTGTTCGACTTTTTTCTCATTTTCTCAAATTGATATGATTCCTTCGGTTCTTTTGTTTTATTTTGATTTTTAAGACAGATACTCAAAGTAGTTGGAAGTCACATTGCCCTTTGATTCATACATGAAAGTGAATGAATGACACCAGTCATTAAATGTTGTAGACTAAGGTATTGTCAGTTATGTTACAATAAATGACTGTTAGGATATTCATGCAATATCCTAAGAGAATTATTGGTCTATTCCTATTGGTTAATTCCTGCTGGTCAACTTTATGGTCGTCCTAGGTATCAGTGTCACGTGCTCCAATCTTGTTTCTTATTGATTGTCCTGACTATCAATGTCATTTCAAATGTTGCTTCCTATTGGTCGTCTTAACTGTCAATGTCACAGACTTCGATGGCGTATCCTATTCGACCAAAATGTAAAAATACGCGTTATCTGTAACGTTTTGTGACCAGGACCAGGACCAGTACCCGGTCCCGGATCCCTAGTCCGAGATCCTGATTCTCTTCTGGATTCGGACCTCATACTTTCTGGATGCTTGTAGAATACATGTTCTACTTCATATCGAGTCTTCTTATTTTTACTAAATATGGAGGTAGGGATAATCGGATTTGAGTAGCATGTCGTGTCACCGGATCCTCGATCCTCGCTCTCGTTTTCTGACTACGTAAACTCGTAATAGTTCAAGCATATCAAAATAACGTCTTACGTTCAGGCGTAACAATAACAATTCTCAAACGTCAAAATTTATTATCGGTCAATGGTTTTTTTTTCATTTTATTTAAACTTTTTAAGCGTAATGTGGTAACTCAGTATGACGATGCAATTCGACAACAGAATGTGCAAGATATATCAAATATGCATATATTAAAAAATAATATGGTTAATAATTCCATTCATCAATCGAGACCTGATCATGTACAATCGCGTAAGTATTTAAAAAATTGTATGGTTGTGTATAAATTTTCATTTTCAGGATTACATATATGTATATAAACGTCTAAGGGTGTACAATAATAGATATAGAACACTTTTTATGTCTCATCGTTAATTGGCAAAATCAAGTGTCCAAAAAAAGGAAATTCCAAGGATAAGCACATTTCCTACCTAAATTCTTAGAATTCCCTTGAAAGTAGTGTCCATTTCACCTTAAACTCTAGCAAATTCGTATTGTACCTACTAACAGGAATCTCATCGTAAAACAATCGTTTTTCCAGTAAATTCAATAAGACTTATATTTAAACAGTACGTTGACGAGTTGTGATTTAGTCGTTTAGACACTTTACTATAAACAGCTACAAGCAACAAATTTTGGTTAGTCCTCTTGGTTTTCAACTATCATGTTTCACGTTCGAACCCTGTTGCATTTAATTTTGGGTTTATGCAACATTTTAGCATTACTAGTTGTCACACGGAGTTCTGTCTGAAACCACTGATACATCTACATTTCATTACTGATTCGAACTCATATTTGCCTAACTACAGTGAACTTGAGGAATTTATGTGGATAACCAAGTAGTCCTGTAGTTCTGCGTTCAGAGACCGATATAGTTATGAAAGCATAGGAGAAATTCTATAGAATCCTATTAATCACGTTAAAACCTGATTTTGTGTCGATTCAGTAACTATTGTTGACTAAATGAATCAGAATATTTCTTCTTATCGCATTCTTTTGTCCTTAAGTCAACCATGAGGTGTGTTTGTACGTACAGATTTTATTTAAAAGTCTCAAATCATCCTAACCGATTTGGTCTTGTGTGCTGTTACGGGTATGAAGGAGGAGGTCACTTCCCGGCTGCCCACACCGTGGAATGGTGTTTCTTGGGAAACCTGAAAAAGAAGTTGGATTCGTGTTGGTCTTAGACACCTGGAAGCTTGACCACAGAGCCCAAGGGACAACTGCTTGAGGCCGGTCACACACGGACATTTTTTGAGAAGTTCTAGAGGTGTTAGCTCCGCCAGAGACGGAAATCCGTGAGGTAAGGTGAGGTGTGACATTTTTAGGGTCGACATTTTCTAACCCCTTCCTTCCTTGTGAGATGGCGACATTGCTGCAGATGCTGGTTGTCCGAGGGAAACACCTTACTGCTGTCACATCTCTCTACAGTCAGCATTACGACTTCGCTTTCAGACACCGAGATGCTGCTTTTAGTCTCATTGTTCTCCAGTCAACCTGCTTGGCATGGTAGAACCGTCAGGAACATATGTTGCAGCCAATATAGCTGGGTTAAGTCACCACGATAGACAAGTTTGACCACCACGTCAAGATGGCAGCTGCGGTCGAACCTTATCATAATCAATAATAATTAGTTTATTATAATGTTTGTTACTCCCTTTATATACGGTGTTTTGAGTGGAGTGTCTTCTTCTATCTATGTTCAACGTGTTAGTTACTATTTAACTACTTTTGAACGAGCACAATTCAATGGTTGATTGAAAAAATAATTTTTTGGTCTACCCTATTCCTTGTGAAAATTCTTTTCATTTTTGTAGAATATCCTCAAACATGTAATGTCAATACAACAAAATCCCTTGTTTTACCAAATCGTCCTGTTGGCAGTATATCCTATCCTCGATCAGCAGCAGCAGCAGCAGCAGCACGTTTAGGAACAGTATTTCAAAGCAATTTAACTGTTCCAACTATAGTTGAAGAAGAAGAAGAATATTCAGTAGATTCTGAAGGACGACTTTCATATTTACCTGGAAATAAAGCAGAACACCAACTTATTGATAATATGTTAGAATCTAGAACTAATTTTCTTAATAATAATAATAATAATAATAATAATAATAATAATAATACTGATATGGATATTAATGAAATAATCGAAGAAGATTATCCACTTCTACGCAAAGATTATGTTTTGGAGTAAGTCTTACTATTATTTATAATGTTCCTTGTATGTCAAGTTGTCGAAAATAATAACATTTAAATTTCTTCGGATGTAGGTTTCTCAGTGGACTGAGTCATGTTGGTAGATGTAGACTACCTGGTTGGGGTCAGCGAGACGAAAATCATCAATGGTTAGAGACCTTGAACGACATGGCTCAAAGTCGTTTGCAATGGCGTAGGTGCATCCACTCTTTGAGCTCTCTCAAATCCTAATCTTTGGATTAGCCAGCACATCTACCTTTGTCTTTCTAACCTTATCTCACTGAATTATATTTTTTGAATAATATCTTAAACCCTAGTCTTCTTTATTATAACATTAATACCTCTACTATCTTTATCACTATGGGATTTGATTTGACATTTGCGTCTCTGTGCTAATAATGTGGTATGGCAACATGAACTTATTTACATACGTACGAAGTTCTACGTTGCAACTGACTGACTGAGGTTTCCCATATGATGACGGTCATCAACAAAGTATATGTGTCTTATCTTAAGCGAACTTGTGTTCTAAAAGAGTTTTAGAAGATATACGCCGCCAATTTCTCAACTTCATAGTTGCGTTTCAAATAGTTTATTGACCATTAAGTTGTTAACTCAAGTTCTACTTCACTTGGTACGTTCTTGTTACACAAAATATATGGCTCCAAGCTGCTTACTGAACTTGTACCTTATTTTGTTGAGTCGTAAACAAAAGGAAACTCTCCTTAATCAGCGAGTTCACATCGTTCACATCAACAATCACTAACTAACCTAAATCAACTTATACTAAATCTTTGTGTGGTTACTCTATGCTTTCATTCTTACTTTTATGCTAAAGATTCTTCGTCAGAATAAGTGATAGCTGGACATGTGCAACACATGTTTTATACACTTCTTTGGATGAAGATTTAAAGCCTGGTCAACTAATCTACCATTTTTCTCTTGTATCCTATGGCTAATCTTCATTATTTAATTTTTAATTCTGGCATATACAATTAGTGATTCATGACAAACGTGGTGTTTACTCTGCTATATTTGTTGTGATGCCTTTTACTTACTACTATGGAGCTATTTATATGCAACCAGAATTATAACGACTTCAATTAAGTCATTTACAGCTACTAATACGATCAAGAATCAATTAATTCCAATCGATATTTCTCCTCCATGGCTTTTCACCTTACTATTTTCATACCACTCGGTTCCATTGTGAATTAGTACCTTGTGGATTGGTACTTATTCATCCTACATCCTAAGTTGTCTATCACTGACTGCAACAATTTTCCAATTAAATCATCTACTTTCCCAAATAGCTTATGTGTGTCTAAAAATCTGACAACTCATCCCTTCAGCACATCTAAAATATTTTAATTATCAAACTTTTCAGACTGTGATTACTACTACGTTAAACTAGTAGTATTCATTACTCCTTATCATGGTGATAATTATGTTATTACTTGAGGTTTCACAATATCTCTCAACTTTCCCTTAACTTCTCTCTTCGTGCTTAATTCAAGTGTTGCAGTTTGAATCGGTTCCAAAAGTACATTTTTATTATCGATATGATTACTGTATTTATTTACTCTACTTATCTCTTCTTTCTATAACCCCTTTTTTACTAGTTTGTGTGTATGTGTGCTTTTCATCAATATTTTCTTATTTCATCCCATTGTGATTTAGTTTGATAGTATTCCACTGTCATGAGGTATGAATGGTATTCTTGTTCTCTTTTCAAATCATTCATGTCGTTTGACTCATTGAATTCGATCAATAATTAGGTATATATTATTATTATTATTATTGACACCCGAGTGAGCAACGCTGTTATTAGGAATCGGGTGCTAGGTAAGAATGGCAGATCAATAGACGCAGTAGTGACACTTCATCAGTTGAGGTGGTTGGGACATGTGTTACGTATGCCCAACAACCGACTGCCTCGACGAGCTTTGTTTTGTAGTGTAGGAATAGGTTGGAAGAAAGCTAGGGGCGGCCGAACCAAAAATCCATGAAATCATTGACGAGTGGACTTAGCCATGTCGGTAATTGTCGACTACCTGGTTGGGGTCCGCGAGATGATAATAATCGATGGTTAGAGACCCTGAATGACATGGCTCAAAACCGTTTGTAATGGCACCGTTGCATTTATTCTTTGTGTTCTCTCAAATCCTAATCTTCTGGATTCTTCAACACCTCTAGTTTTGACTTTCTAAACTTTTCTCACTGAATCACATACTTCGTGAATAATATCTTCTAATCCTAACCTCTCCGATTACTCCTAATGCCTTTACTACCTCTTCTACTATTGGATTTGAATTGACAATGTCGTCTCAGTGCTGATGTAGTATGGCGACATGAACTGATGTACTTACGTACAAAGTTCTACGTTGCATCTGACTCTGACCTCATCACCTCTCTCTTTCTAAACTTACCTCACTGAATTATACTTCTTAAATAACATCTCTCCGATTAATTCTAATACTGACTGATTGAGTGAAGGTATTGTAGACTTAGTATCGTTTAAAACTTGAATATTACTTTGTCTAATTCCTTCACATTTTTGTCTTTTTACTGGCCATTTGTATGCTGTTTTGGTACTTGTCGTAAGAACGTTGTCGCCAATGTACAGTGTTGATACGCCATTTGATGCACATGTACATGTTCTTCGCTGAACATTTTTTTTACTATTATAACATGTGTAACTAAATCAAAACAAATGAATGACCTTAGTTTGCAGTTCTGTTAGCTGTGCACCTGTAGAAACGATGTGATTAATTAGTAGTTGAGGCGGTTAGTCGATTATAGGTCCACATCCCAATCCATCTACTTTTATCGGAGCGGAAAAATTGTATCTATCTTTCTAACCTTATCTCACTGAATTATACTTCTTGAATAATATCTTCGAACCCCTAGTCTTCTTCATTGCCATTAATACCTCTACTATCTTAATCAATATGGGATTTGATTTGACATTTGCGTCTGTGTGCTAATGTGGTATGGCAATATGAACTTATGTACATACGTATGAATTTGTACGTTGCAACTGACTGATTATTATTATTATTATTATCAAAATAAATTGAAATTGAAATTCTTATTCATTTCTTAATTTTTTGTTTGTTTTGTTTTTTTCCACCGTATAAATTTGATAATTCATTACAGAAAAGATCAAACATCTGTCCAATCAATCAATAATGTATTACGCATCAATGCAATCAATAATCATGAATCTACTACTAGTTCAAATGAATTACACTTATCTAATCTTCCATTAACAACAACAACTAATCGTTCTATTCGTGGCCTACCTAAACCCGATGTAATTCGTTGGCTTGAAAATACTTGTGATGCTACTATGAATAATAATTATAAAGTTGAAAATAAATCTAATTCATCACATCTTTCATCCACTGTATCATTGAATCAATCAGATCTAAATACAGAGAATCATCAAACAATTCATGAGGTACCTGATAAAATATCTCTAAATATCATTGAATCTCCTTCAATGAATAAATCTCAAGAATCGATAAATAGTAAAGATTCCATAGTGTTAATTCGTTTAGTCAATACTAAACGTGGTGAAAATTTAGGCATACAAATTAAACCGGTTTTTTCGGATATTTTAAATGTTAACAATGATAATTGTTCAGATGACAATAGCGGATCAAGAATGTAAGTGTCCAAAATTAATATTTACCTTATAGAGTAACGTTTGGGTGTTGAGCACTAGGTTCCTGATTTCAAAATAATTTCAGTTTTAACAATCTAGGTTGTATCACTGTTAGGATATTCATCTAATATCCTAAGAGAATTATTGGTCGGTTCCTATTGGTTAATTCCTACTGGTCAATTTTATGGTCGTCCTAGATATCAATGTCACGTGCTCAAATGTTGTTTCTCTTTGGTTGTCCTGACTATCAATGTCACTTCAAATGTTGCTTCTTATTGGTCGTCTTAACTGTCAATGTCACAGACTTCGATGCTGTATCCTATTCGACCAAAATGTATAAATACGCATTATCTGCAACGTTTTATGACCAGGACCAGGACCCAGTCCCGGATCCCTAGTCCGAGATCCTGATCCTCTTCTGGACTCGGACCTCATACTTTCTGGATGCTTGTAGAATACAGGTTCTACTTCATATCAAGTCTTCTCATTCTTACTCAATATGGTGGTTGGGATAATCGGATTTGAGTAGCATGTTGTGTCTCCGGATCCTCGATTCTCGCTCTCGTTTTCCGAATAGGTAAACTTGTAATAGTTCAAGTATATCAAGTTGACGTGTTTACGTGCAGGCGTAACAATCACTCTGGCTGAAATCTCAGTATGTAGACTTGTTCTTGCTAAATAAGTTCTTAGTTCATCTATAAATTGTTATCTCTTAAATCCTCCATAGTTAACATCATTTTTCTCATTACTAGTTAAACTATATTTTAGATTTATATATTTTCTATTATGATTGACAAGTATAGTTGCACTTTTTTTTAAAAATTTGATTAATTTCAATTATATAATACAATTATTATTCATTTCCTTAACCTTATCTAGTAATTCTCAATTAGATGAACAGAATACATTTTGACTTGACCTTGATTATGATTTAAGGTTAAGTATTTGAATTCATAACAAACAGACTTTTTTAAGTGTATCAATCAGATAAAACCAATCAGTTTTCCTTCGTTCAACATACAACAAGATAAAGAATGTTATAAACATATGAGAATGTATACATGTATAGCTAGTTAAATATAGAAAGCTCAACTAAATACATTTATTAACTGATTTATAATTTACTAAAAACATTCTGTGAGTAAAATTCACTTTTGACTTTGGAAGCTGAAAATAATTAACTACTCATTGAAATCATGAATCGATCAATGTTAGTTAGATCACCATTAGAAACCTGGAAGCACTGAACGGCCGTTTCGTCCTGGTATGGGACTCATCAGCAGTGAGCGACCACGACTCCTACACCTCGCAGGATTCGAACCGAGGATCTTCGGTCTTGCGTGAGAACAACTAACCTCTGGACCACTGAGCCGGTATATAACACTGTTAATGTCTAACTTCGATCAATTCACGATCTTGCGCAACCTCATACACTTTTTTCGGTAGTTTCGATGAGTAACTTATGATTTTCACAACCCCTAATGCAATTACCTATGCTCACTGGTGACTAGCTCTGTGGGGGATCTTCTCTGAGTTCTAGTCAGAAGTCGTAACCAGTGAAGTTCAACCTGTTTGGATGTAGACAGTAACTACCGAAGGCAGTGTATGAGGTTGCACAATACCGTGAATTGACCGAAGTGGTCCAGAGCGTAGTCGTTCTCACGCAAGACCGAAGATCCTCGGTTCGAATCCTGCAAGGTGCAAGAGTCGTGGTTGCTCACTGCTGATGAGTCCCATACCAGGACGAAACGGCCGTTCAGTGCTTCCAGGTTTCTAATGGTGATCTAACACTGATCGATTTATGATTTCACTGAGTAACTTAACATTCTTCACAACCCGATGATGCAATTAAACTATTCATCAAAAATAATAGTAGTTTATATCATAAACGATTAACTTTTTTTGTGAGAATTAATCAATTATAATAATGAAATAAATTTACTGTTTTTATGTTCATAAACTATGCGAGAGAATTAACTAAATGATAATCTTAGTTAATGTAAAGAAAATTCGATTAAGTTTTTAGTGTTTAATACATATATTGAATCGTTCATTGAGAATATGTATTCAACTCATTTCTTACTTTTTGGTTGTTGTATCTATCCACCTATCTATCTATCGTAAATCAATTTTTTTTGGAATTAGCATTAATTGTACACACATTGAATTAACGTTTCTTTTTTTCCTTCATTGATTATTGTTGTTTAAACTCATTCGCAGATTCATAATTTTGTTTCCTGAAAACTGATTGTCCTGCTGGTTTTTTTATTTTATTTTTTCAATTACGCATTTATTATTATTATTATTATTCTTAAAATAATTTAATGATTTCCTAATTTTATGATGATCAATAAAATTATTCTTTCTATTAAAAAAAAATGAAAAAAGGATAGTGAAATTGATTTCGAAAGGGAAAGAAAATACACAATCACAATAAATATATATTATCTAATTTCCTGTACTTTTTTCATGTGTAAATGATGAAACGTTTGGAATGTTTAGAGGAATTTATTCGACTAGAAATCGTTTTTTTATCCCATCTTGTTTATAAATTGAATATTTTTTTTGAAAAAAAATGTAATTTATGTAATTAGCTAATTAAATTGCCAATTGAAATCAGATTGAGATTATTATTTTAGGGCAGAGTTTTGGAGGTTTGTGTTTTTACACATTTGAAATCATCAATCGATCAGTGTTAGATCAACATTAGAAACCTGGAAGCACTGAAAGATGGCCGATTCGTCCTGGTATGGGAGGCAGTCCTCATCCACGAATCCTGCTCCCCGCAGGATTCGAACCCGGGACCTTCGGCATTGTAGGCGAACGCCTGACCATCGGATCACTGGGCCGGCATCCAACGGTGTTAATGTCCAACTCTGATTGATCTAGGGATTTTGTCTTTGGTAGTTACTGCCTACACCCGATAGGGTTGAACTCCATTGGTCACGTCTTCTCAACTAGAACTCCTAGAATTTCCTCACGAAGCTAGTCACTAGTGAGCACTGTTACGATATTTTGAGGCACAGTTTTGGAGGTTTGCGATTTTTTACACATTTGAAATCATCCATCAATCATTGCTAGACCACCATTAGAAACCTCGAGGCACTGAAACACGGCCGTTTCGTCTTGGTTTGGGACTCATCGGCAGTGCTCATCCACGACTCCTGCTCCTCGCACGATAGTGAAGGTCCCAGGTTCGAGTCCTGCGAGAAGCAGGAGTCGTGGATGCGCACTGTTGATGAGTCCCATACCAGGACGAAACGGCCGTCTTTCAGTGCTTCCAGGTTTCTAATGGTGGTCTAACAATGATTGATTGATGAGATTATTATATTAGTTGTTGGTCTTATTTTGATTTTGTAGTTGAAACACTAGAGAACAAACTACTTAGTTCACGTTCTCTACGCTTATTGTGACCAGTGGTTACAGAATTTGAGTGACATAGTATCTCAGATGCATCTGATCTTTGTCCAAGATTCAAGGTTTCTTGTTGATTACCTCCAGTCATCTTACATATAAATATATAGTGCACCCAATGTCGAGTTCCTTAGACGACTAGAGGCCACATCACAACTTGATCAACATTAGGAAAAAAATTGACACATATTACACTAGTCACCATTGGTCGATCAATGTCTTGTGATGCAAAACATCTAATTCATTATATTATAATCGTTTGTTACTCATACATAGCCAAGTACATTCGGAAATGTTTTAAATCCAGTTTTCAAAATTTAAACATCAGTCAGTCAGTTACAATTGTAGAACTTCGTACGTAAGTACATCAGTTCATGTTGCCATATCACATTAGCACAGAGACGCAAATCCCATAGTGGTAGAGATAGTAGATTGAAACGTAGTTAATAAAAGTCAAAGAAACATCTTTCACCCGTAAATTAAGACTTTGTAAAGTGTATATTATCGAATTTACATTGACTTCTTCAACGCAACATCTCATTACTTTTAAGTAAGCAATGCTGTCGTTAGGAAACGAGTACTAGGTAAGGATGGCAGATCAATAGATGAAGTGCTGAAACTTCTTCAGTTGAGGTGGTTGGGACATGGGCTGTGTATGCCTAACCACCGACTGCCTCGTCGAGCTATGTTTTGTGGTGTAGGAGTAGGTTGGAAGAAAGCTAGAGGCGGCCAGA
>OX103971.1:78555179-78571164 GCA_944470395.2 Schistosoma turkestanicum | reverse complement strand
AGTGTCTAAACGACTAAATCACAACTCGTCAACGTACTGTTTAAATATAAGTCTTATTGAATTCTCTACTTCAAGTGGTGTCCGTCAGAGATGTCCACTTTCGCCATTCTTGTTTAATTTTATCATAGACATGCTCTCAGAAATAACCTAATCCTCGTCTGAATTTTCAGGGGTAGACCTTCTACCATGAGGATCGTTTATTGACTTAGAATATGCCGATGACATAGTCCTACTTGGTGAAGACGCTGACAAAATGCAAAGTCTTCAGACCACCCTAAGCAACAATGAAAGCATGTTCGGGATGCGGTTCTCACCCTTGAAATGCAAAATGTTGCTTCAAGACTGGGTTGCATCGGCACCTGAACTAGTGATAGGGAGTGAAGTAGTCGAGCGTGTAGACCGCTTCACTTATCTTGGGAATCTCATCAGTGCCGGTGGCCTGGTGGCTGACGAAATCTCAGCACGGATATAGAACGGTCGATTGGCTTTTGCCAACCTGCGTTACTTATGGCGTAGGCGTGATATCCGTTCGCTAACCAAAGGGCGAGTGTACTGTGCAGCAGTTCGCTCCGTTCTCCTATATGGCTGTGAAACATGGCCGTTAAGAGTAGAAGATGTTCGTAGGTTACTAGTATTCGATCATAGATGTTTAAGAAGCATTGCTCGTATATTGTGGGACAACCGAGTAAGCAATGCTGTCGTTAGGAAACGAGTTCTAGGTGATGATGGCAAATCAATAGATGAAGTAGTGAAACTTCAACAGTTGAGGTGGTTAGGACATGTGTTACATATGGCTAACCACCGACTGCCTCGACGAGCTATGTTTTGTGATGTAGGAGTAGGTTGGAAGAAATCTAGGGGCGGCCAAACCAAAACATAGTAGAAATCCATGAAGTCACTGACAAGTGGATTGAGTCATGTTGGTACATGTAGGCTACCTGGTTGGGGTCCGCGAGACGAAAGTCACCAGTGGTTAGAGACCTTGAACGACATGACTCAGAATCGTTTGCAATGACTCGGGTGCATCCTCTCGTTGTGTTCTATGAAATTCTAACTTTCTGAATTCCTCATAATCTCTATCTTTCTCTTTCTAAATTTATCTCATTGAATTATACTTCTCGAATCATATATTCGCTCCCTAATCTTCTCCATTACTGATAATACTTCTAATATCGCTATCACTCTTGGATTTGAACTGACAGTTGCGTCTCTGTGCTGATGGGTCATGGCAACCTGAACTGATGTACTTACGTACGAAGTTCTGCGTTGTGTCTGTCTGTCTGTCTGAATTTACTGGAAAAACGATTGTTTTACGATGAGATTCCTGTTAGTAGGTACAATACGAATTTGCTAGAGTTTAAGGTGAATTGGGCACTACTTTCAAGGGAATTCTAAGAATTTAGATAGAAAATATGCTTATCCTTGGAATTTCCTTTTTTTGGACACTTGATTTTGCCAATTAACGATGAGACATAAGAAATGTTCTCTATCTATTATTGTACACCCCTTAGACGTTTATATACATATATGTAATCCTGAAAATGAAAATTTATATATACACAACCATACAATTTTTTAAATACTTACGCGATTGTATATGATCAGGTCTCAATTGATGAATGGAATTATTAACCATATCATTTTTTAATATATGGGTATTTGATATATCTTGCACATTCTGTTGTCGAATAGCATCGTCATACTGAGTTACCACATTACGCTTAAAAAGTTTAAATAAAATGAAAAAAAAACCATTGACCGATAATAAATGTTGACGTTTGAGAATTGTCATTGTTACGCCTGCACGTAAACATGTCATTTTGATATGGTTGAACTATTACGAGTTTACCTTAGTCGGAATACGAGAGCGAGGATCGAGGATCCGGCGGCACGACATGCTACTCAAATCCGATTATCCCAACCCCCATATTGAGTAAAAATAAGAAGACTTGAATGTGAAGTAGAACCTGTATTCTACAAGCATCCAGAAAGTATGAGGTCCGAATCCGGAAGAGAATCAGGATCTCAGACTAGGGATCCGGGATCGGGTACGGGTCATAAAACGTTACAGATAACGCGAATTTTTACATTTTGGTCGAATAGGATACAGCATCGAAGTCTGTGACATTGACAGTTAAGACGACCAATAGGAAGCAACATTTGAAGTGACATTGATAGTCAGGACAACCAATAAGAAACAAGATTGGAGCACGTGACACTGATACCTAGGATGAACATAAAGTTGACCAGTAGGAATTAACCAATAGGAATAGACCAATAATTCTCTTAGGATATTCGATGAATATCCTAACAGTCACTTATCGTAACATAACTGACAATACCTTAGTCTACAACATGTAATGACTGGTGTCATTCATTCACTTTCATGTATGAATCAAAGGACAATGTGACTTCTAACTACTTTGGGCATCTGTCTTAAGAATCAAAATAAAACAAAAGAACCGAAGGAATCATATCAGTTTGAGAAAATGAGTAAAACGTCGAACAGTAAATGATGCGAACAGTGATCTTTGGCCAATGTAAATGAATTTTGATCGTTAAGCCTGAAATTCCCAATTTCCAATTCCACTACAGATAACGATACAAGTACTTCTCAGTCCTGAACTGAAATTGAACAGTCCTCAAGTGTCTCCTGGTTATCGATAATTTCCTAAATAGTTTAAAAGAATATGAGAGCTGTTTCTTTAGTTAACAATCACCTACCAATCCATAAAGTCACTGACAAGTGGATTGAACCGTGTTGGTATGTGTAGACTACTTACTAGGTTGGAGTCTGCGACACAATAGCAATCAATGGTTAGAGACTTTAAACGACATGGCTCAAAATCGTTTTGCAATGGCGCAAGTGCAAGCACTCTGTGTTCTGCCAAATTCTAATCTAAACTCCTCATGATCTTCAGTCTTTCTCTTCTCAAATCTATTTCACTGCATTATACATCTGGCATGATATCTTCGGACCATGATTTTTTTGATTACTGCTCATACATGTGCCAACCTGCGTCACTTATGGCGTAGGCGTGATATCCGTTCTCTAATCAAAGGACGAGTGTACTGTGCAGCAGTTCGCTCCGTTCTCCTATATGGCTGTGAAACATGGCCGTTAAGAGTAGAAGATATTCGTAGGTTATTGGTTTTCGATCATAGGTGTCTTCGAAGCATTGCTCGTATACCGTGGGACAACCGAGTAAGCAATGCTGTCGTTAGGAAACGAGTACTAGGTAACGATGGCAGATCAATAGATGAAGAGGTGAAACTTCATCAGTTGAGGTGGTTGGGACATTTCTTGCGTATGCCGAACCACCGACTGCCTCGACGAACTTTGTTTTGTAGTGTAGGAGTAGGTTGGAAGAAAGTTAGGGGCGGCCAAACCAAAACATGGCAGAAATCCATGAAGTCATTAACGAGTGGACTGAGCCATGTCGGTAATTGTCGACTACCTGGTTGGGGTCCGCGAGATGATAATAATCGATGGTTAGAGACCTTGAATGACATGGCTCAAAATCGTTCGCAATGGCGCCGGTGCATTTATTCTTTGTGTTCTCTCAAATCCTAATCTTCTGGATTCTTCAACACCTCTAGTTTTGACTTCCTAAACTTTTCTCACTGAATCATACTTCTTGAATAGTATCTTCTAACCCTAACCTCTCCGATTACTTCTAATTCCCTTACTACCTCTATTACTATTGGATTTGAATTGACAATTATATCTCTGTGATGATGTGGTATGGCAACATGAACTGATGTACTTACGTACGAAGTTCTACGTTGCATCTGACTGACTGACTGATATACATGTACTACATCTATCACTATTGGATTTGAATCGACAATTGCATCTCTGTGCTACCATGGCATGGCATTCATTCAGTTAACACTATCATTTTTAGTCTATATTGTATTATGGCATAATTCTAATGATATCTGAGAAATTCTTAGATCTTCTTAATAATTTGAGTAAAAAAGGAGTGAAGTTTATACTTTTTTTCTCTCCTCTTAAGAAAAAAGTTAGGATCAATAAATAGAAAACTCACTTGGAAATAACTGAGATTTTGGAGTTCTGACCGGTTGACTAATGAATCAGATTCTATGTTTGAAGTTGTACGAAAACAGTCAGAACTATTTGAATTGGAAAACGAATTATGACTTTGAACTGTACGTATCAGTCTTTCAGTATTTATGCCTATATGATATTCATCGTCTGGAGAATGTACTCTACACTGGAGATTAGTAGAAATATTAACATGCGAAGTATCGGAAGTAGAAAAAGATGGATGGGAGAGGGGCCAAATATTTGCATTGGATAAAACAGATTGATTACTTGGTTTATCACAAGTCCCATTTGATGTAGAAGTCATCAAAAGATGTCTTACAGTCGAAAAGCTATCACTAGTATTTTTAGGATGACTATTACTTTTTGTGACATCTAAACAATAATGGCTTCGTCCAGGTGGAGAATTTCGAGTTAGAGTTGAACTTTTATTCGTGGTATCTGAATGAACAATAGTATCATTATTTGGTAATGGTATTAATTCGTCCCGTTGTTCACCTATTTCACAATCGTACGAATAACCTCCGTCAGGATCACAAACATCTTCATCTTCATCATCAGAATCCCAACCAGATTCAATAAGATCACGACGGCGAGATAAGGCATTTGAGAGCTTCAAAATGAAAAGAGATGTTCAAGTATATTAAACGAATATTTTAAAAAAACAAACAACTTGATAACTACTTCAAATGGACAGTTTTAGATAAGAAAACAAAATGGATGGTTGTTTGAGATGCCTTTAACGTGTGGTTATACTTACTATAAATTGAAAACATGATGTGAGAAAACTCAGATAAACTAAGGAAGGATACAAATATAGAGAGTTATTAAACATTGGCTTGTTTTGTGACAAATCGCAGATTTTCTTATCACAGTCTGAGATATTAAAAATCTAGAATAACAAATCTGAGCGAACATAACATCTAATCAATCATAAACAACACCACCTGGAATATATGTGCATCGGTTCAAGTTGCCAGACTCGATTAGTACAGTGAGGTGAATTTTCAAACCGAGTTAGTGAACACTTCAAACAAATAAAGTTAGCATAAATAGATCCATTCTATATGGTTATAACGTTCAGAAAATTAAGTTAGGTTTGCTAGTACAACTACTATTATGGTGTGAGCTACTTATAAGTAGTATATGACGTGAGTGTCAACGTAATGTCTGGCAGCAGAAGATGGGGGGAAGATCAAGAAAGGAAGAGTTAGGACACAATGGAATTTGTATGAAACGCATGAATAGTGACAATGGATTGATGTTTTGCAACAGGAACAGTCCAGTTCGATCTGATGAAATGATAATTTGCAAATGAATGATTTACGATATGGTGTTCCGATTTTACTGAGTGACTCTGTAATTTCCGCTAAATACAATTCGGTTGCCCTACCTGTGATCTCGTTCACTACACTATTAGTAAAATGTTAGATTTCACTAGGAATTAACGATGTAAACAGTTCAAGATACTGGAATGTTCAACAAACAATGGACGGACGGGAATCAGTTGAGATTTATAATAACACAACGTATACAACGTAACTTAAGGAATAATTAACCGTTTAAAGTTTCTCTATCATTCATTTCGTCACATAAATGCATCCTATGTTTTCGAATATCTCTCCCGTAGGTCCAAATAGTTTTCTACATAATTTGCTGTGATATCATACCAATCATTAAGTGAATTCAGGGAAGCGCAAAGTTTAACTTTATCTCAGATAACAATAATGACAGCTTGTTTGTTTTAAACCAAAATATCTAACTAGATTTTTAAATATAAGGTTCACGACACACTACTTGATAAATAAGTATAGACCCAGATTGTAACTGGGCTTAAGAACACCTAGACTAGTGATTTCTAACCGTAATAGTCAAAGCCAACCAATATCCAAACAATTCAGTCAGTCAGTCAGTCAGATGCAACGTAGAACTTCGTACATAAGTACATCAGTTCATGTTGCCATACCACATCAGCACTGAGACGACATTGTCAATTCAAATCCAATAGTAGAAGAGGTAGTAAAGGTATCACAAGTAATCGGAGAGGTTAGGGTTAGAAGATACTATTCAAGAAGTATGATTCAATGAGAAAAGTTTAGAAAGTCAAAACTAGAGGTGTTGAAGAATCCAGAAGATTAGGATTTGAGAGAACACAAAGAATAAATGCACCGGCTCCATTGCGAACGATTTTGAGCCATGTCATTCAAGGTCTCTAGCCATCGATTATTATCATCTCGCGGAACCCAACCAGGTAGTCGACAATTACCGACATGGATAAGTCCACTCGTCAGTGACTTCATGGATTTCTGCCATGTTTTGGTTTGGTCGCCCCTAACTTTCTTCCAACCTATTCCTACACTACAAAACAAAGCTTGTCGAGGCAGTCGGTGGTTAGGCCTACGCAACACATGTCCCAACCACCTCAACTGATGAAGTTTCATTACTTCATCTATTAATCTGCCATTCTTACCTAGCACCCGATTCCTAATAGCAACGTTGCTCACTCGGGTGTCCCACGATATACATCCAAACAATTTCCCCGGTATAAAATCGATAGTTGAAACCACTAAACGTATTCACATAAATAAAACGAACAGATACTATACATATAAAGAACTAACCATTTCGAAGACATTTGGTGAAAGCGGTGTTCTTTGACAATGTTTTGAAATTGCAGTACTACTTACGGTGATACTATTGGAGCACGATTTATCGCATGAAAAAGAAGAGCTTTTCAGTTGTTCACATGCAATTGATACTGTATTGCAGCAAGTAGTAGATGGCAACTGAGGAACTGAAGAGGTTGTAAAACATTTCTTATTATTATCATCAGAAGAGAATATTGTTGAGACACAATTTGCATTAATGTTAGAATCTGTTAAGGAAAAATAACGTATAAAGAAAGACTGGTAATTGAGATTGAACAATTAGTGCAGCATAATAAAATCAGCCAGTCATGAACAATGTATGATGCTGTACAAACAAACTGTGCACACTGTCAACTCGTAAGAACCCAGACAAGGTAGTCTGGCACAAACGAACGGTCAGGAATCCGTGAGCAAGATAGAACCTAGAATATATTTGCATCAATTTAAGTTGCCACAACGCAACACATAAATATAAAATTACCAAGATAAATGCCAAAGTACTAGAAGTATTAACAGTATAAGCATAGACAATATGATTCAGGAAAAGGGGATGAAATCGTAGAATCAGAAAAGTCAAAGACAATCTTCAAAATTAGGAGCTAAATGAAAAGAGAGCATATTAACCAACACGATTAAGCCTAAAAGTTATTGACATTATCAATTGATCCCACATATCCGCTTAAATGCCTTTAGCTTAATCGCAAAAAAACAATGAATCTCAATGCAAAGTAGATTATTTAAGGCATATATATATATATATATATATATATATATTGAACTACACCTGAGTCTGTATTAGATGTGTATAACACCATAAATTATATCCCCTAGCTAGAGTATACTAGTGCTTGAAAATTAAAGGTAAAAAGGTATCTACTTTTAGCGGTTAATCAGTCTGTTTTCTACCTTCAGTAGGGCGGTCTTTTAATGTTTTGAGTATTTGACTTTCATACCTTGAGCTTTAAGTTTGACCCCCATCAACCCAATTCAGTATATATTACTAAATATTATACCGAAAGGAACTCAGAGCCAAGTTTGTTAACCTGGACTTAGTGAGTTGCTTAAAGGTAGTAAAATTTAATCCGGGGACTGGATTTTACCCTCTTGAATGAAAAACGTAAACTGGTTGTTTTAGTAAGTCAGTCAGTTACAACGTAGAACTTCGTACGTACGTTAGTTCAGGTTCCCATACCACATTAGCACACAGACGCAACTGTCAGTTCAAATTCAACAGTGATAGTGATAGTAGAAGTATTAGCAGAACTGGAGAAGATTAGGGAGCGAAGATATTATTCGAGAAGTATAATTCAGTGAGGTAAATTTAGGAGAAAGGTAGAGATTATGAAAAATTCAGAAGGTTAGAATTAGAGAGAACACAAACAGTGGATGCACCTGCGCCATTGCAAACGATTTTGAGCCATATCGTTCAAGGTCTCTAACCACTGGTGACTTTCGTCTCGCGGACGCCAACCAGGTAGCCTACATCTACCAACATAACTTAGTCCACTGGTTGTTTTAAGAACTATCTAACGCTGTAATTATTAATGCAAATAACTGTCAACAAAGACCAGATATATAGAATGTATACTAACTGGGTAAATAGATAAGTATGACAGCATATGTTAAACTTAGTCTACTAAACTAGCTTCCGGGATGCATGCACCTGTGCTACTGTAATTGAGTTAGACCCAAATCCTCTGAAGTTATAACCACAACTACAACTATTTTGTGGAATTACATAGGTAAGTGTGAGCCTCTTTTCAGAGTTCAGATTTATGAATTTCAGGTTTATGAAGTCTTAGATTTAGATCTTCGTGGTAGTGGACATAGTTAAGTACTCAGTTTTCAAGATTTGGGACGCAGGTCATACAAAACCAACCTCAGTTTGGGTAGACTGGTAGGAAAAAACTTTCCCTCACAGAGTGACTCGACGCTGAAAATTTACTAATTAAACTAATTTTAGGCTTTAACTAACTGTGACATTTGTACTCGAAAGTGATTTTCAGCACCAGATTTGATTTTCCAAATACAATACATTCGTTTGTGCCTATGCAGTTTTTCATTAATTTAGTACTGGTTCATACGTGACTACTAGATAACGAATTGGAAGTTTCTGGATATTACTAGCTAGTATACGGAACAAATTTACTCCTGATTACCGTAAGGTTATAAATTCTATAGATCCTTTCAATGGTTTATTTAGTTTTCCCGTAAAAATAAAGGGATTCACACTGTTAATTAAAATAGATATCAACAACTCACGCGACATTGAATTAGTATCACGGGAAGACTCATTATTCAAGAACCACTCGTGGATGTCACCAGGGAACTGAGACGTATGCACCTCATTTGGCTGATGCAATCCATAGCTATCATTACTAAGATTTAAACTTAAGTTACTACTGCTTGTACTTCCATCTCCAGTACGCAGAAGTCTATTTGCGATATGACCATTAATATCGGTTTGCTTCAATCCGATTCCACAAACAGGTGCAAGATTCAATCCACTATCTCCAAGCTCACTGACTCCGTTAGATTGGATAGGACTATGAAGTGAATGCTCAATAGCACTATCAGAACACAAATCAACAACTAAGGGTGTAGAAATTGTCTGAAATATAGAATCAAGACCAGTTGAGGGGCGATTGAGACAAGAATCCTTGACATTATTTGATAGGGTAGCAATCGAAAAGTGAGCAGTAACCTACCAAGAGATGAAAATTCAAAAACTTTAAAAACTATTACATACCATTTAATGTTTTTTGAATCTAAAGTTGGTACAATATGCATTAAAAGGGATCTATTACATGGCTTACGAAAATATAAAGAAGAGTGAAAAGGGTGGCGTAATATGCAGAAAAAACACGCCGTGTTTTTGAACATTTTTAATTGTTCTTCTTTTTGATTGATTGAAACTAGAACACTTTACACCGTGTTAGAATTTCAAACATACCACATTACCCAAAGCAATACATTTAACCCCTTGAACTTTATACTACTAGTTGGTGAGAACTAACAAGTGCTAACTTAACGAAAACTGACAACCGGTATTTCCTATGCCAGTTATAGGTATAGGAATAATTGGGAAATAGAACAAGTAATACGAGCACGATTCTGCTTGACACTTTAATGGTCTATCTAAAGCAGTAATAAGCCACCTGGATATATAAACACTTAGATGGGGAGTTAAGATATGTATTCATATTATAATATAGGTAATATTTGGAATGTCAATAAATGGACAAAGTACGTCTTGTAAGATGTTCATGCATTTTCTTGGCAGTTAGCGAAATATGTGGTAGCCAACTTTCTCTGAATAAAGTAATTAAGGTAATATTACATCATAACGATAAGAAAAATGGAAAACCTACCATTTCACGATCGTCTACTACATCGCAAACCAAATCATCCCAATCAAGCATACCACCATCTCTGGCCACATTGATGCTGTGGACAACAATGCGATCCTGAGGTCCAAGCTAAAAAATGATCAATTAAACCGAATGTCATTTTAAGGACAGCTTGTGTGCTCGCAGTAGTACATCAGAATAGCGATAAAATTTCCAAAGCAGACGGAAAAGGAAATTAGGGAGAACTTTCAGGAATTTTTAAATGATCCATGAGTAAACTTTAAGATGTATATATGAGATAATGAACCAAATTATCGCCTTTCTCTACAAACCGGGATAAAAAGTGTGCTTAATCCCTCAATACTGATCCGTTTGTGAGAAAGCATTCCAAAATTATTGCTTTAATCTCACCCAAAATTTACAATCTCAATGACGTAAATGTATTTTTGGGATAAACAACATATTCCCTATTATTCTCCTCTTTAAGTTGAATGAGATTCATGTAAAAATTGAAAAACAAACCTTCGGTAAAGTATGCCTGACTCGCTTTAAACCACTAAGAGTCAAGTCTCTAACCGTCAAGTTCCCTGAACCACAAGGAACCACGATCTTTGTGTCTCCAAAACAGACCGTCAACTTCATGTTCCATTTCTAGTCAAAATGACCTTGGGAAAGACAGCTGTGGGATTTTTCCCCAATGACCTTCGACAAGATTAACCATATTTCAATATCCAATATATTTTCCACTAGCTAGAATAAATCCACTCAGTTCTTTCATTATTGTTCCAGGTATTTCTTGTTGTCCGATGGATGGTAGTCTAGCCACTCGACTGCACTAATTCTAGTCGGCTAGCAGCTGTTCGTGAATTTGTACGTCCCGTGATTTAAATGAGTACATTTGTCTCAGAGAAGTAGCTTTTCTGAATGCCAGCAGTTACCATGTTACCAGGATGGAGATAATCGAATGATAAGGCGAAATTTCTAACGCTAATGAGAAGACTTCAGAAATGAGTAAATAAAGGGATCAATAAGTTAACTAATTGGTAATAAAGATTGTGCGAGAGGATCGAAGTGTAAGCAAGGAGAAGGAAACAGAGATCATAAGCGAGAAATAATATGGTAGTGATCTAAGGAAATGTCAGTAATAGCAACTAATCCGTTTGTGAATACGCAGTTATCAAGTTCCTTCCTGAAGCTATCACCTGAGAATTCTGTGGTCACCCCGGCTATGAAAGCATTCCAAATATAGAAAGCTCTTAATGAGTAAACGTTTACATGAAACTGGGTGCTAATTCCTTGACGTGTAGTTTTTTGCAGATTGCGTCGAAGGGACGTTGTGAAGATGTTTCTACAAGATGCTTGTGTTGGAATGATTCGGAGGATTAAATATATTGCATTCCATCATCGGATCATCTCTGATTCCATTATAACTCAGACGGAATAACATCAAGTATTGAGGTCTATTTTCGTTTGGTCTGTTCTTCAAACTCATCACCTATTTCTCGTTTAAGGAGATGGAGTGCAACGACGTTGTGAACATTCAGTTGTGGGTGCGCGTTTGTTTTAAGAAATATTTGGAATAATTCTAGTGTGCAACAAGTAGCTTTCGCATAAAACGAAGAAACCTGTTTGTTTTGGTGGCATCCCCAGTGTAATTTAAAGCCCTGTTCAGGTGTCCTGTGGTCATGGAACTTGGATCAGGATCTGGGGAGATTTTATGGAGCGGACTGCTATTGAGGAAAGATGTTGTTTGCGTCACGTGGAGCAGAATTTTCACAGCGTGGCATTTCTGACACTTATGTTTTCACCTGTTTCTTCCACCCATACCTCAGTTCAGCTCAGTTGGATACTCTTCACTCCTTATCAAGCTCCTTATATTTCAGTCGGATGTGTAGACCGGAGCCGTTTAGCTAATTTCATCTGACAGGTCATTATTGAGTAACAGGAAAAAGAGGGAACCTGTGAAACTCCTGATGGTGAGACTTCTCAGCTCGCATGCACTATGTTTCACTTCATTCGAAACTTTACATTCTCAAGATGGTCTCTGAGCTATGATAGAAGTGAATCGCAGCCTTCGCAATTAGGAGTACGTGTGGCATCGAGTCGAAAGCTTTTGCGGGTGGGTGCCTAAACAGATCACGTACCGATGCTTATTTGGGACATGGCCAATTGTTTTACCCCTGGCGAGACACATCTGCCTGCCTCATGCAGAAGAACTGTCTTGACATTTGTATTAAAAATTCTGACTTTGGTGTTTGTTGACAGTTGTTTTGAGTTACAGATGTTGTTCAATGGTAGAAATGCAGCCCTTGCCTTGCCGATCCGCACCTTCCTATCTGCATCACATCCATCTTAATGTCGATGATGCTGCCCAGATATGTAAAGGTGTTAACGTCCTACAATGCATCTCAATAAAGAGTGGTTAGGTTGGTACATGTTGTGTTACATTGGAGAATCTTGCTTTTCCCCTTATATATATTGAGTCTTACTGAGGTTGCTGATAAACATGTCGTCTTCTCTTGTATTTGTTGTTGCGTGTGCGATAGATGAGCCAGATCATTTGTGAAGTCCAGATTGTCCAGTTGTATCCTAGCTGTCCATTGGATACCGTGCTCCACTCCAGTTATTGGCGTCTTCATAACCCAGTCGATCACCAGGAGAAAGAGAGTGTGCGAGTAAGAAACCTTGCCTGACACCAGTATTCATCTTGAACGAGTAGTCAGCTAACCTACGAAAACAATTCTGCAATATAATCCATCATAAGAATTCCGTATGATGTTGGCTATCTCCTCAAGCACGTCGTAGTGTCGAGGAACCACCCACGTTATCGAATGATTTCTCGTAGTCGATGAAGTTGATGTAGAGTGGTGAGTTCCATTCAATTGATTGTTCCACAATGATCCGTAATGTAGCAATTTGGTCAGTACACGATCGATCCTTACGAAATACAACCTGTTGATCTCGAAGTTGGGCGTCTACGAAGTCCTACATTCTGTTTAACAATACTTTGCTGAAGACTTTGCCTTGTATCGAAAGAAGAGTGATGCCTCTGTAGTTCTCACACTTGCTCAGGTCGCCTTTCTTTGGTATTTTGATGAGGTATCCTTCTTTCCAGTCTGATGGTACTTGTTCCTCATCCCAAATCTTCTTGAAGAGAATGTGAAATATTTTCGCAGTTGCTTCTACATCTGCTTTGATTGCCTCTGCTGGAATGTTGTCTGGTCCTGCTGCTTTGCCGTTCTTGATTTGTCTGATGGCCATACTGATCTCCTCAATCGTAGGTGCGCCAATATTAATTGGGAGGTCCGTGGATGCTGCTTCGATGTTGGGTGTGTTCAGCGGAGCTGGTCAATTCAGGAGTTCCTTAAAGTGCTCTACCCTCCTATTTCGCTGTTATTCAGTGTTGCTGATTACTTTGCCTTCCTTACTTTTAACTGGTTGTTCTGTTTTACTATGGTTTCCAGTGAGCTTATTTTGTTGTACTGTACAATTTTCTCAAGTTTCCGTCTCTTGCAGCCTTTTCCGCCGTCATTGCTAGATCTTCCACATATTTTCGTTTGTCAGCTCTGATGCTCTTCTTCACTTTCCTGTTTGCTTCTGTGTATTCAGCTTAAACCTTGGCTTTCTCTGCTCTTGTTCGGTCAACGTTGATTTCTGCCCTCTTGTTCCCCCTTCAAATTTTTCAAGGGTATCAATAGAGATCCACCCCTTGTGTTGGTGGTCCTTGTAGCATAAAACCTAATATATTAAAACCTCACATATTAGTACACACAGGTGGCCACATTCAAGTATCCTAAGAGGTCAGAACGCCAGTAAAGTATCTATGTAATCAGAAACGTCTGTAAGTTTGGCATTCAGAAATATCGAAATTGATACTTGCGGAAATTCCAAGTTCTATACGGTATCAAAATTCGAAGTATTCGAAGAATTCGCACTACGAATGACTGTGAACATTCCAAATGAATTATTTAGTTTTTCATCTGCCTGTGTATGATGCTCCGATTCGTAAACGTGAATACGTTCGTTTCTGCCTTTTTCAGGAACATCACTGAGGTGATCGGAATATGATTATACGACCTGGTTAGTTCACGTAAATAGCGGAAGCTAACATATGATTGTTAACTTTTATCGAATATGCTGGACTAGATACCATTCACCCACTGCGTTCCTGATAGGACCTTGCTGATCATCAGAAGGCCTGATTTCTCCAGTGTGTGAAATTTACTAACTAATGCAATACGAATGGCCACGAGTAGTAGCGAATTCTGCTCGAAATGTCCTAGTATACTAGGAGATTACCATGCGACTTGGGAGTCGTACATTTTTTTCAAACTTCACACTATTCAACATTGGTGCTGGTGCCGCATTCTTGACTTTTCACAAATAACTGCTTTGGTCGTTAGGTATATCGTTCACCATCGCTATGACTGCTAGAAGGTCGTCGATATACAAATGTCCTAGCGTACCTCCAATAGTTTATCTAATGAGGTACCGAAAATTCTATTCTTTATTGGTCACTTTGAATGGAACGGGCAAAAAATTAAATGGAGGTTGGACACAAAAATGGTTCATCAAGATTACGAAATCAAACAGAAGCTGAAAAATACTTTAATATTCCAGGGTCGAACAATGTCAGAGTGTCTTCAGCTAGTTGGTTTACAACAGTGAACATAGCTAGTCCACGTCAGACGTTTACGAAGGTAATAAGGTTTATAAATTAACCACTTTACAACCTGCAAACACAACTGCTCATAGACTGTGATGGGGTAAAATTGACTTGGAATGGAATAATTAAACAAACCACTACTATGCAACAGAAAAATCTCAATCAAACCACCCAGCTCAGAATAGCTAAAGTTACCAAGCATGAAATTTAAAGCTACATATCTCCATCACTTAAAAGCGACCAATATAATAATAAAAGTGGTGAGAAGATTCACATTTTTTCCATAATTAATAACATGACTGAAAAAGTCCTGCGCTTTTAATTCAGCTATTGAATGTTCAACACACCTTTAAACATACTAATCTGGACTTGTATCCGCACCAGCTTCGCAGAGTACATTCGAATTTCGGCCCCTATCTACGTGATGTTGGGTTCAGGACTGTAAGTTGATGGCTTATGAGTGTATAAGTTATTTAATTTAGGTCTTTTGGAGGTCAGTCATTCCACGGAGTATCTTCTGTCTCAAGGTTCGGTGAGGCTTCTCCATATCATCCGAATGCACCACTCTCCGTGTACCCACGTTCGTTTCTAGAACATGTTGTTAGCCTGGACATCGATCACGAACCTGCTTTTGTCCGAAATACTGGAATAATATGTACTATCGGTAAGTGACTGTGAAAGTCTGCCTGTGTGACTTTAAAAGGGGGTTTGTTTCATATATGGTACTAAGAATTATGGTATCTATATTTTGAGCATTTACATAGTTTTAAAGATGTCCCACTTGCAGTCATGGTCAAAGCCATTCTTTTTTGTCTTTCGCATAGAAGTTTACGATTATCAACTGAGTGTTGAACTAATTAGTATCTCGAGTTCTCATTCGGGACATCGTCTGCTACCGTATCCCTCTCACCTAGTTCATCAGGAAGCCGCTTCTATAACAAATTTCTGCTGGTTGACAAATCACACTTGTGGTTTAATATACCCTGTTAGTCGGCTCCTTCGTAACTATCATCTCGCGGCTCCCAAGCGAGTAGTTTACACCTACTGATACGATTCAGTGACTTCATGGATTCGTGCCATGTTTTGGTTTGGCTCTCCCTAGCTTTCTTCCAACCTACTCCTACACCACAAAACAGCTCATCTAGGCAGTTGGTGGTTAGCCATACATAAAACGTGTCACAATTATCTCCACTAGTGAAATCTCACTACTTCGTCTATTGATTTTCCATCCGTCTAGTATTCGTTTCCTAAC
>OX103971.1:78536090-78554733 GCA_944470395.2 Schistosoma turkestanicum | reverse complement strand
ATACGTACGAAGTTCTACGTTTTCAACTCTTTCTTTTAAGTTATTGCATATTTTTTTTCAGTGTTCATTTTGAGTTTTCCCAACTAAGCTGGTTAAATTCTTTATCATTTCGTACAGTATCATAAGTGTATTAAAGTAAATCTAATAGCTTTAAACATTTCCTGTTGGTTTATAACAAATGAAAAAGAAAATATACTATACTGTTCACTTTTATAATTAATTCTATTAAAAATATATCAGTTTTTTTTTTTCTATCAAACATTAAAATAGTTTACGTTAAAAACAATTATGTAATCATTTATATATATCTTATTTTCTTTTTTAAGTGAATGTGGTCTTGAAGTTCATAGCATTTTACCGAATGGACGTGTAGCACGTGAACAATGTTTATCTGTTGGAGATCGAATACTAAGTATCAATGGAATTTCACTTAGCGGTATACCATTTGAAAAGTTAGTTATTTATGTTTTTTTCTTTATTCATGTGTATATGAACTGAACATGAAGCTTTTAGCCGTAGTGGATTCTGTATATAATATTTAGGTCAGTAGACCTTAATCAGTAATGTTTTTCTCATTTCTTAATAATTCTGTATCCACCTTTAATACAAGTAGCACTGTTAACTTTTTGGCATAGCGTAAACCATCTTTTGCTTTTTATTTCAGTTGGCTCTAGATAGTGTAGATGAAACCATGCAACAATGTCTCGTGTTTGTTGGCATTTGTGAGCAAGGCGTACCTGCCATCTTGATTAATTAGACTTTGAGTCACTCAGTTTCATACTTTAAGGTGTCACGACTGAGCGATTCAGGCGGCTGTTAACCTTGTATTTTTGCCAGACAATCCATATCACTATCTAACTTAGCACTACAAAATATAATGTCTGTGTGTAGTTTAGGCTTCGACAGTCAACAAAATTCTGATACTACTGTTATGATGTGCAGATGTTCGAGATCTAAATGCAATGCGTGCTAACCCCACATACTGGCTATTTGAGCAAGAAGGCAGGAGCAGAGGAGAAAGCCTAGTTGCCTATCAAATACTATGTATAACTACTTGTCTCTCTCTCTCTCTCTCTCTCTCTCTATATATATATATATATATATATATATATATATATATATATATATATATATATATATATTCCGCTCCCTTGGGAAATGAATCAATATCTTGACTGATGGTATATATTCGTCCTCTAGGACTTTTCTGATAGTCATCAAATGGCTTTCTCAGTTGGCTATTTTTGATTGGCTCACTGCATCAACTACCATCAAAGCTGTACACTTTTTCATTATGGGTCTGATGTGAATGAAACATGCTTCATAAATCAGTAACCTATTCTCGATGCTACATTGTACATCAGTGGTAAAGCTTTCTAGTATCTTAATCAAACCCGTTCGTTGTTTAATTCAAAGAAAATCTTAAATCTAGATTACTATTTATTATTCTTACTTAAGAAAATCAAACTAAGTAACTTTTCTTTACTGTTATCGAACACTCCTTTTCTCTTCGTGGGACTATTTATTTTTTTTCAGGTCATAGTGTGGTGGCTTAGTGTTTAAGGTTTTCGCCTCTCAGTAGCCACGAATTCCAGGTTCGAATCACGCTTAACCTACTTCCGTTTGGACAATTGGGTAGATTATACCCAAAATACCTTATGAATAAGTTGATTGAAATTAATCTGTTTCGTTACACAAATGAACGAAAAATAACTTAGATAATGTTTCTATAGTCTGTCTGTTATTTTTAAAGAACAAATAATAGAATCCATGCCAAGAAGCATTGTTTTAATCATATTTTGTTTATTCCTTTCATAAGTAGTTGATAGCGTATTAAAAACTATCTTCTTTCTAATTGAAAAAACATTTCTAACCCCCTCTACTTTATTCATGGTTGTGAGTCCACTTCTAACTGGTTTGATTCGTCACTAGGTACGTTTGATGCGACTACGAGTTCACCTTAGTCGATAAACACGAACGAGACAATGAACCATACTTTGATCCTAAACTGCAAATGAGAAGTCTTGATAAGCGTAGAAGTATATTCTACAAACACCTAGCAATCACAATACAATCAAGCACACAACTCTCGTTTATTTATACATCATAGAAACGTCCTTGGGACAGTCACCAAAAAATAGCACACTAAAATACACAGCAGTCAATCACAGACATGGATTTTCCTGGTGGGAAATGAAATCTCAAGGTCAACTGATCAGCCCATGCTGGCAAACGTGAAATCCAAAATAAGGCATTTATCAAGCGAGTTCTGGGTTTATCTAACATCCCCAACAGGTAACAAGTAATAACTAGTGGTGTTTTATACACATCGGTAATTAATTACTACCTTGGATGATCTTTACTCTGTACTACAAATTTACTGAATTTCTACATGCAAATTGTCTACTTCTGAACTAAGTAGTCTGAAAGTGTTATGTTCACCATGGTAGCTAGCACATGTAAATCGTGGCTTCTATTCCGGTTGATTTTGTACAGATTCGTATTGTTAAGAAGTCCGAAACTAAGATGAAACTGCTGTCTAGTGAAGCAGTAGCTTAATAGTGAAAGTGTTTGACTTTTAAAACCATATTAGGTGACAGGCTTCAACTATTGCTTCACGTATTTTTGTTTAGGCATTCGGTTAGTATTACTAGTAGTTCTCATACATAAAGCAGCATGCCTCAAGGTTCAGTACACAAATCTATTCTCAATAAATGAGTTACACATCCCCTCAGTATTGTGTATCTATCACGGTGTTCAGTTTTCCATGGTTCTCAGACCGCTGCTAGTGTTGTGAACGAGAACACAGGTGGGGCAACCGAATTGTATTCGGCGAAAATTACAGAGTTACTCAGTAAAATCGGAAAACCATATCGTAAATCGTTTATTCGCAAAATATCAGTTCATCATATCGAACTGGACTGTTCCTGTTGCAAAACATCAATCCATTGTCACTATTCATGCGTTTCATACAAATTCCATTGTGTTCCCACTCTTCCTCCTTTCTTGATCTTCCCTCATCTTCTGCTGCCAGACTTTACGTTGACACTCACGTTATATACTACTTATAAGTAGCTCACACCACACTAGTAGTTCATGATAAAAACTATCACAAATTTTGTTGTTATTGTTTCACAAGTTGTTTATGTTAATTTTTGTTTCTAATTCCCATATATATATATATTTTGTTTTGTTCCTGTCCCTAGGGGTCGTGATATATTTCAAGAAGCATTACATGAACCAGAAATATTACTTCGTGTCCTTCCTTATTCAGCCTACCAGTATAGTAGTCGTCCTTCATTATCATTATCTACACAAAGTATTCCTAATACCAATAAACCAATTGTTGAAAAATCAGAGAAACCATCATGTGGTCTAATTGTCATTGTGCCAGATCCATCGGCTAAAGATAAAGAACTTGAAGTCAAATCCAATATCGGTCAATCAAAACCAATCCCACCACCACCACCTCGTCGTTCACCTAGTACTGTGTTAACTCGTATACCAGAAGGAATAATTAAACCATTGATTGATGAATTTTTACAAGAGAAGAAACAGCAACAAGAAGATGAATTAAAGAGCAAACAACAACCTCCACCAAGTTATTTGGAATCATCACAAGATTTGACAAAATCTATTGTCCATTCACAAACAAATGTTAATCATAATAATAATAGTGATGATAAAGACGATTTAATTGCCTATACTTATCACACTATTCATTTATGTAAAGGTAAGATGAATTTTTCTTTGTTGACTAATAAAGAATAATATCATTTGGGTAATCTAATCTAATCTAATCCAATTATTTCAACATAGCGTGTCGGTATAAAGTTTTTGCAGTAATGTATAGTGTGGTGTGTGCTACTTATACGAACAATATAAGTAGTATAAGAAGGGACGTGAAAGAAGTCTCACGGTCACAAGAGGAAAAGGGAAAGCAAATGGAGCAAAAGCAAGAAGTAAAGAGGGAGTACCAACAGGAAGGAAAGGAAGCAACAACAGGAATGGAAGGAGGATGGAGCGTTGGAAGTAACGACTCAAAGATGGTGTGCAAATAGAGTGTTCAATGTAATGTTTTCGTTTTTAATTGACTAAGAGTGTAAATTTGCTCCTGCCGCAGTCTTCTCAATAGCACTTCGAATTGAAATGAAATTGAACTATTAGTTTTAGCAATTAAAATGATATCTTAAATATTTAAGAATATAGTTTTGGTTAAGAAAGAACAATTGAATTACAAATTCTTAATGGAAGATGATAGTTAGTAATTGATAGTTTGAGATCTTGAATGATATGGCTCAAAATTGTTTGTATATTGGTGCAGGCGTTTTCATTCGTTGACTTCTTTTAAATCTCCTAATCTTCTGGATTCTTAATCAGTTTTATCGCTTTCCTTTCTTTTAAGTTTGTTTCACTAGATTATACTTGTTGAATTAATATATTTTTTAACTCTGGTCTCTTCAATTACTGCTAATGCTTTTTTTGCTACGACAGCATTGCTTACTCTGTTATATCATGGAACAACCGAGTAAGCAGTGCTGTCGTTAGGAAACGAGTACTAGGTAAGGATGGCAGATCAATAGATGAAGTGCTGAAACTTCTTCAGTTGAGGTGGTTGGGACATAGGCTGTGTATCCCTAACCACCGACTGCCTCGTCGAGCTATGTTTTGTGGTGTAGGAGTAGGTTGGAAGAAAGCTAGAGGCGGCCAGACGAAAACATGGCAGAAATGCATGAAGTCACTGACAAGTGGACTGAGTCATGTTGGTAGGTGTAGACTACCTGGTTGGGGTCCGCGAGACGAAAGTCATCAATGGTTAGAGACCTTGAATGACATGGCTCCGAATCGTTTGCAATGACGAAGGTGCATTCATTCTTTGTGTTCTCTCAAGTTCTAATCTTCTCGACTCGTCAACTCCTCTGCCACCTTATCTCACTGAATTATACTTCTTGAATAATATCTTCAAACTCTAGTCTTCTTCAGTACCATTAATACCTCTTCTATCTTTATTACTATGGGATTTGATTTAACATTTGCTTCTCTGTGTTAATGTAGTATGGCAACATGAACTTATGTACATACGTATGAAGTTCTACGTTGCAACTGACTGAATGCTACTTCTACTACTATGTGGTTTGAATTGACAATTGCCTCTCTTTGCTAATGTGGTATAGCGGCTTGAACGTACGTACGCATGTACGCACGAAGTTCTTCCACGTTGTAACTAACTGACTTACTGACTGGTTAACATATAACCCTCAGATATACCTGTGAATACTATTCTTTTGAATTTTATTCAAGAAAAGTTCATACAATTATTACTTGAAAGTACACTTGCTATTACTACATCTAATCAAGTCCACATCGAAAATGTAAATAAAAACAAATTATATTAGGGTGAACATTTGTGAATTAATTCACATAGTACAATTATTAGTACTATTGTTACCAAAAATCTCAACATAATATTTCTTATTTTGTGAACATGATTTTTACCTGTTGTGGATAGAATTCATCATATTAAGGCGTATGTTTCCTACCTCTTCTTATATGACTATCTTAGCTTTACTAGAAAAGTTCATATCGTAAGTTTTCTAAAAGTAATCGACATGAGATCGACTTAACCACAGATCAGAATCTTTAAAAATGTTTATATTTAATTTATTGGAAAGTATTACTGTACCTTCCTCTAAATCCTCTAAAATTTAGTGACCTAGCCTGCATTTAAACTAAGATCTGGTAGTGGCCTAATTAAACAGTTGCTTGTGACTGGTTGACCTTTAAAAGATCTGCGTATTGTTTCATTTGTCTGATTTGTTCCTGGACCACATTGGTCCTTCTTTCATCGGAAAATTCCGAATAAATATACTCTAGTTCCTCTTTCATTCATCCTTATTACTTTTGTTGTTATTTAGAGAGCTGATACTGTAGTGAAGGAGAACACAGGTGGGGCAACCGAATTGTATTTAACGAAATTACGGAGTTACTCAGTAAAATCGGAAAACCATATCGTAAATCGTTCATTTGCAAAATATCAGTTCATCATATCGAACTGGACTGTTCCTGTTGCCAAACATCAATCCATTGTCACTATTCATGCATTTCATACAAATTCCATTGTTTTCTGACTCTTCCTTTCTTGATCTTCCCCCATCTTCTACTGCCAGACATTACGTTGACACTCACCTCATATACTACTTATAAGTAGCTCACACCATATTACTAATTAATATTGAGTGTGCAGTGTTGAATTTAGACATAAGTTACTAAATAAGCATAGCGAATCAGTTCAATCCTCGTCCAATGAAATGATTTCGATATGTACAATGTATGTTTAGTCACCATCTGCCTAATTCGATGAGGAAGGTTGTTTTATTTAACTGTAGTCTAAAAAAAACCAAGACATACTATCGTTCCATGAACTCATTAACAATGGAACAGAACCATGCAGGTAGATCGAGATTTCGTGGTTGGCCCCTCCTCGGGTGATTTTCATAACGAATGATTGGAATCGTTGGGTGTCAATTCAGAAACGTTCAGTGGCATATCCGAAACGTCGTTGACTTTGACTGACTGACTATCATCGTATAGTAGTAGTATCCAACGGTAATGTCTTAATATAAATATCAGTTTTTACTACCCTGAAATTATCTGGTTCTTGTATTATTATTTTTTTTAATTTACTGTTTTTTTTCTCACATTAGGTTCTAATGGATTAGGATTTAGTTTAACTAGTCGTGATTCATCAACTGGTCAAAAAGTAATCTGTGTGAAAAATATACTCCCTGGTGGAGCAGCTTTAATCGATGGTCAGTTAAAACCTGGTGATCTTTTAGTAAAGGTAAATAAGTGTCTTTCTTCAACTATGTTTATTCACTACTCGACCTTTAAAAATGTTGGTATTGACTAGATTTATTAGTTGTGCTTAATCCAGACAGATTGTGTGGTGGTGGTGTTTGGTTCTCTGAGCTGGGTGTTTTGGTTGTGGAGCTTTCATTGTTCTTCTGAACAACATCCTCAGCACAAACTTCAGATAGAAGAAGTAAAGTATTTGAATATCTCCACGTTTGACCTGTAGCTTGTTCTGCTAACCTCGATCTTGATTGGTTGCTGTTGTCCTTAAACCTGTCGTTGTTTGCACCATTGTTTTGATTGCATCCCCCTTTTGATCTGTTTCTTGATCCTATGTCCTCTATGGTTTTTCTGATTGGTTGATAACTTTGGTCAATGTCGATGTGTTTGTTGATTGCTGATCTTGCAATCCACGCAACTTCATCAAAAAACATCAACCGAAACCATCATCAGAAGCGAAATCAAGCACAGGAACCAATAAACGGATCATCCTGCCATACATCAAAGACATATCGGAGCATACAGCACGACTACTGAAACCATTTGGAGTAGGTGTGGCACACAAACCAACAGAATTACTTCAATCAATCCTATGTAGACCGAAGGACAAAATGACATATGAAGAAAAACCAAATATCATCTACAAAATAAATTGCTCAGACCTTGAAAAACACTACAAAGAACAAAGTGGACAGCCTCTTCAGTTTCGTTTACGTGAACACCAATTAGCAGTCAAACGCCACGACAACGCTTCGCTTATATCAATACACACCGACAATTATGGACATACATTTGATTGGAACAATATGGAAATACTGATTAGGGGAGGACAAAGAACACTAGGGAATTTTTAGAAGCTTGGCACTCAGGCCAATCAGCAATCAACAAACACATCGACATTGACCCGATTTATCAACCAACCAGGAAAATCATAGGGGACATAGGATCAAGAAACAGATCAAAAGGGGGATACAATCAAAACAATGGTGCAAACAATGACAGGTTTAGGGTCAACGGCAACCAGTCAAGATCAAGGTTAACAGAACAAGCTACAGGTCAAACATAGAGAAATTCGAATACTTCACTTCTTCTATCTGAAGAAGTTTGTGCTGATGCTGTTGTTGTTCAGCAGAAGAACAATGAAAGCTTCACAACCAAAACATCCATCTCAGAGAACCAAACACCACCACCACAATCATCCACCTGAGCTACAAATCTTTTCCACCATTTTCTCAAAGACAGATTTTCTAACTCATAAAAGTTTGCAGCTATTTTAATGACGCTTACATTGTAAACTCTCATCGAACAGTGTTATCATAGAATTATAGCAATAAAATAGATTCTCTAGTAATACAAAATAAATTAAATCATTGTCAAAAAAATCTCCAGCTTCATGATAGTTAGTGAATTTCATGAGCTTAGAACGAAATGGGTTTCGTTGAAACTTAGTTTATTCAACTTGGCAAAGTAATCTATCTATGATAGAAAAAGAATACTAGTTAAAACATATTTAGCAATTTTTGAAAAAAAACGGTGTTCAAAGTTAGAGGTTATTTATGGCATTATTTAAACTAATTTAGACAGCGAAGCTCTTACTCTAGCTATTATCTCTGATCTCGGTAAAAATAAACTTGACAACAAATTAGTCAGTTATCTATCTGTACACTGACTGATTGGAAACATTAAAGAAAATGGTATGGGGAATGAGTTAAGTATTATTTAGTATTAATCAGTTGTTGGTTAGTTTTATTCATGGTAAACCACTTTAGCTAGTGAGTTCATTTGACTACTAGATTGTGCTACGGAGATAAATTTTAATTCATTCATAACAAAGTGAAAATATTAAGACAATCTTCATATGAAAAAACAGATTGATCAACTGCAATACTTAACACCAAGGAGAAAGATGCAAACAATCGTTACATATTAAATTAAAACTCATCTCCATTGCACAAGTAACTGTTTATTTTAAAACTCGATAGCTCAACGGATAACATGTCAAGCTGTTGTGAAGTAAGAGGTACTGAGTTCGAACCTTGGTGTGAGTATCAACACTGGAGTGTATTCATATCTAGCTGATGAGTTGCAAAAAGGATGAAACGCGAATCCTGGATTCCAGTGCTAACCACCACTATCCACTTCTGCTTACATACAAGATTATGTTTTCAAAATTAATGTCTACAATCTTCCCATCTTTATCTCATTTTCTAAAATCAATCGAATAGGCCGCTTCCCAAATCTAAACAGCTTCTATTCTTTTGATTGCATATTTAGGTTGATGATATTGATGTGAATGAAATTGGTCAAGCGCAAACTGTTGCACTATTACGAAATAAACCTGTCAATACTCATGTTACTTTAGTTGTTAAACGATCATCAAGAAATGATTCTTATAATCCAGATATCAATAAAGATACTAATCTTCATTGTATATGTGTACCACCTGATTTGAAAACCACTCAACCATCTGTTGTGTTTACATTGGCATCAAATTGTTGCATGAATTCTACAAACGAACAACCAACAAAATCAATATTTTCTTCAATCTCTTCATTATCATCATCATCATTACAATCAATAAACCAATCACAACAACAACAACAACAACCACAGCAACATGAAAAAGTGATTGTTGAACAACCATCTAGTCAAGAGATAAAATTACCTAATAATAATGATAAGGTTAGTACAGATAACTGTTTTTTTTTTAATTTCAATGAGTATTGTCAGTCAGTCAGCCAGATGCAACGTAGAACTTCGTACGTAAGTACATTAGTTCATGTTGCTATACCATATCAGCACAGAGATGTAAAAGGATTTGATTTCGACCAGATTGGTGGTCTTTCGTGCTGTTACGTGTATGAGGGCGACTGACACTTCCCGGCTGCCCACACCGTGGAAGGTTGTTTCTTGATAAACCAGAAAAGGAAAATAGATTAGTGTTAGTCTTGGAGACTTGGGAGCGTGACCGCAGCATCCAAGGGACAACTGCTTGAGGCCGGTCACGCACGGCCTTTTTATGAAAGGTATTTTGAGGATTAGCTCCGTTCTTAAAGGCACTTAGTGGGCACCCTTACCGCTGGAGACGGAAATCCGTGAGATAGGGGAGGTGTAACATTTTTAGGGCCGAACTTTTCTAACCCTTCCTTCCTTGTGAGAAGGCAGCATCGCTGCAGATGCTGGTTGTCCGAGGGAAACACCTTACTGCTGTCACACCCCTCTGCAGTAGTCAGCAGTACGACTTCGCCCTCAGACCTTGGGTAGCTGCTTTTAGTCTCATCGTTCTCCAATCGACCTGCCTGGCCTGGTAGGACCTGCAGGAACATATGTTGCAGCCAGTATAGCTCGGTTGGGTCATGACGATAGTCAAGCCCGACCACCACGTCAAGGTAGCAGCTACGGTCGGGAATGAGTATTGTATCACAAATCAATACGATTTGTAAATGATAGACAATCTGAAAATTAACTTTTTTAAATAAAGAACAATGTTGAACTATATGAGATTTGTTGTGTTCTATGTATATGATGTTTATTACATGAAAGACAATTTACATTCACAATTATATAAATTTACCTTGTATATATTGTCTAGGGCAATTTTATATTGGTTTTCAGGAGAACCAAGGAAACTGTTCACGTCGTTTTACCATTACTACATGAACAGTTCGGCTCAATCTCGTGGTGCAACCATACAGGTACCTGATACCTTGATGGACTATTCACACCATTTAGATATACACTAGTACATATATTTCCAATCCATGATTGCGTCAATCAATATGCTGTCGTTAGGAAACGAGTACTAGGTAAGGATGGCAGATCAATAGATGAAGTGCTGAAACTTCATCAGTTGAGGTGGTTGGGACATGTGTTACGAATGCCTAACCACCGACTGCCTCGTCGAGCTATGTTTTGTGGTGTGGGAGTAGGTTGGAAGAAAGCTAGGGGCGGCCAGACTAAAACATGGCAGAAATCCATGAAGTCACTGACAAGTGGACTGAGTCATGTTGGTAGATGTAGGCTGCGTGGTTGCGGTCCGCGAGACGAAAGTCACCAATGGTTAGAGACCTTGAATGGCATGGCTCAGAATCGTTTGCAATGGCGCAAGTGCATCTCCATTCATTGTGCTCTCTCAAATCCTAATCTTCTGGATTCGTCAGCACTTCTACCTTTGTCTTTCTAACCTGATCTCACTGAATTATACTTCTTGAATAATATCTCCAAACCCTAATATTCTTCATTACCAATTATACCTCTACTATCTTTACGACTATGGGATTTGATTTGACATTTGCGTCTCTGTGTTAATGTGGTATGGCAATATGAACTTATGTACATACGTACGAAGTTCTTACGTTGCAACTGACTGACTGACTGACAATCAACATGCACCGCATGAACAGGCTATTTCGACCCATTCCGCTTATATGACTGTCAAACTCATTATTATTAGCAATGGTGTGATATGTAATACAGCACCCCAATGATAATGGCCCTCTGTGATGTTGCAAAACAATCACCAATATCATTGAAATCGGTCACCCTGATAACCAATTTTGTATGTAGACTGTTAGCAATGCTTACCAAAGCAAAGCCAAGCCATCCACAATATTCACAACGTACCTCTGATCTCATAGGAAATCTTCAGCTCTAGATAGCAGTATAGCATATGGTGTCGTAGGATAGTAGTTGAGGCAGCCCAACTTAATGCGAATAGGCCCAAACACTTCTGATTACGTGAAAGAGTAATCAGTTATTTAAAATTCTAACAAAATCATAACAACATTTGTACTGTGAATAAAAGTTGAAAAAGAAAAGAGAAACTAAATAAAGCTGGTTCATAAAAATAGACTATATAGAGATGAAATAAAAGATGCGTTCATTAACATGAATTGTAACTTATCGATTTTGACTTTTTCTCATTGAGTCTTTTTGAAAAAAAAAGACTTCAGATTATGTGGATTTTTATTATTGGTTAATTACTACTAGTAGTTTCTAGTAGTAGTTGATTAGAGGATAAACACAATCATATTTTTCTCGTTTGATATTTCCTCAATGACCTTGACTGTTAATTAAATTAATTGGTTGCATTGACATTTAGTTTACAAATTTTTCCATGCTTTCAGGTCAAGTCTGTTTTTGTGTATACAGAATTGTTCGATTTGAATTTTGACTTTATTGAGTATTTTAACCTTTTTCTGAACTGTTGTTTTCTTGAATTTCATTGTTTGGTGATTGTTGCATGACAGTTCTCATACTATTCAGTTCTTATTAACAGAATCTTCATTATTTGTAATCAGAAAATATCGTCCCTATTTCACGTCAACGAGACTGCTTACTGTTCCATGTAAAATCAGACTTCATGAGTGTGTTTGATATTTGTCTCTAGGTTAATCTGTCTCACCATTTTAAGTAATATTGTTGGTGTTTGTTGTACACAGTAGAGCGAATCATAAATTTCTGTCATCCACAGTCAGCAAAATGGAAATTCTTACTTTCTGGATTATATCGAATTATAAGACTATGTTTAGCAAAGAAAAAGCAACAGTACAACTTGAACTGACATTTCAACACAAGATCTAGAAATTCACGTAATCTAATAAGTATCGTTTTTACGCATTTGAAATCATCAATCAATCATTGTTAGATGGCCACCATTAGAAACCTAGAAGCACTGAAAGACGGCCGTTTCGTCCTGGTATGGGACTCATCAGTGGCAGTGCGCATCCACGACTCCTGCCACCCGCAGGATTCGAACCCGGGACCCTCGGTATTGTGCGTGAACGCCTAACCATCGGACCACTAGACAGGGATCCAGCGGTGTTAATGTCTAACTCTGCTTGATCTAGGAATTTTGCGCGACCTCACCCATTTGTCTTTGGTAGTTACTGCCAAATGATTGATTGATGATTTCAAATGTGTAAAAAAACAAACCTCCAAAACTCTGCCACCCCAAAAAAAGAAGTCGTTTTTGTCTTATTTTTGAAAATCAATGTCTATCTGTAAAATTTACATTTCAAAGTATTATCGGTAGTTTTCGTATATTAAATAACACTTCGCCTGCTAGTAGTATCGTAGTATAAGCTGACTAAGCAAGTTCAACGTTTCCTGTCCATTAATTTTAAATTTCTAACATTCTTATGTGATATGGTCTGCGTATTCTTTGTTTGTAAATGGCTTGACAGTCACTTACTGTCACTTACTGGGACATAGATTGGATTAAAACCTGATTGGATTGTTGCACTCTGATTGTGGCTCTTTCGTATCCAAGCAGAGCTAGTCGTCGATACTGAGGGAATATTCTAGAATCTTTTCATGTAAGAAAAATATAAATATACCTAACGTCTTTTTCCTTTGGAACTTCTATCTTCCTTCCAACTTTGCTTATTGGAATGTAATCTTATTTCCTGTTCAACCATGTTCTGATTTGGGAGAACATCTCAAGTGAATTGATGTCCGAGAATACTGAGGAGCATTAGGAATAGCTGGGTTGTATGTAATAAAGACAGAATTATAAATTACATTTTTAAACATTTTCACTAATGTTCATATTCTCTTCAGACATCTTGTTCAATGAATAAATTCTCATGTACTGTATAAGATTATCAAACGTAATCATCTCAGTCAGATGCAACGTAGAACTTCGTACGTAAGTACATCAGTTCATGTTGCCATACCACAACATTAGCACAGAGATGTAATTGTCAATTCAAATCCAATAGTAGAAGAGGTAGTAAAGGTATTAGAAGTAATCGGAGAGGTTAGGATTAGAAGATATTATTCAAGAAGAATGATTCAGTGAGATAAGTTTCGAAAGTCAAAACTAGGGTTGTTGAAGAACCCAGAAGATTATGATTGAGAGAACACAAAGAATAAATGCACCGGCGCCATTGCGAACGATTTTGAGCCATGTCATTCAAGGGTCACTAATCACCGATTACTATTATCTCGCGGACCCCGACCAGGCAGTTGACAACTACCGACATGGCTAAGTCCACTCGTCAATGACTTCATGGATTTCTGCCATGTTTTGATTTTGCCACCCCTAACTTTCTTCCAAGCTATTCCTACACTACAAAACAAAGCTCGACGAGGCATTCGGTGGTTGGGCATACGCAACACATGTCCCAACCACCTCAACTGATGAAGTTTCATTACTTCATCTATTGATCTTCTATTCTTACCTAGCATCCGTGTCCTAATAACAGCGTTGCTCACTCGGGTGTCCCAGGATATACGAGCAATGCTCCGAAAACACTTGTGATCGAAAACCAGTAACCGACGAATATCTTCCACTCTCACTGGTCATGTTCCACAGTCATAAAGTAAGACGGAGCGAACTACTGATCAGTACATTCGTCCTTTAGTCAGCAAACGGATATCTCGCCTTCGCCATAAGTGACGCAGCACGAGAGACCAAATTGGTCGAAATCTAAGTATTCATCTAGATCAGTTTCTTTAAATTCCACAATATAAGATCCTGATTGTGAAAGTAGGGTTGTCAAAGAGAGATACAAAGAGATAGGTCACACTGTATTTATTTCAACCTTGTGTAACAAGAAATATAACAAATATAAATCTTGTTTAAAAAAAGGTTAGATTTAACTATGTTTTGTAAGATAGTCAGTCAGTCGGCCATTTTATATATTAACAACATTTTCATGTCGTTTTACTTGCTAATTACTACTACTAGTATTCCTACTGTTTATGCTAATAGATTTTCATGTTTGACTTTCTTTTTTTATTTCTTAAAATTACATTTGTATGTTATTTTGTAAAATACAATAATATTGTGAACAATGATAGATATACTATTGCACACAAGGCTTTTTGCATTCCATAGTACGCTGTTTTTTTTTTAAAAAAAAATAATTTTGTCTATCACTTGATGATGATTGCTTTGTGCTGGAGAATATTTTTTTTACTGACTGTCCTGAATGAATGCTATTAACGTCATTTTCTATTTTCACCATTCATTAATTGAATTACTTTATTGACAGACAGACAGATAGACAGACAGACAGACAGACAGACAGACAGATACAACGCAGAACTTCGTACATAAGTACATCAGTTCAAGTTGCCATACCATATAAGCACAGAGACGTAACTGTCAGTACAAATCCAACAGTGATAGCGATAGTAGAATTAGGAGCAGCAATGGAGAAGATTAGGGTTCGAAGATATGATTCGAGAAGTATAATTCAGTGAGATAAATTTAGATAGAGAAAGGTAGAGATTATGAGGAATTCAGAAGGCTAGAATTAGAGAGAACACAAACAATGGATGCACCTGCTCCCGCCATTGCAAACGATTCGGAGCCATGTCGTTCAAGGTCTCTAATCATTGGTGACTTTCGTCTCGCGGACCCCAACCACGCGTCGCCTACATGTACCAACATGACTCAGTCAACTTGTCAGTTACTTCATGGATGTGTGCCATATTTTGGTCTGGCCGCCCCAAGCTTTCTCCCAACCTACTCCTACACTTCAAAACATAGCTCGTCGAGGTAGTCGGTGGTTAGGCATTCGTAACACATGTCCCAACCACCTCAACTGATGAAGTTTCACCACTTCATCTATTGATTTGCCATCATTACCTAGAACTCGTTTCCTAACGATAGCATTGCTTACTCGGTTGTCCCAGGATACACGAGCGATGCTTCGGATACGCCTATAATCGAATACTAGTAACCTACGAACATCTACTCTTAACGGCCATGTTTCGCATCCGTATAGTAGGACAGAGCAAACTGCTGCACAGTACATTCGTCCTTTGGTTAACAAGCGGATATCTCGCCTGCGCCATAAGTGACGCAGGTTGACAAAAGCCAATCGAGCCTTCTGTATCCGAGCTGAAATTTCGTCAGTCACCAGGCCATCAGCACTGATGAGACTCCCAAGATAAGTGAAGCGGTCTACACGTTCGACTACTTCACTGCCTATCACTAGTTCAGTTGCTGATGCAACCCACTCTTGAAGCAACATTTTGCATTTCGAGCGTGAGAACCGAATCTCGAACATGCTTGCATTTTTGCTCAGGATGGTTAGAAGACTCTGCATTTTGTCAGCGTCTTCACCAAGTAGGACAATGTCATCGGCATATTCTAAGTCAATAAGCGAGCCTCAGTGGTGAACGGTCTACTCCTGAAAATTCAGACGAGGAAATTACTTCATTTTTATGTATGTCTATCGGTTCAAGTTACCAGATTCCAATAGCACATTGAGGTGACATTGTCAGGCTGAATCCCAGTGTAGTTCGAGGTAGTAGTAGTAGTAGTAGTAACAACAATATCATTGGTAATAGTGAGTGTGATATTATCAGTAAATTTTGGTTCACTGCAAAAATAAAATACTTCATTAGAAACTTTTTCTATTGTGCATCATTATTGTATTACTGATTATTATTGTTATTATTATTATTTATTCAAAAACTACTTTTTGTCTTCAAATTAAATTTTCATTAAATAAATGTTTTTTTTCGCTTACTTAAAGCATGCCACTGACTACTACTTCTCTATTCTCGTAATATTATTTATTTTTCCTAAAAGGTGTAAACTATTTTATCCTGAAAGTATTATCTTAAACTAATGGATAAAATCAATTTACTTTTTTATTTTTTTTAAAAATTTAATTACATTAAATTAGTCTTGTTGTGTGAAGAATTCATTCAGGCGCTAGAGATCGATAGTAGATGATAGTCAAATCATTAGCATCCAATCAAGTTGGTTCCATTCAAATTATTATTATTATTATTATGATTATTGATAAAATAGTTTAAAATAACGATTGTCCATTATTTAGGTCACTTTGATTCGATCCACCAATGCAATGTACTATACGGATCTATTTTGAATCGTACAGTTTTCTTGTTGAGACTTTTAACAGTATTGAAAGAATTGTATGTCAAGTGTATTACATTAAATTGGATTTTGGAGACTGCAGTTATATCATAGGAACTTCATGTTTTTGCTTGTGGTTTCTCCTTGTACGTATTCGTGTTTATGCTTAGCTTGGTATATATATACTACTATATACTATACTACTATATATACTACTTCTGTCCGTATGACATTCTAGGTTTTCATGCTTTTATGATGAGCTATGTGATTTGTTGTAAAACATGGCATTTAACTCCAGATTGTAGTAACCACAAACTTGTTACATTAAATTATTGTGTGCAATCGTAGCCTTCTGCAGTCAGTTAGTCAGCTACAACGTGGAACATCGTACATACGTCGACTACCTGGTTGGGGTCCGTGAGATGATAATAGTCGATGGTTAGAGACCTTGAATGACATGGCTCAAAATCGTTCGCAATACCGCCGGTGCATTTATTCGTTGTGTTCTCTCAAATCCTAATCTTCTGGATTCTTCAACACCTCTAGTTTTGACTTTCTAAATTTTTCTCACTGAATCATACTTCTTGAATAATATCTTCTAATGCTAACCTCTCGGATTACTTCTAATACTTTTACTACCTCTTCTACTATTGGATTTGAATTGACAATGTCGTCTCAGTGCTGATGTGGTATGGCGACATGAACTGATGTACTTACGTACGAAGTTCTATGTTGCATCTGACTGACTGACATACGTACTTAAGTTCAGGTTGCTATACTTTTCCCCTAACTTTGAACGAAATATGCCGAAACATCATTGTATTGTTTTCTTCAGCTAATGTTGTAATTGATAGTTTAAAAAACCAATTTTAAACTGAATCCTCCTCCTACACAATTCCTATATTTAAATAATTATTGTAAAATGTACACTTTACTTTCTCACTCTACAATTTCCCCATGTATGTGTAGAAATAAACAACAATAATAATTTATGAAGAACTGATGCGCCAGAAAAAAGATAAATTAAACTTTACAAGAGAATAACTTCTTGTTTTTTTTTATTATCATATTAGGTTAATTATAGTCTGTTTTGTGATTAGATTTTTCCATAAAGAGAAGAATATTGACATCAACTTGTAGAGAATGAATACAAAGTAATTATTTTGCTTTCCTCTCTATAAATGTGTTGTTGTTATATATATATGATATGGTGATTGTTTATTGGTTACTTTGTCATTGTTTCTGTAAATTGACTAAGATGTCTTCCGCCTGATTTCATGTTTGCTGAGTTGAATAATTCATCTCTCTCTCTCTCTCTATATATATATACATAGTTAACATTGACAATAGCACGGTTTTTCCTGTTTACCATTATCTGGTTCAAAGTTGTTTTTTTAGTTTAATCGATCATAGCATTGTAACTTGTTTAGATGAGATGAAGAGAATATTTATTATGTTTATGGCTGTCGTCTGTAAAGAAAAACTTATCCCTACGATCATATACGTTTGCATTATAGGCGAGTAGACCGCTTCACTTATCTCGGGAGTCTCATCAGTGCTGATGGCCTGGTGACTGACGAAATCTCAGCTCGGATACAGAAGGCTCGATTGGCTTTTGCCAACCTGCGTCACTTATGGCGTAGGCGAGATATCCGTTTGCTGACTAAACGACGAGTATACTGCGCAGTAGTTCGCTCCGTCTTTCTTTATGGCTATGAAAAATGGCCTGTGAGAGTAGAAGATATGCATAGGTTACTGGTTTTCGATCATAGGTGTCTTCGAAGCATTGCTCGTATATCGTGGGACACCCGAGTGAGCGACGCTGTTTTTAGGAATCGGGTGCTAGGTAAGAATGGCAGATCAATAGATGAAGTGCTGAAACTTCATCAGTTGAGGTGGTTGGGACATGTGTTGCGTATGCCCAACCACCGACTGCCTCGACGAGCTGAC
>OX103971.1:78517403-78535592 GCA_944470395.2 Schistosoma turkestanicum | reverse complement strand
CATAATCCAGTTGATCACCAGGAGAAAAAGAAAAGGTGATAATAAGTAACCTTGCCTGACACCGGTCTTCACCTCAAACGAATTTGTCAGCCGACCTGTGTGCACGATTTTGCATTTGAATCCATCATAAGAATTTCGTATGATGTTGACTATCTTCTAAGGCAAGCAAGCCGTAGTGTCGAACTGTCATACAAGTACCAATATAATTTTAGAATATATTCATTTCGCTGTTACATCACAAAACAATTCTAACCAATGTACAGAGAGTATATGTTGACGGTATGAATATTAGAAATTAGATTTTGTCAAATTTTTCATGAAAAATGATTGTTTATTAAAGTAACTGAAATAAAAAAAAAGATAAATAGTAAACGACGCCAAACCCTAACGTCACCACTACTACTGTGGTGCGCGCTACTTATAAGTAGTATATGACGCGAGTGTAAACGTAATGTCTGGCAGCAGAACATGGGGGAAGATCAAGAAGAAAGGAAGAGTGGGAACACACAATGGAATTTGTATGAAATAGCATGAATAGTGAAATGTCAGACAATGGAGATGATGAATTGGACTGAAGATTTGCAAATTAACCGTTTACGATATGGTTGGTTTTCCTATTTTACTGAGTAACTCTGTAATTTTCGTTAAATACAATGCGGTTGCCATCATCTGTGTTCTCCTTCACTACACTACTACTGCTACTACTACTACTACTAATAATAATAGTAGTAATAATTATTCAATTCACTTTTTAACTTATTTATTCACTGATGAATCAACGGTTTTATACAAAAAAACAATATATCTATAACTTGTAATAATATTTTACCAAAAAAGAATGTAAATGAAATGAGGAAAGAAGTTGAAGAGTAGGTCATATTATTATTATTATACCAAAATTAGTAATACAAAGGCAGCAATGTAAAAAAGAGTTCAACTATATCTAAAAAAAAGTATTGTAAGCCTAGATAAAATAACAGAGAGAGTAGCAAGCAATATATAACAATAAGAATGAAATGAAATTATACATCATCTTTATTCTAATCAGCATACAAAAACAATATCATGCTAATTTCTTTTTTTTTAGGTTACACTGTGAATTTATTTACTGACTGACTAGCAAATATACCAGAATGTATGATGATGAAGTAGTTTTAAAAAGAGCAACAACAAAAAAAAGACAATCAAACGATTTAATGAATCAATAAGGAAGGAGGATAATAGCAGCTACTCAGAGTGATAGAAACATTTAAATTAACCTCTGAAAAACCAAACAGATAAGAGAGGGAGAGAGAGAGAATAAATAGAAAGTTATCAGCGTCGTTATCTTTTTTTTCCCATTTGATAAACAATGTCAGTCAGTCAGTTGCAACGTAGAACTTCGTACGTATGTACATAAGTTCATGTTGCCATACCACATTATTAGCACAGAGATGCAAATGTCAAATCAAATCCCATATTGATTAAGATAGTAGAGGTATTAATGGTAATGAAGAAGACTAGGGTTTGAAGATATTATTCAAGAAGTATAATTCAGTGAGATAAGGTTAAAAAGACAAAGGTAGAGGTGCTGACCAATCCAGAAGATAAGATTTGAGAGAACACGAAGAGTGGATGCACTTGCGCAACTAGAGGGATTAGATTGTGAATCTTATACTTAAACAATCAGACGATAATATACTACTAGATAAACGATAAACCATAATAAGTCAGAATAGTAAAATAATCCAATAAATATTCATATCAATGAAAAACACATAAAATATTAGTTAGGAATTAAATCTAGCATAGCCCAACCAAAGCTGCTACCTTGACGTGATGGTCGAGCTTGCCTATCGTCATGACCTAACCCAGCTATATTGGCTGGAACTTATGTTCCTGAAGGTTCTACCATGCCAGACAAGTAGATTGGAGAACGATGAGACTAAGAACAGCTACTCAAAGTATGAGGGCGAAGTCGTACTGCTGACTACTGCAGAGGGGTGTGACAACAGTAAGATGTTTCCCTCGGACAACCAACATTTGCAGCGATGCTTCCTTCTCACAAGGAACGAAGGGTTAGAAAAGGTTGACCCTAAAAATGTCACACCTCACCTTACCTCACAGATTTCCGTCTCCGTCGGTAATGGTGCCCACTAAGGGCTTTCAAGAACGGAGCTGACACTCAAAAATCCTTTCATAAAAAGGCCGTGTGTGACAGGCCTCAAGTAGTTGTCCCTTGGGCTCTGCGGTCACGCTCCTCGATCGTTAAGACCGACGCTAATCTACCTCCCTTTTCAGGTTCCTCAAGAAACAACCTTCCACGGTGTGGGCAGCCGGGAAGTGGCAACCGCCCCCATACCCGTAACAACACACTGAAGTCTAGCATAGACTAGCAAATTGTCACTTGGATTTGAATTTTTTCCCCCATGTTGATCATATTCAAAAGCTACACAACCACATGACCAGTCTCTGTTTGCTGTGTAGGTATCCATAGTAGATGTCTTAATGCGACATCCTTTTAATGATGAGTGTTTTAGTATATTTGGATTGTAGTTTACAGATTTAGATACCATTTTAGTTACATCATACGGTTGGGATAATAAAGTTTCATATTTAGAAAATAAAGTATATATTTAGACTGTTTTTTAAGACTATAACTTACGACCATCAAGTCTTATTATACAAAGCATTATATTGTTGAGTAGCTTAGTGTTGGACAGTCTTAAAGTGTTCAGAAGAAAAGTCACCAGATATCTAGAAACACCACGAAACATTTTATCCGCTCAGTGTTGAAGAAGAGGTTCGCAGAAACATCTGGAAAACACAGAATAACGTGTCACGGTTTTTGTTGCATATTTACCCAGACCATCACTATAGTTAATATGGTTCCAGAAACTTCTAGAAGTCAACGGTTGCATGAGGCTCTGTAACACACCTACTTTTTTCTATACATAACCTTTTTTACCTTGGAGTAAAGCTTTTTTTTATTTGGTTGAAGCTGCTGCAAAGATTTGAAATGAGGTTATCAGAAGTGGCTAGGAAATAGGATCAAGGTTAGTTAAGACTAAGAAATCTTCACAAGTATATAAAAAAAGCTTGTGGTTTAGAGTAAGTATACATTTAATGAAACTTAGATATTCGAAAAGTAAATATTATGTTCACACCTTAAACTGTTATATAATCTGCATCACTAGTTGTTCCAGTTAGACAATCGAGTCATTATAACTCCAACTATGAAAGCTCCAGTTGGCGAGGCTGTCGGCTGATGGTGACCCGTTGGTGCTGGCTGTGGAGCTCACGACGTTGCTGCGCCGTACGCTGCCGGGGGCACAGTTGTTAACGTCGCAATTTATCGAGAGAGCGCCTGCCGCCGTGTCCCAGCAGCGGGAATTAGTAAACGCTACACGTTGGTAGATGCCGTACCCATTCCAGACCAGCGGGCAAGAACAATGACCGAAGTAGTAATCCGGCATATTGTAGCGCGTCACGGAATACGGAAGGTGATATTAACTGACCAGGGTCCCTGTTTCGAAAGTGACGACAGCTTATTAAAAGGGGGGAAGAGTGTGGTGCGAGCTACTTATAAGTAGTATATGACGTGAGTGTCAACGTAATGTCTGGCAGCAGAACATGGGGGAAGATCAAGAAGAAAGGAAGAGTGGGAACACAATGGAATTTGTATGAAACGCATGAATAGTGAAAATCGATTGATGTTTTGCAACAGGAACAGTCCAGTTCGATATGATGAACTGATATTTTGCAAATTAATGATTTACGATATGGTTTTCCAAATTTTACTGAGTAACTCTGTAATTTTCGTTAAATACAATTCGGTTGCCCTCACCTGTGTTCTCCTTCACTACAATACTAACTCTAACTATGAAAGCTCCACAATAGAAAACATCGAGCTTAGAGAATGAAACTCCATCACATAACTTTAACTATTTCATCAAAAGTGTAGCTAAATATCTAGCACTAAGCAATAGAATGAGTAAACAATACAGATCTTGACAATCTTAGTTGAAAGTGGTCAAAAAAGTTATAAAGTAAGTGACAAAAAAAAGATGTATTGCTCTTTGACCTTGTTCTGTATGTCGCCGAATGATAATATCAAGGTCAATTCATTAAAGATAGTTTTCAGAAATTATTGACCTATTGAAATTTACATAAATTAAGACATTTAACAAAAATTAATTTACCAGAACAGAAATGTTGGCATTGAATTACTTACTGTATAGCATAAATTAACGTGTCACAATTTTTTTTTAAATTTTATTTAAAAGTATAAAATTTACTACGAGATCCTGGGTCATAAAGTTAGTTGACTATAAAGGATACGAGAATTTTAAATATGATATTCATAAATCTATACAATGAGGCTAAATGAATACAATTGTTTCGACCCCCCAGTTTGCTAAACAACACAAATCAGTCAGTCAGATGCAACGTAGAACTTCGTACGTAAGTACATCAGTTCATGTTGCCATACCACATCAGCACAGAGATGTAATTGTCAATTCAAATCCAATAGTAGAAGAGGAAGTAAAGGTATTAGAAGTAATCGGAGAGGTTAGGATTAGAAGATATTATTCAAAAAGTATGTGATTAAGTGAGAAAGTCAAAAGTAGAGGGGTTGAAGAATCCAGAAGATTAGGATTTGAGAGAACACAAAGAATAAATGCACCTGCCACACTGCGAACGATTTTGAGCCATGTCATTGAGGGTCTCTAACCATCGATTACCAACATCTCGCGGACCCCAACAAGGTAGTCGACAATTACCAACATAACTCAGTCCACTCGTCAATGACTTTATGGATTTCTGCCATGTTTTGGTTTGGCCGCCCCTAACTTTCTTCCGACCTATTCCTATACTACAAAACAAAGCTCGTCGAGGCAGTCGGTGGTTAGGCATACGCAGCAACAACACAAATCACCCTTGATCATGCTTAAAATACTCCCTTGTATTGTAAACAGAAGATTACTGAATATTTATATGAACGAAAATAATTCATAAGATGAAGGCAGTCACTAAAATTGCCAATTCAATTCTTTTATAAAGCTAGGAATGTACGAACAATAAAATAAATATCTTGTAAGTGGCTTAAAAAAATAGTGTACTTCTCATGGTAGCAAAAAAAACTTCTTTCAAATGAATTAATTGTTTCAATAGTTTGAAATGTTGACTGCACTATCAATAATTATGGTTAGTACCATCAACATTGAATAACGGTGAATGTTATATAGAGACAGACAGACAGACAGATATAACGCAGAACTTCGTACGTACGTACATCAGTTCACGTTGCCATGCTTCATCAGCACAAAGACGTAACTGTCACTTCAAATCCAACAGTGATAACAATAATAGAAGTATTAGCAGTAATGGAGAAGATTAGGGAGCGAAGATATGATTCAAAAATATAATTCAGTGAGATAAATTTAGAAGGAGAAAGATAGAGATTATGAGGAATTCAGAAGCTTAGAATTAGAGAGAACACAAAGAGTGGATGCACCTGCGCTCACCATTGCAAACGATTCTGAGCCATGTCGTTCAAGGTCTCTAACCATTGGTGACATTCGTCTCGCGGACCCCAACCACGCGTCGCCTACATCTACCAACATGACTCAGTCCACTTGTCAGTGACTTCATGGATTTCTGCCATGTTTTGGTCTAATGAATGTTATATATAAATGAGAATACATTGAATTAACTAGTAAATCTAACCTGAGAATTGTGATTGATACACAGAGGGTAGGAGGTATTAGATTGATTGGTTGAGCGGTTTTGTACGTTTGATTGGTATGATGATGACGATGACGATGCTGGTATATTAGTTGAAGCACGATGAGTATTAGATGATAAAGAGTATTTTACAGGTGATGCATGTGAATTCCCACTCAGTACTGTAACAGGTTCTGATGAATGTACAACAGCAGAGACTAGTAACGGTTTCGAATTAACACTATTAACATCATGTGATTCTTTTGTTATCTAAAAATTAAAATAAAAATAAAACTTACAGAGTTTGTTTATATATACATATATACAGACGATAAAAATAATGTAGTGTATTGTGACTACTACAGGGTTGATGTGGTGATCACAAAGTTACATTGGCTAAGGGAATCTGATATATGAATGAGCTAAGAATGCTCAATAATAACCTACCTTGACGGTCTAGTTATGATACTTGGACATGAACAACATGTTAAGTGTCAAGACTAATGTTACTGTTACCGGATTGCACAAATTGAAGTAGGTGGAGTGAGATTTGAATCTAAGACTTGTAAGTTGATAGGTCAGCACCTTAACACTAAACCACTGTTACATTGTACTCTACGCTACAGATAACAGAGAAGTTAGTAATTGATTATTCGGAAGTAATAGACAAAAATACAGTCATATGTTGTAGATATACTGTGAGAAACTTATTTTAATATGCAGGAAAAAATCACTTAAATAAAAATATTACCATAAAAAGGTCATAAAAAAATATGTAATTAAGCCTTGCCAGATTAGACGAACAACTCTGCCTGGAACCCTTCTAAAGGTTACCGTTCGTCCTTTGCCCAGATAAAGGACGGTTGGGCATAGGCCGTAACAACCCCATCCCGTAGAAAACCAATTTGCTAAGAAGATGCTAACCATATAAAGGTCATCTCAACCATTCAAACCTTAGCCTAGAAGATGAAAGGTTTTCATTCAGTAGATTTAGAACGGCTCATGATGAAAGCCACGTTTCTTCGGAAGGCACGAGGCCGATACCCTTTCTCACAACCAAGAGCAACATTATTTATATAGGTATATGGAATGTTCGTACATTGTTGGAATCCGGGAGAATCATACGAGTTGCTGCAGAACAGAAACGATACAACCTAGAGGTGCTTGGAATCAGTGAAACACATTGGACGCAGGTTGGACAACTAGGACTAACTTCTGGGGAGCTGGTGTTATACTCCGGCCAAGAATAAGAAAATGCCTCACGCATACAAGGAGTTGCACTGACGCTGTCCAAACAAGCACAAAATACACTTACAGGATGGGAATCTCATGGACCCAGAATCATGAAAGCATCCTTCAAAACAAAGAGGCGATAACAATATCATTTAGTTCTAAGCGCCTACCAACGATAACAGTGAGGATGTTCAGGATCAATTCTATGAGAAGCTGCACTTAGTAATAGTGCTAAACAAATGGCTTAACCATTTTGGTGGGAGACCTAAACGCCAAGGTTGAAATGGGACAATCGATATGAAGACATGATAAGATGACATGGATTGGGAGAAACGAACGAAAACGGTGAAAGATTCGCAAATCTATGGCACCATATTCCCACACAAACGCAAACATAAAACCACATGGGTTTCAACGAAACCTGCTACACAGAACAAGATCGATTTCATCTGCATGACTAATAAGTTAGGAAGGAGATATTCAACAACATGCGGAATTCTTATGATGGATTAAACTACAACATCGTGCATTGAGGACAGCTCACAGACTCATTTCAAGTGAAAACCAATCTCAGACAAGGTTTCTTACACTTAACCTTTCTCTTTCTTCTGGTGGTTGACTGGATTAAGAAGACATCAGCAAGCCAGGGCAAGTACGGCATACAGTAGACAGCTTGGATGAAGCCGGAAGATTTGGACTTCGGAGATCATCCGGCTCTTCTAACACACATAGAACGACAAATGCAGATTAAGACAGCCAATGTAGGAGCAATAGCCCCAGCTCAGCAGTAGGTCTCAATATGCACAAGGCAAAAAGCAAGAGCCTAAGATGGAACACAACATGCACAAACCAAATCACACTTGATAAAAAAGCTCTGAAGGTGGAGAACTTTACAAACAGGCAAGATACTGTGGATCCGTTGACCAGATATCATCAGCAACAACCTACTGTAAGAGAGAACAAAGCAGACTCCAGCTGATGAAGAAATAAGGAAAAGGCCATGGAGGTGGATAGGATAGACATTGCAGAACCTAACCTTAACTCGGAACTCTCGGAGGCAAAGGAAAAGAGGTAGATTTAGAGGGACACACTGGGCTGAGAATTGGAGACAGACTTGAAAAGAATCAATAGCGGTTGTGTAAAACTGGGAAGGAAGACCCAGGACTGAGTTGGTAGGAGAATGCTGGTCGGCGGCCTACGCTTCATTAGAGATAATAGAAGTAAGTAAATAAGTAGATAATTTTGCAGATCAGTATGATTGATGGGATTAGACTCTAGACTTCATACATCTAAATTTCAGCAACTAACTTCCTTTTGAATTATGTTGTTCAATATGTTGTTTAGTAGAATAATGAAAACTCTATAACCAAATTATTTAACTTAGAGACTACAACACCTTCACAATAGCTTCATTGTAAACTACAAATATTCACCGATTGTTCACAATCTTGATGCGCAGTAACAGTAGTAAACTGGTTCATTGTATTGATGAACTTAGATAGTCCTATCAGTGAAAGTCAAAGATTTCAGAATCTATCATATTACATAAATATATATACATATGCTTACCACTTCCGAAGAAGATTTACGCTGATTAGAATTGATGCTTTTATTAATTGTACTGTCACTTGTATTTTCCATTGAATTTGCATAAGAATTATCTGAATTAATTCCATCACGAGGTCGAGCAATTAAAAGATGAACACATGGATTAGGAGATTTATTCAAATCTTTAGCAATAACAGATTTTAATCGATTAAGTGCATCAGTAGTAGATAATCCAGATAAATTTTGACCATCTATAGATAATAAACGATCACCAACTTGTAAACGTCCATCCTATCATAAAATATAAAATAAACATCAGGTGAATTAGTTGAATATATAGAAAAAAGAAGCCTAGTCAGTCAGTCAGATGCAATGTAGAACTTCGTACGTAAGTACGTACATCAGTTCATGACGCCATACCACATCATCACATAGATGTAATTGTCAATTCAAATCCAATAGTAGAAGAGGTAGTAAAGGTATTAGAAGTAATCGGAGAGGTTAGGATGAGAAGATATTATTCATGAAGTATGATTAAATGAGAAAAGTTTAGAAAGTCATAACTAGAGGTGTTGAAGAATCCATAAGATTAGGATTTGAAAGAGTCAGTCAGTCAGTCAGTTGCAACGTAGAACTACGTACGTATGTACATAAGTTCATGTTGCCATACCACATTATTAGCACAGAGACGCAAATGTCAAATCAAATCCCATAGTGATAAAGATGGTAGAGGTATTAATGTTATAATAAAGAAGACTAGGGTTTAAGATATTATTCAAAAAATATAATTCAGTGAGATAAGGTTAGAAAGACAAAGGTAGAGGTGCTGGCTAATCCAGAAGATTAGGATTTGAGAGAGCTCAAAGAGTGGATGCACCTGCGCCATTGCAAACGATTTTGAGCCATGTAGTTCAAGGTCTCTAACCATTGATGACTTTCGTCTCGCGGACCCCAACCAGGTAGTCTACATCTACCAACATGACTTAGTACACTTGTCAGTGACTTCATGGATTTGTGCCATGTTTTGGTCTGGCCGCCTCTAGCTTTCTTCCAACCTACTCCTACACCACAAAACATAGCTCGTCGAGGCAGTCGGTGGTTAGGCATACGTAACACATGTCCCAACCACCTCAACTGATGAAGTTTCACCACTTCATCGATTGATCTGCCATCCTTACCTAGTACTCGTTTCCTAACGACACCATTGCTTACTCGGCTGTCCCACGATATACGAGCAATGCTTCTTAAACATCTATGATCGAATACTAGTAACCTACGAACATCTTCTACTCTTAACGGCCATGTTTCACAGCCATATAAGAGAACGGAACGAACTGCTGCGCAGTACACCCGCCCTTTGGTTAGCGAACGGATATCACGCCTACGCCATAAGTGACGCAGGTTGACAAAAGCCAATCGAGCTTTCTGTATCCGAGCTGAGATTTCGTCAGTCACCAGACCGTCAGCACTGATGAGACTCCCCAGATAAGTGAAGTGATCTACACACTCGACTACTTCACTCCCTATCACTAGTTCAGGTGCCGAAGCAACCCAGTCTTGAAGCAACATTTTGCATTTCGAGGGGGAAAACCGAATCCCGAACATTGTTGCATTGTTGCTTATGGTAGTCAGAAGACTCTGTATTTTGTCAGCGTCTTCACCGAATAGAACTATGTCATCGGCATATTCTAGATCAGTAAGCGACTTTCCTGGTAGAAGGTCAACCCCTGAAAAATCTGACGAGCTTAATGTTAACTCTAAGAGGATGTCTACGACAAAGTTGAACAAGAATGGAGAAAGTGGACATCCTTGACAGACACCACTTGATGTAGAGAATTCAGATGACAGTTCGCCATATGCTCTCACCCGACCAGTGGTGTTCGAGTAGAGTGCTTGTATAAGGTTAATGTACTTCTTTGGTACACTTTTCAATGACAGACACTGCCACAGAACCTCACGATCCACTGAGTCGAATGCCGCCTTAAGGTCCAGGAACACGACTATTGTCGGACGTCTAAATGTGTGTCTGTGTTCCAGGACCTGTCGTAGTGTGAAGATGTGGTCTATACAACCACGTCCAGGTCGAAAACCAGACTGGTTTTCTCGAGTCTGCTCTTCGCGAGCTCTAGTTAGACGTCTAAGTATAATCGAGGCTAACAATTTAGAAACTATATTAGTTAAACTTATTCCCCTGTGATTGTCACAAGAGGACTTCTGTCCTTTCTTGTAGATTGGGACAATTAGCGACTGAGACCAGTCAGATGGGATTACGTCCATTTCCCAGATTCTACCTACGATCTCGGTCAGTTTAACCGTTAAAACTGGACCACCATCCTTAAACATCTCAGGGGTAAGCCTATCGGGACCTGCCGCTCTACCTCCCCTTAGATTTCCTATAGCTTTCTCAACTTCATGTAAACTGGGAGGACTTAAATCGATTTGCCATTCAGGATGACTGGAGATCGTGGGCAACCGAAGAGTGGCTGAAGGCCAGTTGAACTGATCCCTAAAGTGTTCTGCCCATCGGTCCAGCCTCCTAGATTGAGAATGGATAATGAGACCATCCTTTTCCGAGATAGTCTCACTTACATTCGGGTTCCTAATACCGGTTTCTTTGATAAGGCGGAAAAGTTGTCTAGTGTTGCCTATCGCCGCTGCCTTTTCCATCGCTTTTGCTTTCGCCACCCACCACTGTTCACGGTCGTTACGTAGGCTTTTTATAAGTCTGCGCCTAAGTTGAGTACGCTCTTCATCATGTTCAGAGTCAGGTGGGATGCATTTTCGTGCATCCATCAGTTCGGTGGATTCGACTGAAATCCACGGCTTCATCCTAGCCTTGTGGTTTACCTTGCTAGCAGATATCACTGCTGTTTCCACAGCCTTCTTTATATCATTCCAACCTGACTCCGGATGGGAATCACTTGCATGATCGCCCAACTGTTTTTCTAGTTCCTCCTGAAATATTTTCTTAGCTTGATTATCATCAAGTAAAGCCCTAAGAGGCTTCCTTACGGTGTCTTTCCTACGTCCAGCAAGCCTCAAACAGATACGAGCTCGCACTAGGGCATGATCTGAATCCAAACATGTGCCCCAGAACGAGCGACAGTCCTCTATCGAACCCCTCCATCGGTGGCTGATGGCGATATGATCTAGTTGTGTCCAACGTTGAGACGACTTCGGGGGTCGCCAGGTTCAAAAGGTGTTTTTCCTTATGCTTAAAATTAGTGTTTGCTAGAAATAGTTGGTTATCTGAGCACAGTTGCAACAGACGGTCGCCACTATCTGTTCTTTGAGCCGCGAGACCGTAACATCCACCTAGATGTCTTTCATTTTCACTTAGTCTACCTACTTGTGCATTGAAGTCACCAGCCATTATAACTATATCAGAGCGCTTAACCTTTTTGGAGGAGGTCCGAAAGCTTTCTGTAAAACTCATCTTTTACATCATCTGGGCTGCAGTCAGTGGGGGCGTAGGCTGATATGACGAAGAGGCAACGGCGAGTGTCCCTATCTTTCCGAGTCCTTACTGTCCCGTTGAGTCGGACGGCGCACAAGCGACTATCTACAGGGATCCAGTCAAGGAGAGATTGTTCTGCCCTACGACTCAATGCTATACCTACACCGGCGAGGCCCCTAGAAGCAGCATCAGGGCTACCGGATACACGAAGAGTAAATCGAGCTGCTTCTTTATTTTGACATAGTGAGGTCAAATGAGTGATGCTACTCGGATCCTGTATGCGCGTTTCCGAGACGCAGCACACATCGATGGAACGAGATTCTAAAGTCCTAGCTAAGGAAGCCTGTTGCACTATTTGACACAATGTCCGTACATTGAATGCTCCAACATGTAGTTTGGAACGGGGTTTAAGGAGACCAGGAACGAGGTTTCGCAAACTCGCATCGTTTGCATTAGATGTGCACTGTAATAAATGAATGTGAGAAGAGTTAGTTGTGGAGATAAGAGAGGTATTAGGGAATGTAGGAAGGATTTGATTTTGAACAATTTTGTCTCGTGTGCTGTTATGGGTATGAGGGCGGTTATCACTTCCCGGCTGCCCACACCGTGGAAGGTTGTTTCTTGACGAACCTGAAAAGGAAGATGGATTAGTGTTGGTGCGTGACCGCAGAGCACAAGGGACAACTGCTTGAGGCCGGTCACGCACGGCCTTTTTATGAAATGTTTTTTGAGGATTATCTCCGTTCTTAAAGGCCCTTAGTGGGCACCCTTACCCAAGGAGACGGAACTCCGTGAGTTAGGGGAGGTGTGACATTTTTAGGGTCGACCTTTTCTAACCCTTCCTTCCTTGTGAGAAGGCAGCATCGCTGCAGATGCTGGTTGTCCGAGGGAAACACCTTACTGCTGTCACACCCCTCTGCAGTCAGCAGTACGACTTCGCCCTCAGACCTTGGGTAGCTGCTTTTAGTCTCATCGTTCTCCAATCGACCTGCCTGGCATGGTAGGACCTGCAGGAACATGTGTTCCAGCCATTATAGCTCGGTTGGGTCATCACGATAGGCAAGCCCGACCACCACGTCAAGGTAGCAGCTTCGGTCGGGAGGATTTGAAAGAACACAGAGAATAAATGCACCGGCGCCATTGAGAACGATTTTGAGCCATACTATGTAATGAAGTTTTTAAAGTTGAGTGTACATATGTAACACCAATTATAAAACGATGCCTTTTATGTAGAATGTAATGTAAGTAAAAGTAATATGTGATAATTCGTTTGTTAGGTTAGTTTTAACACTTGGGAATTTATTTAAAAATATGATATTTGCATAATAACTAAAAAAATAATAAAATGTAGGAGAAACAAATGACTTGAATTGTAATTAGTCAGATGAATATCTTCATAAAACAACTTTATAATTTTCTTACTACTCTATCAGTACACCTGTCTTCCTACTATCCACTTGTACTTCTGCCTATTAGAGGTGTAGTGACGTAACCGCTATTTCATTTCATTGTGATTATCACTCACATTGCTTTGATTGGTTTAACATTTTCATATAAATCATTCATGTATATATTAAAGTAAAGCAGCCTGATGACGATCTAATACGAAAACAACAATTATTGTTCACTTATATCTGTGTTGTTCAAATAAAACTATTTTTTTTCTTACTTGCATTGTTGATCAGTCATCGAGTAATAAACGAATATTGTTTATGGTTATATAATAATTCATAATTAATCATCAAACTTCATCTATTCACTTCATGATGACGTTATTTTTAACCAGATAGCTTGATATCTTGTACCTAGACTGGTATTGGATAGTTGGAGGCGTTATTTTTTATTGCACCACCATACGCTAAGGATTTTGAGACAGAAACACATCACTTTTAATTTAGACTATGACTAAAATCCTAATGATTCCCTACTTGACTCGAAAATACATAAGAAAATGAAAAAAAGCAAAAGTCTTATAATGCTTGAAAATCAGCACTGAAGAATACAAACTTTGTGGCGTCAAATTCAACGGGATATATAGAGTAGGTTTACAAATCTGAAATAGCCACTCTAAAAAAAAATCCTTTTTATGGCTGATTTCGATTGAATTCCCGAGAAATGTTGCACATAGTTAAAATCTCTAAGTAGGGGGAGGACAAAGAACACTAGGGTCAACAGGTGCGAACAACGACAGGTTTAAGGTCAACAGTAACCAATCAAGATCGAGGTTAGCTACAGGTCAAACGTGAAGAAATTCGAATACTTCACTTCTTCAATCTGAAGAAGTTTGTGCTGACGTTGTTGTTCAGCAGAAGAACAATGAAAGCTTCACCACCAAAACACCCAGCTCAGAGAACCAAACACTACCACCATAAAATCCCCAAATTCGTGTTAACTTGAAATTACATCAACACATAGCGAAATCCTTTCTTAATTATAAACTCGAACCAGTACTATTTATGCAATAATCACCAAGCTTTATCAATCAGTTATACAAGCCTCATATTGTTCATCCTCATTATTTTGGAATAAAATACTATGTTACCTATTTATTATGGCATTGCAATTACTTACTATTTGAATGTGAAACTGTTATGTTCGTCACTAAATATGCTTGAGGCTATTACGAGTTTACCTTAGTCGATAAACGCGAACGAGACAATCAACCAACGTCCACGTAGGCTACCTTGAATCCCAAACTGCAAAACAGAAGGCTTGGTAAGCGTAGAAAGTATATTCTACAAACACCCAGCAATCACAGACCAATCAAGCATACAACTCTCGTTTATTTATACACCATAGAAACATCATTGGGACAGTCACAAAGATAGCACACTAAAGTACATAGCAGTCAATCACAGCCATGGATTTTTCCTGATGGGTAATGAAATCTCAAGGTCAACTGATCAGCCCATGCTGGCAAACAAGAAAACCAAAATAAGGCATTTAACAAGCGAGTTCTGGGTTTATCTAACATCCCCAACAGACACAATCTTAACAGCTTGTGAAAATTGTGTTGAATAATAATATTAACAGAAAAACTATTTTGTCTGTAAAATTAATAATAATTTTCTTTTTCTAAGATTTCCCAAACAATGTAAACATTCTCATATAGTGTGGAAAAGTAATAATTCTACTTTTTTCTATAAACTTTTTCTATATTATCTGATTTTGTGTGTAAATTTTGTATATGGTAAACTAATTGTAAATTTATACTTTGAATTATATATCAACGTCAACACATTTACACTTTCTATATATATGGAAGAAGTTTATATCAAGAAAACTAGTGTATTTGGTAGTCGTTTATTAACAGGACCTAACTTCAAATAGATAACCATCACTGTATACTTAGGATTCTTATCAAGGATCAAAACCCAACATCTTCGGGGATTTGTATATTATTGGATGGAATTCCTTGTAGGCTATTAAACATAAATGTAATCATTTAAATATTCAACTTTGGTAGATTAGAGATATTGTGTTGATCGTTGTTCATTGATAATGATGACCATGTTTTTCTCGTTCCTGAAATAGCAACCAAATCCCACTAATCATGATTTATCAGTAGAACAAAACAAACTAGACAAAAGTATCATAAACAAGTGAGATTTTAAGATAATCAGCAATCACAAATGAATAGTCAGACTTCACATACACAGATTGACTTGGTTAATGACATTCGGTTAATAGATTTTCGTATATTATTTTGTATATTATTCACTGATTATGATATATTTTACTAAAAATTAAATCAATTCTATTGATATTCAAATAATACAAGTTGAGATCAATTGATATTTAGTTAATCTAGTGTTAATACATTCATTCACTTTTAGTATTGTACAAGTTTACCAAGCTTGCATTCTGTATACGTAAGTTAGTTAAGAAATGCTCTATGTTAATCACCTTTGTAAAGTCCAATAAAAGTGGTGTTTTGTCATTCGTCAATAATTTTGAACACTTTAAGCTTTAACCTTTCTACTAAACAATTAATTAGAGATCAACTCTTATTAAAAACATTGATTTCATCAAGCCATTTTTCTTAGTAGTTCTTCCATCAATGCATTCCACCTCAAAGAACATGGATATTTGTAAAATCAACTGAAAGTGAATACATCTAAATTGTTCAACTACAACATTTTGATCAGTTTCATTCATAACTATTTTTTTTAAAAAGTAGCATACAATCTAGTTCATAAATCTTGTTGTGTATTATTGTAGTGTGTCGACTGACTGCGTGTTCTTAAGCTCGGTAATTAGCTCGTCCAGACAATCGTTAATAAATAGAGTCTGACGGTTTATAAATCAGAAGGCGAATTCGAAGTGTTGAATACGTTTATTTGGAACACACCACAAGGAGAAGCAGTGAAGCAGTGAATAAAACGCAAGAAGCGAATGGAATTGGAGAAGGCTTTTGAGTCAACTCCTAGGATTACAATGCGAACGAATGGGCGAAGGGAGTGGTGTGGAGAAGGCTAATGAGCCAACTCCCAGAGATAGAGCATGACTAAGAATATATAGTCAGACGAAAATAAGACATTATTGAAACCATGAATTGATCACTGTCAAACCACCATTAGAAACCTGGGAGCACTGGACGGCCGTTTCGTTCTAGTACGGGACTCCTCGGCAGTGCGCATCCAAGACTCCTGCACCCCGCAGGGTTCGAACACACGACCTCCGGTATGGTGCGCGAACGCCCTAACCGTTAGACCACTGAGCCGGTATCTAACGCTGTTAATGTCTAACTTGATCAAATTCAAAAAATAAGACAGACATGTGACAAGCGAAATAGGCATGCACACACATGAATAAAAGCGACGAATGATTGACAAGGTTAAAAGCAAGCGAGACAAGTCATGTGAGGTCATAGGGATATTAAGAGATTAACATTAAAGCGAAAAGGATGAGTAAGTTGCGCGTAGACGTAAGCAATGCTCAGTCGTACAAGCTCATACAAATCAGACAATAAAAAAGTACCAATGGTGTACATATGAGTTGTTGTAATACAAATAGAATGGTTACATAAGTTAATCAAAAAGGCCTAATCAAATTAAGTATGAACGAACTCCAGTTTATGTGAAGGCACTATAGTATTAAAGAATGAGTTGGTATACTAGTGTGGTGCGCGCTACTTATAAGTAGTATATGACGTGGGTGTTAACGTAATGTCTGGCAGCAGAACATTGGGGAAGATCAAGAAGAAAGGGAGAGTGGGAACACAATGGAATTTGTATGAAACGCATGAATAGTGAAATGTCAGACAAAGGATTGATGATGGATTGAAGATTTGCAAATTAACCGTTTACGATATGGTTTTCCTATTTTACTGAATAACTCTCTGTAATTTTCGTTAAATATAATTCGGTTGCCTTCACCTGTGTTCTCCTTCACTACACTAGGATTTGAGCACGATCAATAACTATGAAATTTTCAAATCAATCTTATTTTAAATTAACTTGACTATTAAAATAAAGTTCCCTTTATTTTATCAAGACCAATTTTTTTTAAAGTAAACACAGTTCACTGATTTTTTTTCTCTTTCTCTCTCTATTTTAAAGAAAACAATCACAAATTAAAATATATATAAATAATCCAGTAGGATTGTCATTGTCAAAATTTTACAAAACAATCTTACAAGCAAGATTTTTATTTTTCCAAAATAGAAAATAAACAATAAACAAATCACTTACTTGATAAGCAGGACCACCATCAATGACAGTTCGTACAAAAACAGCATTATATTGTGTATCTTGTAAATGATTATCATTATTAACTGTTTCAATTGATGGTACACTTGATTGTTGACCATTGACAACAGTTGTAGAAGAACTACTACTACTACAGCCACGTCCACTATCAACTACATCGCTGACATGACGACTATCATATGAATTATTGTTATCAATATTATTATTTGACAAACGTCTTATTGATACACTGACACCTAAAGTAACAGGATTATTACTACTATTATGTGTAGATCGTTTAATTGTTGTGGATTGATGTAAAAGACTAGTAGAATCTGTACAATGGTGATGTTTAATTATGACACTATTACTATTATCTGATTCATTAGAATGATTAGTTAAAATTAAATTGATATTGAATAAATAAAGTGACCATTGTGTTGCATTGATTGTATGAAGTTTATATGCAGGATGTGTAGATGGAAGAGGGTGAGGAGAAGATTCTTGAAATATATCAGATGAACAACAATTCCATTCGGTGGATAACTAAAAGAA
>OX103971.1:78487538-78516909 GCA_944470395.2 Schistosoma turkestanicum | reverse complement strand
CCTCAAGAAACATCCTTCGACGGTGTGCGCAGCCGGAAAGTGACATCCACCCTTATATCCGTAATAGCACACGAGACCAAATTGGTCATAGTCAAATCTTTCCTACACCTCCTAACATCTCTCTTATCTCCACGACTCATCTTTCCTACATTCCTTTATCACCCTGTGCCGCTGATTAATGAATAAAGCCGCTAAAATGAAAGATGGCAAACTTATTAATGATAGTATGCTTGTAGTTTTTTTTGAAAAAGAGATTACAGCTACAGTATGTCTAGTCTTTATTTTAAATTGTTAGAATTTTTCCACGAATTGTGATTTCATCCTGGTATGTGTCTCATCAGTGGTGCGCATCTGCAAGCCTCGCTTGCAGGAATCAAACCCGGGCATTACTGTCTCGCGCGCGAACGCTTAACCTCTAGACCGCTGGGACGGCATCCAACTGTGTTAATATCTAGCTTTAACCAATCCGGGGTATTGAGCAGTCTCACCAATTATCTTCGGTAGGTAACTGCTTACACCCGAAACTCTTGCGCTCCACTGATCATGAATTCTCACTTGAACTCAGAGAATTTCTTCACGAAGCTCTAGTCCTTAGTGAGCACATAACTTAATAATAAAAAAAAAAATAATTTATTAATTGAAATTTCCGAACTATCAGTAAAATTGTTTGTATTGTATTATATAAAAGGATTATCATTAAACTCATTGTAAGAGTATTTTCACGACAAATACAACTCAAGCTCAGGCTTTACTTGGGGGGAGTCTTGATGATTGTAACACAAGAATGAAACTATCTTGCTTTCTCTCTGTTCCACTAGTTTTCGCTATTGTTCTTTCCTTTCCATGCAATCGATAGATTTAATGTTGATTTCAGTGGATAATAATAGCATTTTAGTATGTTTGTTATGTAACCAACTGTGGGATGCACACTCCGTCTTATTTAACGACAATGTTCCAGGTGTACACCTATACTGCGGTATTAATATTTTTTCTTTATAAAAAACCTCCAACCCAATGCTATTATTTCACACGACTCAACATATTATCCACTAAGCTACTGAGTTGAGTTAGTTTGTAATTTGTTCAACGGATCTGAAGTTATGAGTAATGGTCTGTAATTTCTTATTGGTAGTATTCCGAAATGCTATATATCAATCAACGGTATGTGTGCGTCTCGATCGATCCGCACCATAGCCTGACTGAATATTTCAACTACCTGCTTCCTAACATTAAAATATTTCAACAAATTAATTATATTTGTTCGTTTTAAACACGTCGATGATGTTTATTAATCGAATGATCTATTCAAGCGTGTATATAAAAAAAGGTTTATGAGTTATCGCTTCACAAGATTCGACAGAGTACAGGCCGAAACATCGCGGTAGCTAGAGAAATCTCCTAAGAAAAAACATGAACGTTGATAAGATGTCGATTTCTGGACCGCTTACTTCCAACTTATCATCATCAATTCGGTCTCGTGTGCTTTTATGGGTATGAGGGCGGATGTTGCTTTCCGGCTGCCCACACCGTGGAAAGTTGTTTCTTGAGGGACCTGAAAAGGCAGATCGATTAGAGTTGGTATTAGAGACCTGGGTGCGTGACCGCAGAGCCCATGGGACAACTGCTTGAGGCCGGTCACTCACGGCCTATTTATTAAAAGTTTTTTCAGTATTAGCTCCGTTCTTGAAAGCCCTTAATCGGAAGCCCTTACCGCTGGAGACGGAAATCCGTGAGGTTAGGGTGAGGTATGACATTTTTAGGGTCGACCTTTTCTAACCCTTCCCCCCTTCCTTGTGAGAAGGTAGCATCGCTGCAGATGCTGGTTGTCCGAGGGAAACACCTTACTGCTGTCACACCCCTTGACAGTCAGTCAGCAGTACGACTTCGCCTTCAGACCTTGAGTAACTACCTTTATTCTCATTGTTCTCCAATCGACCTGCCTGGAATGGTACATTCTTCAGGAACATATGTTGTAGCCAATATAGCTCGGTTGGGTCAAGTCCGACCACCACGTCAAGGTAACAGCTACGGTCGGGACTTGCAACTACTAGATCACTAATTATTTTTTGTTAAGGAAACTTATTGAAATATTCTGTACTAAGAATTTCATATTGTACTAAACATTGAATATTGAGTAAAGACATTATAACTATTAAGCAGAATTCATTAATATGGCTTCTCATTTACAAGTTATATATATATATATATATATATATATATATATATATATATCATATCATATATAATTGTAATGTGTATTTTTAGACTTGAACCTCCTATTCACATATATGACACTGCAAATAATATTAAATTAAACAACAATAATGATTATAAATCTGATCCATTAAATCATAATCATGAACAAACCACATTGTTATTCAATCCAATATATCCTCCTGCTACTTGTACGCCTCAGACTAATAATATCTGTCAAACAACCACAGAAAGTAGTAGTACAATTGTAAATCAATGCGACGATACTAGTTTAACACAATTAAAAACAACAGCAACAACAACAACAAAATATGCTGATTTATCATTTTTACCAAATTCATCTTTACATAATGCCTTCTTATCATGTAACAACAACCCTTTATTATTGACAAATACAAATATAAATACAAATACTACTGATCCTAATCATTCTAACATTGTTCAAGCGACAACATCCACAACCGCAACAACCACAACATTATCAAATAAAACAATCAAAGAGTCGTCAATAGGTAAAAAACCCCAGCACCAACACCAACCACAACCACAACAGTCACAACAACAGTCTGTCTCCTCAGTTAATCAACATCATTGTACTAGTTTATCTAAAGGTACTGTCAATTGTCTGTATGATATTGAAATCAGTTCATGTTCCACAGCTTATGAATCAGTGATAGAGGTAAGATAAATGATGATGATGGATTGGTGTTGTTGTTACTTTGTTTTTGAATTCAATTGTATTTCTCCGACCGTAGCTGCTTTTGCCAACCTGCGTCACTTATGGCGAAGGCGAGATATCCGTTTGCTAACCAAAGGACGAGTGTACTGCTCAGTAGTTCGCTCCGTCTTACTTTATGGCTGTGAAATATGGCCAGTGAGAGTAGAAGATATGCATATGTTACTGTCTTCGAAGCATTGCTCGTATATCGTGGGACAGCCGAGTGAGCAACGCTGTTATTAGGAATCGGGTGCTAGGTAAGAATGGCAGATCAATAGACGCAGTAGTGACACTTCATCATTTGAGGTGGTTGGACATGTGTTGCGAATGCCTAACCACTGACTGCCTCGACAAGCTTTGTTTTGTGGTGTAGGAATAGGATGGAAGAAAGTTAGGGGCGGCCAAACCAAAACATGGCAGAAATCCATGAAGTCATTGACGAGTGGACTTAGCCATGTCGGTAATTGTCGACTACCTGGTTGGGGTCCGCGAGATGATAATAATCGATGGTTAGAGACCTTGAATGACATGGCTCAAAATCGTTCGCAATGGCACCGGTGCATTTATTCTTTGTGTTCTCTCAAATCCTAATCTTCTGGATTCTTCAACACCTCTAGTTTTGACTTTCTAAACTTATCTCACTGAATCATACTTCTTGAATAATATCTTCTAATCCTAACTTCTCCGATTACTTCTAATACCTTTACTACCTCTACTACTATTATGGGATTTGAATTGACAATTACATCTCTGTGCTAATGTTGTGGTATGGCAACATGAACTGATGTACGTACGTATGCACAATGTTCTACGTTGCATCTGACTGACTGATTTCAGACTTGATATTTAATCAATATTCACTAAAATTAATAATTTAATTGTTGCAAATCACCGGGATAGATTTGTGTATTCAGCTTTGTGTTATTTGACATTTAGTGATAGTATAGTAAGTACTGTTGACTGAAATAGAAATAGAAATAGTGTGTCTTGAATTCGCAATGTGTACTTATCGAATATTTTATCTTTTTAGACATGATTGATGTTCACTGTTTTCTTTGATATTAAACTTTTTTAAACTGTTTACTTTGAAGAATCATAATGGAAATTAGTTGGAATGTGAATAGTTATGCCTGTTTCCATCTATTGGTTGAAAGGAAGGGTTGATTATTCATTCATTCAACCAGTTATGGAGTTGTGCAGATTGTATGATTTCATTAAAATCGTGAATTGATCTGTGTTAGATAATTATGTAAAATATGGAATCACTGAATGGTCGTTTTATCTCATCTATGACCCCACAAACGAAAGTCAAACACGGGACATTCAATCTCGTGCGAACGTTTAACTTCCAAACCATTGCACTTGGATTCAGTGGTTTATCAGTTTACCTTCCATCAATCGACAGAATTACGCGACCATCTTTCCTTGTATCCTATGGTTATCTTTCAGACATCCGACACGGTTTAGCTCCTCCATTAATCAATCAGTCAGTAGCAACGCAGAACTTTGTACGTAAGTACGTACATCAGTTCATGTTGCCATACCACAACATTAGCATAGAGATGTAATTGTCAGTTCAAATCCAATAGAAGTAGAGATATTAACAGTAGTCGGAGAGGTCAGGATTAGAAGATATTAATCAAGAAGTAGAATCTATTGAAATAGACTTAAAAAGATGAGGATAAAGTGATGAAGAATTAAAAAGTTTAGGATTTGAGAGAACACAAAAAATGAATGCACCGATGCCATTGCAAACGATTTTGAGCCATGTCGTTCAAGGTCTCTAACCATCGATTATTATCATCTTGCGGACCCCAACCAGATAGTCGACACCTACCAACGTGACACAATCAACTTGTCAGTGACTTCATGGATTTCTGCCATGTTTTGGTCTGGCCGCCCCTAGCTTTCTTCCAACCTATTCCTACACCACAAAATATAGCTCTACGAGGCAGTCGGTGGTTAGGCATATGTAACACATGTCCCAACCACCTCAACTGATGAAGTTTCATTACTTCATCTACTGATCTGCCATCCTTACCTAGCACCCGTTTCCTAACGACAGCATTGTTTATACGGTTGTCCCACGATATATGAGCAATGCTGCTATGACACCTATGACCGAAAACCAATAACCTACGAATATCCTCCATTGATCACATTCAGTCTGTTCAAAACTACCAAGGTGATCAAAAGAATAATCAGATTTTATTAACAGTACTAAAATCCTTTCAGAAACGATAACTAATCGTGTATTTTTTTTGAATTCAATTCCCTACATGACTATCTTTTCCTCATTGATTGTTATTGCTTTTAGTTTGCTGAATTTCTTTTACGTTTGAAAACCATGTTTGTAATTCGAGATACAGCAAGCAATAGAAAAACCAATCGGTACAAGTCTTCTCATTGTGTTTAGGCATTAAGTGTTAATATGTTGTACATGAATTGCCGTTGTCGATTTCGAAAAGAACTTTTGGTATCAGGGTAGGCTTAATTGTTCGTTTTGAGAATATGTAAAAATATCATAGGCCTTTTTACTCTGAAAATCAATAACTGAATACAACAAAACTTCACACTGTTCAACTCCCAACTTAACTGTAATCACATTTTCCTACAGTCATCTAGAATTGGACACATAACACATGTATGTTTATTTCGTGTTTGGCTTGATTCGTAAGAAAATAGCATCATTTATCCATTTATTTAAAAAAAGGAAGCAATTTATGTGAATACTGAGAAATTTAATTTTCTACTAATTAAGATAATATTTAAACCATGAATCGATCAATGTTAGACCACCATTAGAAACCTGGAAGCACTGGACGGCCGTTTCGTCCTGGTATGGGACTCATCATTGGCAGTGCGCATCCAGGACTCCTGCACCCCGCAGGATTCGAACATTGATCGATTCATGGTTTCAATCTTCACAACCCCGTAATACAAATTACCTGTGCTCACTAGTGACTAGCTTCGTGAGGAATCTTCTCCGAGTTCTAGTGGGAAGACGTGACCAGTGAAGTTCAACCTGTTTGGGTGTAGACAGTAACTACCGAAGACTGTGTATGAGGTTGCGCAACTCCGTGAATTTGATCAAGTTAGACATTAACACCGTTAGATACCGGCTCAGTGGTCCGATGGTTAGGCGTTCGCCTACAATACCGAAGGTCTTGGGTTCGAATACTGCGGGGTGCAGGAGTCGTGGATGCGCACTGCCACTGATGAGTCCCATACCAGGACGAAACGGCCGTCTTTCAGTGCTTCCAGGTTTCTAATGGTGGTCTAACATTGATCGATACATGGTTTCAATAAAACTTAACAATCTTCACAACCCCGTAATACAAATTAAGATAATACACACATACATTATTTTATTATTAGAAACAATCCAACTATTGCTGTTTGATTTATTTGACATATTACACTACTCTTTCAAACTTTAATAATGTTTGTAAAGATAGGATTTTATTTCTCACGTGCTTCAACAGCCTCAGTTAAATGCTAATTTTTCAGCATAGCTGTATGACCTATAGCTTTCAATCATTATCAATTAAATCCAATAAATTTGAATGACAGGGACTGGATGTTAGAACTTCAGCAAGACCCTTTTTTAAAAAACAAAAATTAGAACAGTACATATCAGCAAATAATATTGTTTTTAAATGAATCTTCATCAAGTGGTTATGTGGTATTAATATTTATATGCATAGATAAGAACCCGACCTTAGCTGCTACCTTGACGTGGTGGTCGAGCTTGCCTATCGTGATGACACAACCAAAAACAGTTAGGCGACCATGAAAGTGATTCCCATCCGGAGGCAGGTTGGAATCATATCAAAAAGGCTGTGGAAACAGCAATGGTATCTGCTAGCAAGGTAAACCATAAGCCTAGAATGAAGCCATGGATCTCTGTAGCATCCACCGGACTGATGGATGCTCGAAAACGCATCCCACCTGACTCTGAACATGATGAAGAGCGCAGTCAGCTTAGGCGCAGACTTATAAAAAGCCTACGTAACGACCGTGAACAGTGGTGGGTGGCGAAAGCAAAAGCGATGGAAAAAGTAGCGGCGATAGGCAACAGTAGACAACTTTTCCGACTTATCAAGGAAACTGGTATTAGGAATCATAGTGCAAGTGAGACTATCTCGGAAAAGGATGGTCTTATTTTCCATTCTCAATCCAGGAGACTGGACCGATGGGCAGAACACTTTAGGGATCAGTTCAACTGGTCTTCAGCCACACTTCAGTTGCCCACGATCTCCAGTCATCCTGAATGGCAAATCGACCTAAGTCCCCCTAGTCTTGATGACGTTGAGAAAGCGTTAGGAAATCTGAATCGAGGACGAGCTGCAGGTCCTGATAGACTTACCCCTAAGATATTCAAGGATGGTGGTCCAGTTTTATCTGCTAGGTTGACTGGGATCTTAGGTAGAATCTGGGAATTGGACAGAATCCCATCCGACTGGTCTCAATCCCTGACTGTCCCAATCTACAAGTAAGGACAAAAGTCCTCTTGTGACAATCACAGGGGAATAAGTTTGACTAATATAGTTTCTAAATTGTTCGCCTCGATTATACTTAGACGTCTAACTAGAGCTCGTGAAGAGCAGACTAGAGAAAACCAGGCTGGTTTTCGACCTGGACGTGGTTGTATAGACCACATCTTCACACTACGACAGGTCCTGGAACACAGACGCACATATAAACGTCCTACAGTATTTGTCTTCCTGGACCTAAAAGCGGCATTTGACTCAGTGTATCGTAAGGTTCTGTGGCAGTGTCTGTCATTGAAAGGTGTACCGAAGAAGTACATTAACCTTATACAAGCTCTCTACTGGAACACCACTGGTCGACTGAGAGCCTATGGCGAACTGTCATCAGCTGAGATGGTTGAGACATGTGTTACGAATGCCTAACCACCGACTGCCTCGACGAGCTATGTTTTGTGGTGTAGGAGTAGGTTGAAAGAAAGTCAGGGGCGGCCGGACTGTAACATGGCAGAAATCCATGAAATCACTGACAAGTTGACTGTGTCACGTTTGTAGTTGTCGACTCTCTGGTTGTGGTCCGCGAGATGATAATAATCGATGGTTAGAGACCCTGAATTACATGGAGACCTCATGGAGAGTTAGCCCACTCGCCTTCTCCAATTCACTTCGTTTCACTTGTACGCTTCCCTTCTCATATTTGTCTGCATAAGTGAATGCATGGAATAAATTCATCCGCAACACCGTATTTGGCTTCTTACTACCGCCGTCGCACAAACAGTGTTAGCCTAAGTATTTTATATACGAAAGTGAATAGGAAGATTTATTTTATTGCACACTCGATCATTCATCTACATAGAAATCCAGTAGTGAGCTGCTAAAATGGCTCAAAACCGTTTGCAATAGCGTTGGTGCATTCATTATTTATGTTCTCTAAAAATCCTAAGCTTATTAATTCCTCATCACTTTATCTTTTTAAGTTTTTTTCAACAGTTTTAACTTCTTGAATAATATCTTCGAACCTTAATCTTTACGGTTACTGCTACTACTTTTACTACCTCTACTACTATGGGATTTGAATTGACAATTACATCTCTGTGTTAATATGGTATGGCAATTTGAACTGAACTGTATAGCACCTGCGAGATGGAATTTTATCATGAAAACGCAAAGGTATACAGTAAATTACTGGGAATTTTTTTAATTTTGTCTACCATAATATAACCATTTACAACCAAGTCTGGTAGAATAGAAGGTAGATATTGCCAATCGTTGATCATTAACAAATAATATTTACACTTCATTCAATCCAATAATAAATTGTCACTGGTCGTTTGATCCTTACATACAACACGATAACTCATCAATCAATCATTGTTTGACCACCATTAGAAACCTGAAAGCACTGAGAGACGGCCGTTTCGTCCTCGCAGGATTCGAACCCGGGACCTTCGGTATTGTGCACGAACGCTTGACCATTGGACCAGTGGACCGGCATCCAACAGTGTTAATGTCTAACTCTGATTAATCTAGGGATTTTGCGCGACCTCACCCATTTGTGTTTGGTAGTAGTTACTGCCTACACCTGACAGGGTTGAACTCCATTGGTCACGTCTTCTCGACTAGAACTCCGAGAATTTCCTCACGAAGCTAGTCACTAGCGAGCACTGTTACGATATTTTTGGGCAGAGTTTTGGAGGTTTGTGTTTTTACACATTTGAAATCACCAATCAATCATTGTTAGATGACCACCATTAGAAACCTGGAACCACTGAAACACGGCCGTTTCGTCCTAGTATGGGACTCATCATCAGGTTTCTAATGGTGGTCCAACAATGATTGATTGATGATTTCAAATGTGTAAAATCACAAACCTCCAAAAATCTGCCACAAAACATGATAACTATTTTGGTTTAGTTTTTTTGGATTAATACTCAATAATGACTGAGTTTCGCTCAATGTTGTTTACTTTGCAAACATCTCTTATTATTATTTTTTTTGTAGTATACACCAACCTGTGATGATATTACTTCTAAACAGAAAACAGTCAGGTTAGTGGTGGTTAATTAATATGTGCATAACTTTTATTGTCTTTTTTTGTGTGTAGTAAGTAGTTGGAGTGAGTAAACAGGCGACGATGTGATGAGCGAAATGCTGTTGCTGCTGATGATGATGATGCCAATGTATGTGTATTTGAAAAGATCGAGCGCTGATTGTGTTGACAGTAGGAGGGAAGAATTCGCTGAGCTTGTTGTATAGCAGTTGACAATTTCACACTGAGCTTATTATTATCTGCACAGACATTTGGAATGTGAGATTGAAAGCAGTGGAGTGGGTGGTTGTGAAATGTGCGAGTGACTTGAACTGATCGCCAACCAATGTAAGTTGTGGCAGTGGGTAGTTAGTTTAGAGGCGAAAAGCTCGGCACCGTACCGAGCCGGTGCAGTCTGGAAGTGCCGGGCATCGATCCCGGGCCCTTTCGCATGCTAAGTAGTTGTTATATTGATGATAGAAAAGAATGATATAATGCAGATTTATCAAAGTAATAAAACTCAAAATAATTCAATGTCCATAAAGTAAGTGGTTGTTATTCAATTCAGAGATTTGAATTGTTGAACTTAAAAACAAAAATTTCAAAGTTAGAATGTTTAAGTCAATCTCATTAGAAAGTTCTGTATTTATTATAGTTTTTATGGTTAGTTAGTGTTTGTCAGTATGATGTAACTTTAACCTCCTGTTAATTAATGACTCAAGTTGCAAGTAAATCATTTGAGCGGTAGATAATGTCTTTTTTTTTTAAAAGACTCATTTGTTTACACTGATTGATCAATTAAGAATTAACTGATGTAGTATTATGTTTAATCCGTTAGGTCGATCAAATTTTGTTGATCAAATGTCAATCTAGCCATTGGTCTAAATAACATTGAACATTGCGTCTACTAGTTTAAATATTAAGTGATTGGAATCTTCTTATTTGCAGGTGATTCTTTCTCGATTGTGTATTAGTTGTTATTTCTGTTACGCCTGCACGTAAACACGTCAACTTGATATTCTTGAACTATTACGAGTTTACCTAGTCGGAAAACGAGAGCGAGGATCCGGCGACACGACATGCTACTCAAATCCGATTATCTCAACCCCCATATTTAGTAAAAATAAGAAGACGTGATATGAAGTAGAACCTGTATTCTACAAGCATTCAGAAAGTATGAGGTCCGAATCCAGAAGAGAATCAGGATCCTGGACTAGGGATCCGGGACCGAGTCCTGGTCATAAAATAATGCGTATTTATACATTTTGGTCGAATAGGAAACAGCATCGAATTCTGTGACATTGACAATTAAGACGACCAATAGGAAGTAACATTTGAAATGACATTGACAGTCCGGATGACCAATAAGAGACAACATTGAAGTATTTGACTTTGACAGTTAAAACGGTCATAATTTCGACCAATAGGATTTGACCAATAATTCTCTTAGGATATTGGATGAATATCCTAACAATTTCGCATCAAAAAACATATCTGGAATCTCAAAGGGAACACACTGATATTCACCAACATTGCTATAAAAATTCATATCCAGGATTAATTAAAAAAATATTTTTAATTATCCTCATAGTATCATACATTTTTTGTTAAAACTAAAATTAATCTATCTATAATCTATATTGAACTGCTTATCCCGGAACTGGGACAACATTGAATCGTGCAAACGTTGAGTTATCTATCATATGAATTTCAGTTATTTGTATAAGTATTCTGTAAGAAAACTGAATAAAGCCTATCCCAATGGTCAGAATGCAGAAACAGACTTATTTTCCTTACTAGTTTTAAATTTAAACAATCATCTATAAAGATGGTGATATTCTAATGTTGACTTCAAAATTGCTATCAAATTTTACAATTATTATTCTCGATTAAATTGTACTTACAAACAAGTTTTGTGGGAAAAAACAAACTATTTCACATACTCGAACTCAAGTATACATGTATTGAATTTACATTACGGGGTTGTGAAGATTGTTAAGTTACACATTTTTTGAAACCATGAATCGATCAATGTTAGTAGACCACCATTAGAAACCTGGGGCACTGAAACACGGCCGTTTCGTCCTGGTATGGGACTCTTTAACACCATTAGAAACCGGCCCAGTGGTCCGATGGTTAGGCGTTCGCGCACAATACCCAAGGTCCTGGGTTCGAATCCTGTGAGGTGCGGAAGTCGTGAATGCGTACTACCAGTGAAAAGTCCCATACCAGGACGAAACGGCCGTCTTTCAGTGCTTCCAGGTTTCTTCTAATGATGGTCTAACATTGATCGATTCATGGTTTCAAAAATATGTTGAATTCACAGTTAATAACTCTCATGGGTCGTTAAAATTGGATTATCGAAATTGCTAATTTCAACATAGAAGTAGTAATATTTTGACCTTGTAAACTCATGAATTTAGGATTTACATTTTTAAACTGCATTGATAATTCTCACAGTGAGAATATTTTTTCAACTACTAATATGTTTAATCAGTAAGAAAATGAAATCAACGAAGATTTATTTGTATTGAATAAGATCACAAAATGTGTAATGTAGATGTGATCATTTTTAATATGAAGTGAATTTTTTTATTATGTCACATAGATTTTAATTTCCTATTTCTGCAGAATTAGTAAATTATCAAACGACCATTCACGACTTTCTTTTCATCAGTAAGATGAAATAAATATGTAGTAATAATTACTCCTTTGATTGTCTATCAAAGGTGGTGGGGGTAGGTACTACTACTAGACAAACTGTAATACATTTTATCACTGAAAATATATATATATATATATATATCGATCTTGTGTGTGCTATCTTTAACTCTGTAGGAAACTGTGTTTATTTTTTGGCTTAATCTGAACGCATAAAAATATATGAATGATTGATATCATTTCTGTCTTTTTTAATCTTAAGATTTATTATCGATCTCTTGTGATTTTGCACTCCATACCGCTAAACCGGTAAAGATAACTTGAATTGACCTATATCTTTGCTAGGCTCCTATGTTTTGTGCCTGTTAAGCTTAGATAGGGCAGGATTTGTTGATTTTGGTCTCACGTGCTGTTACGTGTATGAGGGCGGTTGTCACTTCCCGGCTGCCCACACCATGGGAGGTTGTTTCTTGAGGGACCTGAAACAGAAGGTAGATTAGTGTCGGTCTTAGAAACCTGGGAGTGTGACCGCAGTGCCCAACAGACAACTGCTTGAGGCCATTCACACACGGCCTTTTTAGGAAAGGTTTTTTGAGTATTGGCTTCGCTCTTTTTAAAGCCTTTACCGCCAGAAACGGAAATCCGTGAGGTAGGGTGAGGTGTGACATTTTTAGGGTCAACCTTTTCTAACCCTTCGTTCCTTATGAGAAGGCAGCATCGCTGCACATGCTGGTTATCCGAGGGAAACACCTTACTGCTCTCACACCCCTCTGCAGTAGTCAGCAGTACGACTTCGCCTTCAGACCTTGAGTAACTGCTTTTACTCTGATCGTTCTCCAATCGACCTGCGTGGCATGGTAGAACCTTCAGTAACATATGTTCCAGCCAATATAGCTCGGTTGGGTCATCACAATAGGCAAACCCGACCACCACGTCAAGATAGCTAGCTACTTTGGTCAGGCAGGATTTGTTGATTATTATGTTAATGTGAATGAGATAAAAACAAAGAACACAATCTCTCATCCAATCGTTACCTTGTTCACAATATTACTGTAATTTTTCAAATTTATTTTCTCATATTTTATTATTATTGAATTCTTCTTTCTTTTTTTTCTATTGATTTTATTAGAGAAGTTTATGAAGATGCTGAAGCATTGTATCGACATTTATCTGACTTAAAACAATCGAACAATTCTAATGTACAAGCAATCACAAATTCATCAACTGATTAGCGCATTCATAATTTAAATTATATAAATATATATATATATATATATATATATATATATATATATATATATATTACATCGGTTGTATGACAAATTATTTATTAGTTGTCCAATTGAGAAAACTTATATCTTTGTGCATTTATTATTATGATTATTTCAAGAACAACAACATCCATCTCCTATATATGTATTCATTCAAAACGAATTCATTTTACTCCCCCCTAATTATTATTGATTGATTGATTGATAGAGAAGTAACATGTTAGGGTTAGCAGTATAATTATTATTTGGTTTTATTATGTATGCTATCATCATCATCATCATCTATAAACACAACTGTGATAATGAACAAACACATCAATCAATAATAACTCAACTTCCTTCTTCTCATATCGTTCATTATATATAATACAAGAAACATACACACACACACACACACACACAAGAAGTGAGTTAGTTTTATTCAGTGTAAGAAAATTCAATCTCATCCAATCTAATGCTTATTATATATACATATATATGTGACAATAAAGAGTTTTTTAATGCATTTTTCCTTTGATCTATTCTGTCCCATCATGGGAGACAAAACAAAAGCAATCTTGTTACACAATAATCATAATCATAATAGATTCATTAAATTAACCCTAGGTAATCAATCGATCAATCAATCAATCAGTCAATCAATCATGTCTATGAATCTTGAGATAATTTTCATGTGTTTGATGTGTCACATGAATTTCGCTCGCCCCCCCCCCCCACACCCTCCACCGTTTTTTTCTTTCTCCTACTCTTTTATGCATGTTTATTTTTTCTGTATCATTCTTCCTATGGATCTCATTATTATTATTATGATTATTATGATTTTTGTCTATTACTAACTACTACTACTACACACACTGTTCACCAACTGCATCCATTTTTGAAAATATTTTGGCATTTATTTATTCATGATGAATTGTGAAAGAAATGAATAATATCCGTTTTCATATTTGTTTCTTTTTTAAAAAAAGAATAATTTTTTTTCATATTTCTATGTGTCCACTGCTGCCGCCTCCTATACACACACCACTAGCACAAATCACGTGATTGTCTGCAAATCACTGCAGAGATTTGTATTGATTATTGGAAAAAATTTCTTGCGGCCAAAAGTGCAACTTTTTTTTACTAATAAGTAATAATAATAATAATAATGTTAAAAAGGTTAAAAAAAAGAAACACAATCGAAATGACGTGTGTGTGTGTGTGTTAGTTAAATGACTGACTAACTGTAGAAAAGAAAAGAAATATAATAAAACGTGTTTTTTTTCTTTGCTTTGCATTTACAATTTATTTGCATTAAAACGAGAATGATTGTTGATTCATGATGGATCATGAAAGTGTGTAAAATATGGTACTGGAAAATACTGTGATTCTATTTTATTTCTAACATTATCATTGTTCTTATTATTTTTTGTGTATATTCCCATTGTGGTGATCATGTTAACACATACATAGAACTAAATAAAAACTACTGATGATAATATATATATATATATATATCATCATGACTTATAACATTGTGTATTTTTTTTCTCTGTTTTTATTCTTAAATTTTTTTTCGTTTTATTTTCAATGAGATTAGAATGTTGTCACATTGATAATGTTGTCATCACATTGAGATTACTTACTTCTTCATATATAATTAGAGCATTTTTTTACTCTCTGATTTGATTGATATACATCTATTGATCATGATGTAAGTTTCTAGTAAATGTGTGCTATGAGCGACATGAACTGATGTACGTATGTACATACGTACGAAGTTCTACGTTGCTATTGGCTGATTGATTGTAAGTTCTAGTCCTCTTTTTGTTTGTTTGTTTTTGCAAATATATAATCTGAAAAAAATTATTATTCAAAATTCATAAAATTGTTTCATTAATGGTGGTGTTTATATTTTTTACTGGTACTAACTACTAATTTTCTATTTGTTGTTTGTTGTTCAATGACGACAGCTTGATTGTTAACCATTTCTATATTGTATACTATCAATTAATAATAATCTTGTGTTTACGAACGATCATCAAGTGTTTAGATTTGATTGATTGTGTTCAAACACAATCAATCACAGCGCAGATATAGAAAGCTCGATTTACTTTTGCCAATTTACGCCGTTTATGGCATAGGCGAGATATTCGTTTGCTAATCAAACGATGGGTGTATTGTGCAGCACTTCGCTTTGTTCTCCTATATGGATGCGAAACATGGCCGTTAAGAGTAGATGTTTGTAGGTTACTAGTATTCGATTATAGATGTTTTAGAAGCATTACTCGTATATCGTGAGGCAACTGAGGTAAGTAATGCTGTCGTTAGGAAACGGATGCTAGGTAAGGATGGCAGATCAATAGATGAAGTGCTGAAACTTCTTCAGTTGAGGTGGTTGGGACATTTGTTGTGTATGCCTAACCACCGACTGCCTCGACGAGCTATGTTTTGTGGTGTAGGAGTAGGTTGGAAGAAATCAAGGGGCGGCCAAACCAAAACATGGCACAAACCTATGAAGTCACTGACAAGTGGACTGTGTCACGTTGGTAGATGTAGAAACTACCTGGTTGGGTTCCGCGAGACGAAAGTGACCAATGGTTAGAGACCTTGAACGACATGGCTCAAAATCGTTTGCAATGGCGCAAGTGCATCCATTCTTTGTATACTCTCAAATCCTAATCTTCTGGATTCGTCAGAACATCTACCTTTGTCTTTCTAACCTTACCTCACTGAGTTATACTTCTTGAATAATATCTTCAAACCCTAGTCTTCTTCATTACCATTAATACCTCTACTATCTTGATCACTATGGGATTTGATTTGACATTTGCGTCTTTGTGCTAATATGGTATGGCAACATGAACTGATGTACATACGTACGAAGTTCTACATTGCAACTGACTGATTGTGTTCATCTTTCAGTTTTACACTGTAGGAGGTATGGTTTTAGTTAGAATATCAAAATTTTCAGGAACTCTTAAATATGAAAGCGATACAACAAAATTGAATACAATGAATGACTTATTTGTTTGAAATAAAAAAATTTGTTCGACTTCAAAAAGCATCATGCGTTTCAGTGCACTTTTAAATGAGATACCAATTTACACAGGATATTGGTATATCAAACAGTAACTTGCACAAAGATGAACTTTTAGTTTAATATAGCAGCCAAGTGGAGAGTGAATTGCAGTGTCATATCTGCAATCCGAATGCGCATATTCTTGTGTAGACTAGTGTTACTACTTGTTGAAGTCAATTAATCACGGCAAGTCAATTCTGTATAACATAACTCAAGTCACAAACATACTTTAGACAACAATTGAAAACAACGAAGCGCTAGTTATAGATAAGATTTTCCGAGTAATAACTAAATATCGATCTAAAAGATGACCGACCCTCCATTGAGTGACAATATGCATGCACTACATACAGGTATGAGGAAACTACCATGTAAGCTAGTTCTAGTCTTTATTATTATCATTGAATATTTACTTTGAGGTGCAATTGATTCTTCTCAACATGAGTACTGGATTTAATTTTTTACAGTAAACAATTTAGTATAATTAGTTATTAGGAAAATTAGTTTATGCATCAAACCGACTTTAACTAAAAAAAACTTCAGTACAGTATGATTGACAGATCTGAAAACTTCCTAGTTAGTCCATTGGTCACTATTGTTGGTTCAATCTCTTAACACAGAGATGATGATTCGTTACACAAACTAATATAGATTTGCATTACGGGGTTGTGAAGATTGTTAAGTTACACATTTTTTTGAAACCATGAATCGATCAATGTTAGACCACCATCAGAAACTTGGAAGCACTGGAAGATGGCCGTTTCGTCTTGGTATGGGACTCCTCAGCAGTGCACATCCACGACTCCTGCACCCCGCAGGGTTCGAACCCAAGACCTTCGGTATTGTGAGCGAACGCCTGACCATCGGACCACTGAGCCGGTATCTAACGGTGTTAATGTCTAACTTGATCAAATTCACGGAGTTGCGCAACCTCATACACAGTCTTCGGTAGTTACTGTCTACACCCGAACAGGTTGAACTTCACAGTGTTCACGTCTTCCCACTAGAACTCGGAGAAGATTCCTCACGAAGCTAGTCACTAGTGAGCACAGGTAATTTGCATTACGGGGTTGTGAAGATTGTTAAGTAGATTTTTTTTAACGAAATCGATAATCATCTAAACAAAAAAATACATCTTCATCTTCATTCGGTATTCTTCAACTAATCAACATTTAGCCTTGAACTAATCCGTTTTTTTTTTAAAAACAAAAAACAAACTATAAAACTGCTAAATTTATCAAATTTGAATTCTATGAAAATCAATATTTCACGACATATACTTCTTACTAAGTAGAGCAAGCAGAAAGATAAAAAGAAAAAGATTATTTTTCCACTCATTTATAAATATGATAATGATCATCACAAATACACAATAGAAAATGACATTCCAATAGTAATAATCATAATCATCATAATAAACAAAGTAACCCCACCCATCATCTTTTTTATTATTATTATGATGATGAAACAAACAAAAGTTGTTTTTTTTTCACTTTAGAAAGAAAAAAAGACAGAGGGAAATAAGATTGTCATCAACAAACAACATAATGAATGCCTAAGTCATAAAAAAATCGATGGCGATGAATGACGAAGAACAAGGAAAGTTTATTTATATGAATGAATGAATGAGAGAGGTGGGGTAAAGCATATATATATATATAATATACAATTAGTTAGTTTATAAAAAATCTATATCCACAACAGGATATTATTTTTTTATTTATTAATTTAGAAAAGCAATACAAATAAAAAGGATTGTGTGTGTGTGTGTGTGTGTGTAGAAATACACTATCAATATAAAGTTATATATATATTTATATAGGATAGTTATTTGTTTACTCAAATATATTTGTTTGTTTGTCCGTCTATTTTATAGTGAGTGAGTGGTAAGGTAAAAACAAACAAGCAAATACTTATTTAGTTTTTGAAATAGAAAGATGTAAAGAAGATGAAAAGAAGAAGAAGAACAGAGAAAAAGAAAAATGCACTTTTAGTGTACAAATCAATTTTTAGAGAAAGAAAACAGACAAAATATAAAAAAAAAAGAAATGTGTAGATTTTTTTTTCTCTCTAGATAACAATAGTGTGTGTGTGTACATTCCGATTTATTTGTTGTCTAAAAACGCATCATCATCATCATCATCGTGATTATCATTGAAAAATGGATGTTATGTGTTATTGCTATTGCAGTTTAATTAACAGTAATAATAGTTAGTACACATGCACGCATGCATACATGCATGGAATAACGATTCAACTCTAATACAGAGTGTACAAACAAAAAAAAAGAACTCAACAATATAAGGAATAAAACAACAATATACTACTAACTAGGAAACCACACACACACAGAGAGAGAGAGATAGAGGGAGAAAGAAATATAAGAAGAAATGGACAAATTTTATAAAAAATCTATGCGCGAACACAAATAAAGCAAAACTTCATAAAATAAATGTGATCCGGCAAGATCAACATTTTATTCAGTCATTTCTAGATCTCGTGTGTGTTCGCTGTCATCTTAATTTTACCATTATTCGTTCGCGTAAAGTATAGCATACATAAATGCTAATTTGAAATGATAATGAATAGGAATAAAAATTTACTTCAATATACAAAGAATTATTTTTTTAAAAAAACGTTAGGTATATATATATATATATATATAAGCATAATAAACATGAAAACAAGAAATACAAATATATAGTAATGTATATATAAATGCATTACTATTGTTGTTGTATACCACACCACATTATATATGTGAATAATGAATCTGTTCACATTTGTTTTTCTGTGTGTTTCGAAGAAGTCAGAGTGAAACACGGACAAAACAGAAAAATATACGCAGTGAACAGATGATAATGATGACGTTATGTAGTGTGTGTCTGTGTGTAGGTGTACGTGTATAGTTAGTTAGTTAGTTACCAGCCGTGAAGATTATTAATTAACAATAATAATAATAATAGTATAATTACAATAAGACAAGTGAATGAGATCGATTTTTCTTTTGTGTGTGCATGTGTGTGTGTCGGTGTGTGTTTGCTCTAATGTTGATTGTTTCTCCTCCTCTGGTTTCTTTTCTTTTCTTAGAATTTATTTTTCTTCAGCTTACTGATGTGCATGGAAGTGTAGGTGAACCCATTTGTCGTAGTACACGATCAAGCCATTTCAATGGTCCATTTAAATGTACTTCTATCCAACATGGTGTACTGGTTATTGTTTGTCTTCTAAATTAAATTATAAAAATAGGGGTTTTTTTAAAAATGGAAATTGTTAAAAAGTAGAGATTAGGCTAGTTTATTTTTGGGATAAACCAATCAGATTTAAAGTATCAACTTTTGTATTTTTGTAATGTGGATGATGACCATTTAGTTATCAATGTGGTGGTCTTTGGTTCTGTGAGCTGGATGTTTTGGTTGTGGAGCTTTCATTGTTTACTTCTGCTGAACAAGATCATCAGCAGAAACTTCTTCAGATAGAAGAAGTGAAGTATTCGAATTTCTTCACGTTTAAACCGTAGCTTGTTCTGTTAATCTCGATCTTGATTGATTGCTTTTGACCTTAAATCTGTCGTTGTTTTCACCTTTGTGTTTTGATTGTATCCTCCTCTTGATCTGTTTCTTGATCCTATGTCAACCAATCACGAAAATCATAGGTGACATAGGATCAACAAACAACAATCAAAATAAAGATGCAAACAACGACAGGTTTAAGGTCAACAACAACCAATCAAGATCGAGGTTAACAGAACAAGCTACAGGTCAAACGTAGAGAAATCCGAACAATTCACTTCTTTGCCTGAAGTTTGTGCTGATGATGTTCAACGGGAGAACAATGAAAACTCCACATCTAGCTCAGAGAACCAAACACCATCACCACTACAATCATCCACCTAAGCTACAAATTTCCTCACACCATCTCAGTTATTAATGTATTGATTGAGAAACCTTATACTTATGCACTCACTTGAAAACAAGAAACCATTATAATTCTCATAACGTGAAGAAGTAAGAACATGACAATGGACTGTAGTCAAACATATTGATTTTTGTACACTCATTTGATTAGTAATTTCATATATGTATGTATATGAAAAATGCCTAGTTGTATGATTCATTACCCTATTGAACATAGTTCATATTGATTTTTTAATATCAAAGAATATCATAATATTGAGAAGTAAAACATCACAATGAAAATGTTATATAGAGTACAAAAAAAAATTATCACACATTTACAAATTCAGCTGCTCCTGTGGATAGCTATATAGGGTGTACTTCTAGGCAACTTACCCAACGAATGAGTGAACATCTCCCAGCATGGTTTAAGAAGGGTCAGTCAAAAATAATACACAGTTCTATCTTAGCACACCTGGTAGATAGTGGTCACATTGTAGATGAATCTAGATATTTTCGGGTGATCTATCGTATACCTTCATCATCATTTCGCGACGGAGTTCCATCCTGTCTCCTACACATTGCAGATGCCATAGGAATACGTACATTCAACCCTAATTTATGTGTTCAGAAGAAATTCGTGACACCCCTATCTCTTCCGTGGCTGTATATAACGTAACTAACGATTGACATTATATTTTATTTTTATTTTTACACATTTGCTTATTACGTAACGGATTTTGGTGTTTCTAATGATTATTTGAAGTCTATTCATCCATGTTTGACCTACAATTGTTAAAACTGAAGTTATCATATTTTATAATTTTCTTACTACTATCAGTACACCTCTGTCTTCCTACTATCCACATGTACTTTTGCCTATTAGAGGTGTAGTGACGTCATCTCCATTTCATTTCATTGTGATTATCACTCAAATTGCCTTGATTGATTGGTTTAACATTTTCATACATAAATATTCATGTATATATTAGAGTAAAGCAGCTTGATGACGATCTAATCGAAAACAACAATTATTGTTCGCTTATATGCACTGAATAATCATCATACTGAATTATTCGAATAAAAGTAATAATAATGTTGAACAAAAAAATTACACATGTAAAGGAACAGTGCAATTTCACTACATCAACGTATCATATCAAATTTATAACTCTCTGATGAGTGGTGGTTCACATTTCTCAAGGTTATTTGAGTATAAATGAATGGTGGTGGGATTCACAATATCAACATTTAAAAATGTAAATTATCATGTCAGAAAAAAAGTATTTTGAAATGTTTTTGACAGTAAAAAATTACAACTGTATCATATCATCATATCTAGAGGAGATTATGGCAGTTTGCTTTTTTGTTGAATGTTGATATTCAGGTTTGTGATTGATAACAATAATGAGTGGTTGAGTGAGTGAGTGATCAGCAATGGTCCTAGATATCATCATAGTAAGAGAAAATATAGAGAACCTTACAAATGACTTGACTGAATGGCCTTATTCAGCCAGAACCTTAGTGGTTGATATAACTTTTGACGTTTGAAGTAATAGTAGGCATTAAGGTTTGAGTAGCAGTGTAAATTTCTGAAATACTTACTTGTATATTCTTCATTCAGCTGATAAATCTTCACAATAAGACGAAATGTGCACTTTGCATTTCATATAACACTAGCCGACGAAACTCGAGCATACAAAGAAGAAACTCTTCACTCTTGTTACGTCACAGTTAATTAAAGTTAGTTAGTGCAATGCTTGAAAATATTTATCACATTGTGATATCTGACAGTGGATTGTATTATCCTTCTAGTCAGTTTTCTAGCAACGATAGGGACTTGACAATACAATCGTCACTAGCAGTGGACTCGAAGAAGCGTATATTAAATCCTATACTTGAGACTGGTCAGTTGAAAGTATACCTGTACCTGAATGTAGATGTTCTCACTAAGAATTGAACACAGTAGCTTTTACTGGGAATCATGATTACACTAACTCACCATTAGAAACCTGTAAAGCACTGAAAGACGGCCGTTTCGTCGAGGTATGGGACTCATCAGTGGTAGTGCGCATCCACGACTCTTGCACCTCGCAGGATTCGCGCACAATACCAAAGGTCCCGGGTTCGAACCCTACAAGGTGCAGGAGTCGTAGATGAGCCCCATACCAGGACGAAATGACCATCCAGTGCTTCCAAGGTTTCGAATAGTGGTGATCTAACACTGATTGATTGATGATTAAAAATGTGTAAAAGAACACTAATCTTCATAACTCTAATTAAGAAAATATATAAGCTTACCTATATTCTGCTCCCCAACCTTTGACAAAACTAATACGTATTGAACACATATGAGTTAGTGAAAAGACTGATTCATAACTGCGTGACATATTATCAGCTAATTGACTAGCAAATGCTGTACTATCGAATAATTTTAAATTACACTCTATAAAGAAAAATGAAAAAGAAAAGAAAATAAACACAGCTAGATTGATTGATTGATTGATTACAAAGGGAAGTGAATAAAAAGTTGTGAAGGAGAACATAGGTGAGGGCAACCGAATTGTATTTAACGAAAATTACAGAGTTACTCAGTAAAATTGGAAAACCATATCGTAAACGGTTAATTTGCAAATCTTCAATCCATTGTCTGACATTTCACTATTCATGCGTTTCATACAAATTAAATTAAATTATCAACTACAATGTTGATGTATATATTAACTAGGGTAATGAATTAGATTACACAAACTGTTCGGTCGACTTATTTATTATTATTTACAGTCACTTTTAGGTTTGATTTGTTGATATAGAATTTTTATTTTATATATTTGTGTTGTGTTGTAGAGTACGCGATCCAGCAAGTCTGTCTGAAGCATAGTTTGTAGTAAAGGCTAGTTACTAATTTTGGATTTAAGACAGGAGAGCATAGGGAGAAGAGTTTGTAAATAGTGGACTGACTTATAAGAGCTCAACTTCCAGTTCACAATCAGTAGTGATGGTTGGGTGTGCTATTAGCCAATGCGGGGATAATAAGTCGTCAAGGAATTAGTAAATATAAGATAGATCAAATTAGAATCAGGATTCTGGCTGATAACTTGACACTTGATATTAGTTATCAGGTTTTAAGCCATAACACATGTTATAAGCTAGTTGAATTGTTTTAACCAAAAAAATAAGACAGACAGACAGATACAATGCAGAACTTCGTACATAAGTACATCAGTTCAGGCTGCCATACCACGTCAGCACAGAGACGTAACTGTCAGTTCAAATCCAACAGTGATAGCGACAGTAGAATTATTATCAGTAATGGAGAAGATTAGGGAGCGAAGATATGATTCGAAAAGTATAATTCAGTGAGATAAATTTAGACAGAGAAAGATAGAGATTATGAGGAATTCAGAAGGTTAGAATTAAAAAGCACACAAACAGTGGATGCACCTGCGCCCGCCATTGCAAATGATTCTGAGCCATGTCATTATTCAAGGTCTGTAACCCTTGGTGACTTTCGTCTCGCGGACCCCAACCAGGTAGTTTCTACATCTACCAATATGACTCAGTCCACTTGTCAGTGACTTCATGGATTTGTGCCATGTTTTGGTTATGTACTCTCTCTCTCTCTCATTTACCAGTGTTTTCCTTTTAAAATTTCCATTTTCTTTTAGCTATTCAATAACTGTAACAGTCATTTGACAGTCTCATGTTAACTGATATTAATTCTCAGCTTCTCACTGAAAATTTATTACATTCTATTTATTCTTTTATACAGTCTATTAAATTCGCAACACAACATGGTTCCATAGTTTTCATGCATTTATTTAATCAATACACCCATCATCATCGTTATAAATGTACATAAGTTTATCTACGCTATCATTTCAGTCAGTCAGCCAGTCAGATGCAATGTAGAACTTTGTACGTAAGTACATCAGTTCATGTTGCCATATAACAAAATTAGCACAGAGATGTGATTGTCAATTCAAATCCAATAGATGTAGAGATATTAACAGTAGTCGGAGAGGTCAGGATTAGAAGATATTAATCAAGAAGTAGAATCTATTGAAATAGACTTAAAAAGATAAGGATAAAGTGATGAAGAATTAAAAAGTTTAGGATTTGAGAGAACACAAAGAGTGGATGCACCTACGCCATTGCAAACGATTCTGAGCCATGTCATTCAAGGTCTCTAACCATCGATTATTATCATCTCGCGGACCCCAACCAGGTAGTCGACAATTACCAACATGACTCAGTCCACTTGTCAATGACTTCATGGATTTCTGCCATGTTTTGGTTTGGCCGCCCCTAGCTTTCTTCCAACCTATTCCTACACTACGAAACAAAGCTCGTCGAGGCAGCCGGTGGTTAGGCATACACACAACACATGTCCCAAACACCTCAATTGATGAAGTTTCACTACTTTATCTATTGATCTGCCATTCTTACCTAGTACCCGTTTCCTAATAACAGCGTTGCTCACTCAGAAAAATTTTCGGATTTTCATTAGTATATTATCATCAATGATTTTCAATATTGATTTAAACACCTAAATAATTGGTACAAGCTAGCATCAATAAAAAAAAGTACACACCGTTGCTAAATAGGAAAAATCAGATAGTAAAAAAAGGGGATAGAGAAAGGTGAGTATAGATATGTCAACAAAAAAATCTAATAAGTGAACTGAGAAAAACAAACAACCGAATGAAACAAGGAGTAGTGTCTTGTTAAGAAAACTACAATTGGAAATATAATCCTTTCACAGCCAAGAAAATTCCTGTTACTTTTATGAGAAAATTAAAAGAAAAAGATTAAAACAGGACAGTCAATAGACTCTATTCTGAACCATGTCTAATGATATTTGTAGCCAATGAATTGTTGTACCATCTCTAGGATTCCAACTACGAATTCGTGATGGACCAACAGATGCCAGTCTTGTACAGCTGCTAGCTTTCTTTCATATCGCGATACCATATCATCATACCCTGACCACCTTTCCCACTGTTTTTTTCAACCAGTCTCAGCTTTTACAGTGCATAGCCAAGTGACCAAAGTCAGTGTCTCGGGATAGTGATATCAACTGAATTCTCAGGACTGTTCCCGAACGAACATTAGCAAACCTTTGAATTATCAACGTAGTGCTATCACAGAATGTTACTAATCCTTCACAGAAAACGATGATCAAATAGACAGAGAGTCGCTCACCATCCTCAACTCTACTTTGACATGGGTGAACGAATGTGCATATTGTAACTATAACAATAGTTGTTTTTTAAGTTATATCAAACCAAAAAAGTCGACTGGAAATCAGTTAAACTGAAAGTTACAACCTAAAGTTTGTGTAAGAAGTCGTTCTACTGACTAATACTATAGTGTAATAGCAATAAGATGTTCTCATCAGATAACAAACAAGTATAGCGACGCCGCCTTCATACAACAGCAGGAAAGGGTACGAAACGATCAAATCCAAAGAATATCACACCTCACCTTACCCCACGGATGTTCGTCCCCGATGGTAAAGGTTTTCGAAGTTTCTCATAAAAAGACAATGTATAACAAACTTTTCCCTCCGCAATGTTTTCTCCACGCATCATCAACGTTAACGGTTTAAGTTCCTTATCTCAAATGATAACACAGAAAATCTGCGCTATTCGAGGTGGATAAGACATGTATTACGCATGTCCACGAACACCACCTGCCTTGATAACCAATAATGGATGATGTAGAAGTAGGTTTGAAAAGTGCTAGGGACACCCAAAACAAGATATAACATCAGTCCATCAAGTCAATGAATATCGAACTGAATCATGTAGGTAGGTGTAGACTACTACTACTACTACTCAGTTGGGATCGGCATGATTAGAAACTGTGAGTGATACAACTTAAAAATTGTTCACAATGACACAGATACACTTACTTTAACATCTTTCTTTTCGATTTTAAGTTTCCAGATCACCTACCTTATCAACAATGTTTCTTTTCCAGTAGTTCACATATATCTTATTGAACCATATCTTCTGTTTGTCTAACCTTTTTCTAATATACCACTAACACTATGAGTGCTTTAACTATAAATATGATTACATTTACATATGGTTTGGTAACTTGAATTGATTCACACATGAGTTATGTTTTTAACGTTATGTACAACTATTTGATAGACGACTATAACCAAAAACTAACTAATTTAGAAAAGAATCTTCCGTTTTTCTTTTCGGAACATCACTCATACTGTTTACATGGCCTTATATAATATAAACAATAAAAATAGTTTATTTGATAGAGGCAACTAATCTTAAATAATCAAAATTTAAAAAAGTGGGCTTCAATCAAGGTGTAATATGGTTAGAAACAACATTTATGAAGTTAGATGGTTAATTTAAAACGTACCGTTAGAACTTAAAACATAATAATACCGATTCATCATCATTCATCTGATGCAGATGACATTATGAATGCAATTTGGTTAGAATCGATGCGAAAAACTATCGTATAGAATATTTCTGTGATGTTGCCAATTGTATTCAAGATGTAAATTAATAAGAATGAATTGATGTTTATTTAGCCTATTCAAAGTGAACACCCAAGTAAATCATGTTATTCTTGATCAGTCTACACTCGTGTACAATGTTGGGGAGGTTAGATCCTCAGAACTCATTTGGTAAAGGTCTTAATTTTTAGTAATTTTATTCGGAAAGACGCTTAGTCAAACTTTAGCTTACATTTTTTACTCGGGAAATCATTGACTGTCATTGGTTGATAGATTATATTAGTATGCTATTTCGTGGCTCGTCTAAGGGCTCGATTTATGCGCTTATCAACCTCGTATTTTCTGGATGCCTGTAGAATACATTCTCTATGCCTCATCAAGAATTCTTCCCTGTAGTTAGCGGAGCCTTCGACAATCGGATTAGAATAGCCTATCGTGTCACTGGATCGTTGATCGTCATTCCGTTTACCAAGTATGGTGAACTCGTAATCGGATTCAAGCATATCATTCAATATACATATAACAGTTCAAAAATGTATATTGTATGTATATAATGCAGAGTCTTCTGACTACCATAAGCAACAATGCAAGCATGTTCGCGATGCGGTTCTCATCCTCGAAATGCAAAATGTTGTTTCAAGATTGGGTTGCATCGACACCTGAACTAGTGATAGGGAGTGAAGTAGTCAAGCGTGTTGACCGCTTCACTTACCTGGGTATTCTCATCAGTGCTGATGGCCTGGTGACTGACGAAATCTCAGCACGGACACAGAAGGCTCGATTGGCTTTTACTTATGGCGAAGGAGAGATATCCGTTTGCTGACTGAAGGACGAGTGTACTGTGCAGTGGTTCGCTCAGTCTTACTTTATGGCTGTGAAACATGGCCAGTCAGAGTAGAAGATATTCGTAGGTTACTGGATTTCGATCATAGGTGTCTCCAAAGCATTGCTCGTATATCCTGGGACACCCGGGTGAGCAACGCTGTTATTAGGAAACGGGTGCTTGGTAAGAATGGCAGATCAATAGATGAACTAATGAAACTTTATCAGTTGAGGTGGTTGGGACACGTGTTACGACTGCCTAACCACCGACTGCCTCAACGAGCATTGTTTTGTGATGTACGAGTAGGTTGGAAGAAATCTAGTGGTGGCCAAACCAAAACATGGCAGAAATTCATGAAGTCATTGACAAGTGGATTTAGCCATGTCGGTAGTTATCGACTACCTGGTTGGAGTCCGCGAGATGATAATAATCGATGGTTAGATACCCTGAATGACATAGCTCAAAATCGTTCGCAGTGGCGCAGGTGCATTTATTCTATGTGTTCTCTCAAATCCTAATCTTCTGGATTCTTCAACCCCTCTAGTTTTGACTTTCTAAACTTTTATCACTGAATCACATTTCTTGAATAATATCTTCTAATCCTAACCTCTCCGATTACTTCTAATACCTTTACTACCTCTACTACTATCGGATTGAATTGACAATTACATCTGTGTGCTGATGTGGTATGGCAACATGAACTGATGTACTTACGTACGAAGTTGTACGTTGCATCTGACTGACTGAACAGTTAAAAAATAACATATACATATCATTGTTTTATAAGATTATCTCCTTTCAACACCTACAAGTGTGCCATAAAATAGATTCGAGATTGTAAAAACAATCAAGTCATTTATAATCAAATACAAAATACAGAGAGAAAAAATTAACCTGTACACACACTGATAGATCAGTTCGCTGTACAAGAAATATTGTAATTTCAAAAAAATAAAGGGGAAAAACCGATTGTGAGTCCTGAAAACTTGCAAAACTATGCAGAAAAATAAATATTAATACACACACAATTGTGTTTCATGACATTTTTAGCGACGGCGCGGTGGGGAGCGGGGAGGAATTTGTACTTAAACTCTTATGATACATATATTGGTCAATAAGTGGCACGAAAATGTCAAGGTCACCACTCTCTTAATATCACGCACATAATTAACAGTAACTTGTGTGTCAGTTTATCGTTCCAACAATAAGAACGATAGCAGTAATGATAATAATAATATTTACGGGAGCGAAAGCCGAAAAGAATACGCATATATATATATATATATATATATATATATATATATATATTCAACATTAATTTTGAAAGAGATCAATGCGCTGACAACAACAACAAAAAGACAAAGCACATTTTAAAAAGAAAAAAAGAGAACCGATTGATAATGGAATGAGGTTTGATAAAAATAAAAAAAATAATTAACAATTTTACAATAAACTAACTAACTAACTAACTTGGTGGTACTTTGACAACAGTTGCTGGATGCCAACTGTAGAAACAATTACAACTTGGTGATTGAACAAATACTGCAGCATCACTTAAACATTCAAGATATACTTCACTGCCAATATGATGCAATCGTATTCCACGACCTAAAACCGCCCCCCAAAAAAAAAAACAAACATACAGTCAAAATAGTTTTTTTATTCATCAATGAAATGAAATACAATGGACTATAAGAAATTAGGGATTCAACTGCAAA
>OX103971.1:78414895-78487038 GCA_944470395.2 Schistosoma turkestanicum | reverse complement strand
CATGAAAAAAACAACAAAATTTTACTAGAATACTAGTTTTGATATGTGAACAGTTAACTCTTATACGTCACAATAGTAAGAGAAAAATGCTTAAATCTACAAATTGTGTATGATGAGCAAGTAGTTCTAAAAAAACACTAAAGAATTCTTGTCACCAAATGATATCAGCTTTTCAATCTTTCTGTTTAAAAAACCACAAAAATTTAATGATAAGATTTAGAATCGGAAGTTATAATAGAAAAGAATCTTGTTTGAATCAACAAACACCTTTGACTATACATTGAATTACATTAAATTGCTCAACGCACAATCTGTGTTTTCGCAAAATTTAGCTTAAGAACTGTCATATTCACTGATCAACACCAGTACACTAGGGTATAAATTTGAAACACTTTAAAAATCAAGTGTTGTTAATTTTCACTTAGTAATAACGCATAGGCTACCTTTCAGTCTAATTCTAAATGCGCGCAAAAAATGAGAGGAATCATCTGATTGGTTCGCTCAAGAATACTATTGCAGTTGGTTGTAGTCAATTCTATGACATAAACCAACAGTTAATTATTGCATAGATTAGTACTACTGATCAGTGTAACTCACCAACCCTATGACGACCATTGTATACACAGATACTCACTACATAAACGTTTAAATGTAACTCAAGAGCTGTTTATAAGACTGATGAATATCAACGAATTTAACACAATTATGTACAGCAATATAAATCTAAATGTTTACATAGCCTGTACAATAATTCTATGGAATATGTGAGATGTAATATTCAATTGAATACATGTAATCAGCTTTTTTCACGGCCATATTACGCAATTTCATTAGTTCATAATAACCAACTCTAGTGCACAAACTCAGTCAGTCAGTCAGATGCAACGTAGAACTTCGTACGTAAGTACATCAGTTCATGTTGCCATACCACATCACCACAGAGATGTAATTGTCAATTCAAATCCAATGGTAGTAGAGGTAGTAAAGGTAGGAGAAGTAATCGGAGAGGTGGATTAGAAGATATTATTCAAGAAGTATAATTCAGTGAGATAAGGTTTGAAAAACAAAACTAGAGGTGCTGACGATTCCAGAAGATTAGGATTTGAGAGAACAGAAAGAATAAATGCACCGTCGCCATTGCAAACGATTTTGAGCCATGTCGTTCAAGGTCTCTAACCATTGGTGACTTTCGTCTCGCGGACCCCAACCAGGTAGCCTACATCTACCAACATGACTCAGTCCACTTGTCAATGACTTCATGGATTTGTGCCATGTTTTGGTTTGGCCGCCCCTAGCTTTCGTCCAACCTATTCCCACACCGCAAAATATAGCTCGACGAGGCAGTCGGTGGTTAGGCATTCGCAACAAATGTCCCAACCATCTCAACTGATGAAGTTTCACTACTTCATCTATTGATCTGCCATCCTTACCTAATACTCGTTTCTTAACGACAGTATCGCTTACTCGATTGTCCCAGGATATACGAGCAATGCTTCGAAGACACCTATGATCAAAAACCAGTAACCTACGAATATCTTCTACTCTCACTGGCCATGTTTCACAGCCATAAAGTAAGACGGAGCGAACTACTGCACAGTACGCTCGTCCTTTAGTCAGCAAACAGATATCTCGCCTGCGCCATAAGGTAATAAAGTTGACATTTTCTTTATTGATGTCAAATTCTCTCTTAACAACAACAACAACCACTGCTACTACTACAACTACTATCTATCTCTCTCTATATATATGTATATATGTACACAAGAATTTAAGTACAGACACAAATATAATATTATTAAATAAATCTTGTTGTACAATCAAAGCCACAAAGAAAGAAAAAAAAATAATTCTTGTATTGTGCATTTTAAAAATTTAGTTTTAAATAAAAATAAAAACACCAAGAAAAATAATCTGCATGATCATATAGCGTAACAATAATTATGCCATTCGGGGTTAGTTTTAGATTATTCGTTTAAACTATGTCATAATAACATAACTAACTTTTAGAATTTTTCTTTTGTAAAAAAAATAAAAACAGAAAGAAAGATTGTAATTGTCTTCCTACATACACAAAGTACAGAATTATTGTTTTATAGTAAGTAATTTAACAACAACATACATACACAACACAACAGATATGCCACATATGGAATACAATGGAACATAATTCTTGTCCGGAAAAACACATTATCAACCAACCATTTGTCATTACTCAAAAACAACTACTATAACTACTACTACTACTAAAGTGAAAGACAGTTAGTTAGTTTATTGTCATAGATAATTTTTATAATAACCTAACAATTGACAATGATAATATCACCGTCACCGCTCTCCTGTCTTAGATGACTATTTTTTTTCAGGTATATTTGTAAAATTAATGCATTTTCTTTGTAAAAAATAAAAAAAAAATCTTATTTATGGCAACAATTATTTTTCATTTTCACTTTGTAATTATGACATTTAACAAAACTATTATATAATTTTATTTCTAATAATGATAGTAATAATAATAATAATAATAAAGCTCCAAGTTCAATACATTAGTCATTGTAATTAAGTGTTTCGGTTGGTTGATCAGTCAGTCAGTTGCAACGTAAACTAGGAGGACTTAAATCGATTTGCCATTCAGGATGACTGGAGATCGTGGGCAACCGAAGTGTGGCTGAAGACCAGTTGAACTGGTCCGTAAAGTGTTATGCCCATTGGTCCAATCTCCTGGATTGAGAATGGAAAATAAGACCATCCTTTTCCGAGATAGTCTCACTCACATTCGGGTTCTTAATACCGGTTTCTTTGATAAGGCGGAAAAGTTGTCTACTGTTGCCTATCGCCGCTGCCTTTTACATCGCTTTTACTATCGCCATCCACCACTGTTCACAGGTCGTTACGTAGGCTTTTTATCAGTCTGCGCCTAAGCTGACTACGCTCTTCATCATGTTCAGAGTCAGGTGGAATGCGTTTTCGAGCATCCATCAGTTCGGTGGATGCGACTGAAATCCACGGCTTCATCCTAGGCCTTACGGTTAACCCTACTAGAAGATAATACTGCTGTTTCCACAGCCTTTTTGATATCATTCCAACCTGCCTCCGGATGGGAATCACTTGCGTGGTCGCCAAACTGTTTTTCGGTTGGTTGATGCGTTACTTCATCGTATTTTTCGGGAGATAAACAAAATTCATCCGATTTAACTGTTAGTGTTACCGAATGTGTACAAAAATCACATCATGATTTATTGATCAGCTCTATTAAAAATATACATGACTTACGCTTATAAAATAGTAGTAGTCTTTTCGAAAATAAACATACTAACCACCTTGAATTTCACATTATCAGTCAGCCACATAAATGATTTATGTTGATTGTTTAACTAAACTAATCGATGCATGATAGATGATACAAAAATCTAATTAAAATGTTTCAACTTTCACTACTATAATAAATAAACCATAAAAATAAAATTAGTCCTTGCTTTATTATAAACTTTTATAGTATAATGATATTTAGAAAATGTGATATATTCATTTCGAACAATCTGGTCATTTGAAGATAGCTATCAGGCAGGACGTTTTGTATAATATGACAACCAATGACCTATTGCTTAATTGATCTTCACTAGGTGACTTGACAAGAATATGTGTGATGTATGTGTGTATGTGTGTGTGCGTGTGTGTTCGAAACCCATGGCGTTCATACATCATATCTTTTTGGATTAACGCTATCTATCCTCTCACTCAAATAATAAAAATCCAATTTAATGCATAGTTTTGAAGATATGAAAACAGATCAAAAGAAAGAGATGACTGTTCACTCTAAGGTAAGACTTTTTCATGAGGCGAAAAAACTTGTCATTCTGAATAGTTAATACTTAATACTGAATCAATCTAACCAAGATGAAGATTTTTATTGATGTGTACAACTAGATGGCGAATTTCACGTGACATAATAATCCAAATACTCGCTTTTATCTACTATGGAATCATAGAACTGGACAATGTTGTACAAAGATTGAGAGAGAGTCAACTCTCCATCTTGAAGTGGTTCACGACAGTCTATCAGTGATAAGTGGCATAGAAGCTGACACAATTCATTAATATAGGGACAAAATTATCAGAACTATTTTCAGGATAGTAGAAGCAGTAATAGTATAAAAAAATTAGACATATGGATGATATCATTAGAGAAAAAAGAATAAATTTCAAGAATAAAAAGTATAGGTTTGAAAGTTGGTTGAAAGACAGCTACAAGAGGCTTAACCAAAACATAGAATCAGTTTATAATGAAGTGGTTAAATGTTGATTTAAACCATGTCGGTAAATGAAAACTGCTTAGTTGGGGTCTCTGTGACACAACTGTAACCATTAGTTAAAGATTTTGGGTGACATTTTTCAAAATTCTTTACAATAGCGCAAGTACATTCATTCTTTGTCTTCACTTCAATCTTAAATTTTTAAATCACCGTATACAACTTTTTTAATTTATTCCGCTAATCCATATTTTCCTTTTGGATTATATCTTCCCGATTATCACTGATACTCTTACTGCCTTTACTGGGTATGATATTTCCCCTGATAATGGAATGTGGCAACTTAGATACACATTTACCAGATTTTACATTGAGTATGACCGACTGACTTATCATTACTACTACATTATAGTCATCTCTTGTGTAATTTATCATGCAGTATTGAAATGGTAGGGCAAATTGGGTCAATATTACATGTTTGTCAGGAACTGTTATGATGATAACTAACTTCCATCCACAAAGAAATTTCAGTCAGTCAGATGCAACGCAGAACTTCGTACGTACGCAAGTACATCAGTTCATGTTGCCATACCACATCACCACAGAGATATAATTGTCAATTCAAATCCAATAGTAGAAGAGGTAGTAAAGGTATTAGAAGTAATCGGAGAGGTTAGGATTAGAAGATATTATTCAAGAAGTATGATTCAATGAGATAAGTTTAGAAAGTCAAAACTAGAGGTGTTGAAGAATCCAGAAGATTAGGATTTGAGAGAACACAAATAATAAATGCACCGGCTCCATTGCAAACGATTTTGAGCCATGTCATTCAAGGTCTGTAACCATCGATTATTATCATCTCGCGGATCCCAATCAGGTAGTCGACAACTACCGACATGGCTAAGTCCACTTGTCAATGACTTCATGGATTTCTGTCATGTTTTGGTTTGGCCGCCCCTAACTTTCTTCCAACCTACTCCTCCTACACTACAAAACAAAGCTCGTCGACGCAGTCGGTGGTTAGGCATACGCAGCAACAAACAAATTTATATAAAACAAAACGTCATGATAAAACAAAACAAGAAAGTAAACTAAATCAATGTACACAATCTTAATAGTTCATATTTTTCAACAACTATAATGAAATTCTCAATATCAAAAATATTTTTCAGTCAATAATATAGGGGAAAACGTTTTCCTTTCTTTTTCTTCTAACAAACCATTTCCAGTTGAATGAGATAAACATCATGGAGTAAAAACAAAAATTAAAAATCTCACTATTCATTCACCTATTTATCTATTGACAGTCATCCCTCGATCAAATCGATAGTCATTATTTATTACAATTATAGATATTATAATTCATGGCTAACTTGTTTGTTTATTAGTACAGAATATATATATATATATATACATATATATATATATATATATATATACTATGACCATTTAAAATAATTTTTATTGGTCAATGGTAATCGCTTTATATATATATATATATATATATATCGTTAAATGTAAACAGAACAACACACTATTCGTACATACATATGAGATATTGAGTTAGTTCTCCAATCAATGAATAAATCTCATTGTTTTTATAATTTGATTAATATATATTTTTCAAACTATTTTTTGCAATGTTACGGTTAGAAGGATGCAGCATGAGTATGGTATCGATTTATTCCATGTTTAATAATAATAATAATAATAATAATAATCGGGTATTAAAATAATAAAAAAAGAGAATCAATCACGCATGAATTGAACAAAAATAAACTAACATTTCACTAAGTTAGAACAACTAGTTGATGAGGATTGATTTTCTTGCTACGATGGATTGTTTTATTATTATTACACGAATCGATATATCACAGATAGCGAAGCTAGAATTGCCTAATTTTCAATCAATCAATCAGTCAATCAATCTTGGAAAGTGATGATAGAGATCGATAAACGCAATTGTACTGGAAATTCCTTGCACAAGAAGTAGAAAATTACACTATGAATAAGAAACTTTGTAAAATTATTGTAGAGTTCGTCACTAAGTATGCTTGAGGCTATTACGAGTTTACCTTAGTCGATAAACGCGAACGAGACAATGAACCAGCGTCCAGGTAGGCTACCTTGAATCCCAAACTTCAAAACAGAAGTCTTCATAAGCGTAGAAAGTATATTCTACAAACACCCAGCAATCACAGTACAACTCTCGTTTATTTATACTACACAGAAACGTCCTTGAGGCAGTTAAGAAAATAGCACACTAAAATACACAGCAGACAATCACAGCCATGGATTTTCCTGGTGGGAATTGCAATCTCAAGGTCAACTGATCAGCCCATGCTGGCAAACGTGAAAACCAAAATAAGGCATTTATCAAGCGAATTTCGGGGATCTAACATCCCCAACAATTATGAAATATAAAGACTGGATGATGGTTAGTGCAACTTGTACATTACCAAAGCACTGATTGGTTGGTTAAGCTGAAGAATCTTTAGCAATTCAGAGAAAAGTTTGGAAATGGCTCCATCTACCGAGTAGTTTAACAAGTTCTGACATTTATTTAGAGTGTGCTTCAGAGCCAAGCACACAAATATGTACTTGGCAAATAGATTATATTATCAAAGACAATTTAGGATGAGCTCTAGTTTCGAGTTGTCTGTTTTTTCACTGAGTATATAGGTATTCAACAAAAACAGACAATGTCTTCTTGCGTTACACAGACAGTATGTGAAAAAAGATGGATATAGATAACCAAAAAAAAACAAAAATACGTAGGAAGTATTAAAGTGTTAGATATTTTGAAAAAATACAGAATGGATACTTCTGAGTCATACTATTATAAATATCAACAAACTAAGTCGGCTGAAGCTTTTAATCGCTGAATCGTAAAGTCTTGTTACCAATAACCGGAGAGTTTATACTTTTTCAATATGGCTTATGTAAGCAAACCAGATGACAAATGAGGATGAAGTTTGGGAAATATGTTGGGGTGGATAGAACACTCTGTACTGCCTAGCAAGGTGATTCTTGACTTGGAATCCTCAAGCCAAAAGGAAAAGCAGTGGACTAAAGAAAGCATAGCATCGGGAACTGGAGACAGACAGGAATAAAACTTGGAAACAAATGGAAAAGAGCCGAGAACAAAGAAAGTTGAACATCTCTGGTAAGCAACCCATATTCTTTGAGGGATAGGAGGTTTGAGTAAGCGATATGCCTTAAAAAGACCAGAAACTCCATAAACATGAACTGAGTTCGGAATTTTTTTCTCGTGTAGCCTTACATCAAATAACACTACTTAATACAAGTAAGTATCTTCTTAACTGATTTGCGTTTATTGAGTGAAACTCCATACCAGATTGAATGATCTATCGTTCGATAAGTGATATTGCCATAACACCAATACTATGAAGACATGATTGAATACTTTTAGTTTTGTCAAATTGTATATCGAGAAGGATTAAATTGCAAACCAACAACACTAATGTAAATTATCTTAGCTAGGTCACCATTGAGAACTAGTAAGTACTGTACAACTGTTTCGTCCTAACATGGGACTCATTAACAATACCACCCCCCACGATCCCGGAAGATCAAACCCAGGACCTTCAGTGTCCAGCGCGAACATCCAACCTCTAGACAACTGAACCAGGGGGTCCGATAGTTATTTGGCTAAGATTAATTCGTAATTTGAACCATGAAAATTTTTAAACTTCGACAAAATCTGCGATACTCATCTAATGAATCAAACAAATGTACTCACTTATTTATTAACAGAAATGATTTAGAAAATTACTGTGAACAAAACTGTCAAATATAAAACTTACCTTCAACATTTGTATCGAATTTCGAAACTGCTAACAGTATATTATTATTATTATTATTATCTTTGGACTGTTCTTCAATAAGTTTAGATGATATATCCGGATCTGAAAATAAAAAATGGAAAATATCCACTGGCATATTATAATTTTGAAAAGTATTTTAAACAGTAAATATTATTCAATATTTATATAACAAATTTTTAAAAAGTTATTTCATTAATCATGTTTGGATTTAATTAATAAATAAGCTATGAACTATAAAAACTAAATTTATTTAATATACTATTGATACTATTTTATATGTGTAAAATTGAAATGCAACCCTAAACTCAGAAAGTTTAACGTTGTTCAAGCTAATTACTCATGAATCAATCATGAAGCAAATACTAATGTGGTGCGCGCTACTTATAAGTAGTATATGACGTGAGTGTCAACGTAATGTCTGGCAGTGGAAGATGGGGGAAGATCAAGAAGAAAGGAAGAGTGGGAACACAATGGAATTTGTATGAAACGCATGAATAAGTGAAATGTCAGACAATGGATTGATGATTGATTGAAGATTTGCAAATTAACGGTTTACGATATGGTTTTCCTATTTTACTGAGTAACTCCGTAATTTTCGTTAAATACAATTCAGTTGCCCTCACCTGCGTTCTCCTTCACTACACTAGGTTCATTAGGATAAAACAAGAAGAAATCCTGTATGTGTATGTGTGCTACACACTTTATGATAGCATATTAGTTGATTTTGTGGAATCGTACTAATTGATTTTGAAAACGGCACATTCACTACGCATACGTAACCGTTAGAAATAAATGCAATTTTCTAAAGCAGCACAACCACATTAATGCAGCACAACATTTCAGCAGTTCGTAAGTTGAATATTTTGTAAATTCAGTTGTGTTGAGAAAAAAAGGTGATTCAATTAGTTGAACTTCTCAGGATATTGGTAATCTGGGATTGAATATCTCTTATGAAATGTGGATATTATGAAGTAGTTTAAAGTAATTTTTCATTTTCAGTCAGTCATTTAGTCAGATGCAACGTAGAACTTCGTACGTATGCGAAATCTATTCATGTTGCCATACCGTATCAGCACTGAGACGACATTGTCAATTCAAATCCAATAGTAGAAGAGGTAGTAAAGGTATTAGAAGTAATTGGAGAGGTTAGGATTAGAAGACATTATTCAAGAAGTATGTAATCCAATGAGATAAGGTTAGAAAGTCAAAACTAGAGGTGTTGAAGAATGCAGAAGATTAGGATTTGAGAGAACACAAAGAATAGATGCACCTGCACCATTACAAACGGTTTTGAGCCATGTCATTCAGGGTCTCTAACCATCGATTGTTATGATCTCGCGGATCCCAACCAGGTAGTCGACAACTACCGATATGACTCAGTCCACTTGTCAGTGACTTCATGGATTTGTGCCATGTTTTGGTTTGGCCGCCCCTAACTTTCCTTCCAACCTACTCCTCCTACACTACAAAACAAAGCTCGTCGAGGCAGACGGTGGTTAGGCATACGCAGCACATGTCCCAACCACCTTATTTTCATTTTATGTTCTACTGAAGGGATTAACACTAATACATAGCACACCGTAAAACACAGTACACTTCTTTGATCCTAACCCTATCCAACAATGAAAACAATCGTGATACAAATGACACTGATGTATCTAAAAGTAGCTCGAAAAGTAAAATGGTTCAATGATAGCTTTACATCACCTGTCCAATCGTTTCTTTTTTAACGTACTGTCGAAATAAACTGAAATTATTTACACCGCACTTGATATTGTCCGTATATTTTTCACAATGAACTTTTGATTACACATCAGTTAGAGCTGGATATTGTTGATTATTTTTTCTAGCTGGGCAATAAACAAGTCTGGTGATTAGGTTGTCCCCAGATACCCTGGTACGACTGAGAATGGGCAGCATCTGCTTTCCCTCTCGAAATGCTTTCATATGACCAAGCGTATATAGACGCTTTCAGGGAAGTCCTGCTGATAGAATTTGGAAAACTCTGATTCTAAATCAGTGGTGTACATAGGTTCCAGAATTCTCTGGTGAAACAAACGATGTATTAGCCTATTGTTGATTACCAACTTCCATGGGACTGCATCTCTCAACGTTGCTCTACTGCCTTGGGAATTAGACTTCTACTTCAAAGGCTCAGGTAGTGTGGTTCCTTAAGAAAACCGCCTGTTTCGGTTTGACCATCCAAGCAGTATTCAAGCCTATAGATAATTCACTGGTTTGTGTAGCGCATATTTATTTTGGTGCCCCTTATGTATTTAAATAATAATAATAATAATGAAAAAGGAACGAAAACAGAATCAATATATAAGTACAGAAGGCTTTTTTTTAATAGTGAATAACCTTGACCGGTTAATGTTTGTGTGTTAACCTTTAATAAAATAAGACGAACATGTGAGGGTTACTCTACAATGATTGCCATTATTATTACTAATACTACTACTACTACTACTACCAATATTATTACCACTACTAACACAATAATGGAATTTATGAGAAGTTAACAGCACAATAAATGAAATAAAACAGACAATGACCTATAAAATGAGACGAGACGAGACGAGAGAAAAATAAGACATTTCATATTACTACCATAACACAACTAAGGTTAAACAAAAAAAACAAACTAAAGACAGAGCTTATCAGTAGTTTGTTTATGTGCATAGTATATACGTAAGATGCTAAGCCTAAATGGTTTATAAGTACGAATTGACCTTTTTGTGTACATATTTTCCGAAGTACTCTAAAATAAATTGATAATTATACTGATTGGAAGGTTCATGATCAAGAATTTAAAAAAAATATTCAGTATTATTTGCTGGAAGTAATGTTTTTTCTAAATAACAATGAACTAAATAAGAGTTGATTGCATTAGATTGTTGATTGATTTACTAACTTATAGGTAAGATTTTTTTCAACCTGGAATCTGGTTTGAGTTGTTACATAGTGCCAAAACGAACACCAGAGTAGAAGAAAGAATTAGACACATGGGTGCGATCATTCATTGAGTGATACTTTTTTAAATGGAGGCAATTGGTAGGATGCTCGATAGACCTAGGTATTGTGCCAGTCAGCAATCCTTAGTAAATTAGAGCTGAATAATGATGAGGTGATGGTTTTTGTGAAATCCAAACCTAGGTCATATTGAAACAATCACGCACATAGGCATCATAATCAGGGGATCTCAGTAGCATCCACCGAACTAATAGATGCTCAGAAACTCATCTCGTCTGGATCTGAATATGATGAAGTGTGGAGTCAGCTTAAGCACGGGTTGATAAGAAGCCTGCGCAATGATTACGAACAGTGGTGGGTAGCGATAGCAAAAGAGGTCGAAAAGACAATGGCAATAAGTAACAGTAGACAATTATTCAGAGATGGTGGAGAAAAATTGTAGCTGAGGTGGATGATTGTAGTGGCGTTTCGTTATCTGAGCTGGGTGTTTTGGTTGTAGAGGTTTCATAGTTCTTCTGAACAACATCATCAGCACTAACTTCAGATAGAAGTTAAGTATTCGAATTTCTCCACGTTTTACCCGAAGCTTGTTCTGTTAATCATGGTCTTGATTGGTTGCTATTGATCGTAAACCTGTCGTTGTTTGCACCTTTGTTTTGATTGTATCCTCCTTGGATCTGATTCTTGATCCTATATTTGCCTATGATTTTTCTCATTGGTTCATAAATTAGGTAAATGTCGATGTGTTTGTTGATTGCTGATTGACTTGAATTCCCTAGTATTCCTTGTGCTTCCTCCGTCCAGTAATGCCACATTGTTCCATAGTTGTCTGAGCAATTTATTTTGTAGATGATATTTGGTTTTTCTTGCTTTTTCATTTTGTTCTTTGGTCTACATAAGATTGATTGAAAAGATTATGTTGGTTTGTGTGCTACACATATTCCAAATGGTCTCAGCAGTCATGCTGTAGGTTCCGATATATCTTTTATGTATGACAGGATGATCCGTTTATTGGTTCTTGCACTTGATTTTGCTTCTGTTAACGATTTCAGTTGATGCACTGCTCATATATCCTGGGACAATCGAGTAAGTAATACTGTCGTTAGGAAACGAGTACTAGGTTAGGACGGCAAATCAATAGATGAAGCATTGAAACTTCATCAGTTGAGGCAGTTGGGACATGTGTTACGAATGCCCAACCACCGACTGCCTCCACAAGCTATGTTTTGTGGTGTACGGGTAGGTTAGAAGAAAGTTAGGGGTGGCCAAACCAAAACATGGAAGAAATCCATGAAGTAACTAACAAGTGGATTGAGTCCGCCAGACAATAGTAACCATTGGTTAGAGACTTTGAATGACATGGCTCAAAATCGTTTACAGTGGCACAAACGCATCTATTCTTTGTGTTTTCTCAAATTCTAATCTTCTAAATTCTCCATCACCTTAATCTTTCTCTTTTTGGATTGATTTCACTGGATTATACTTCTTGAATAATTTCTTCGAACCCTAATCTTCTCCATTAGAGCTAATACTTCCACTAAATCTACTATCATTGGATTTGAATTAACAAATGGATCTCTATGCTAATGTGTGTGGTATGGCAACTTGAACTGATGTACGTACGTACGTACGAAATTTTGAGTTGTAGCTGACTGATTGATAGGCATTATAACGTATTTCAGTACATTAAGAAAACTTCTTTTTGGATTTTTAAATGGTTTAGGTAGAGATATCACTAGAATTAATTCTCTTATGAAGCAATACAATCTAGAAAAAATATTGAGATCAGAAAGGACTGAACAGTTATTTCGTCTTTGTTTAAAGCTTATCGATAATAGTACACAATACATGACCTCAGGACTGTGAAGTCTCGTGGTGAGCGAGATACAACTGATCTATATTATGTTGAAACCGAGTAATTCCTATTTTCAAATTCAATCAATACACAATTTATCGTTTGATGAAATAGAACAACACTCACAATTAGAAAACTTGAAAGTCACAGAAACAATGTTCATTTGGAAAAAAGGCATTAATTAATATTCATCTAAATTAGATTAATCCATAACTAAATAATCAAAACTGTATATTTGTACAAAGAAAGTGATTTTCGATGACTCATAGCCAAAAATCTTATCTAAAATGCTTTACCCCCAACTGTTTAATGAACAAGGAATCAAGTTAAACATTGTAATCATACATGTTGAAAATTGAATTTTTTGAGATAACATAATCTCAAGTTATAGTAACTCTTGACACATGCATAGAAAAGCTCTACATTATTGAGAACATAAGGTTTCAATAACTAATTAATATCGCCATAATAGTACTGGTGCATTTTTGAACAAATTCAGAAAGAAAAATAACATAATAATTTCATGTATAAAGTCAAACTCTAATCTTAGGATAAGCAGGGCAAAACAAAGAACTAGTGTAGAAGACACGTTACTACAGCTTGTGAATAGCAGTAAACATATTACCAATTAAAACAGTAACACACTAAGCATGAAATGAAACAGAAACTTTTAAAAGATATTGTCAGTCAGATGCAACGTAGAACTTCGTACATAAGTACATCAGTTCATGTTACCATACCACATCAGCACAGAGATATTAATTGTCAATGCAAATACAATAGTAGTAGAAGTAGTAAAGGTATTAGAAGTAATCGGAGAGGTTAGGATTACAAGATATTATTCAAGAAGTATGATTCAGTGAGAAAAGTTAAGAAAGTCAAAACTAGAGGGGTTGAAGAATTCAGAAGATTAGGATTTGAGAGAGCACAACGAGTGGATGAACTTGCGCCATTGCAAACGGTTTAGAGCCATGTCGTTCAAGGTCTCTAACCATTGGTGACTTTCGTCTCACGGACCCCGACCAGGTAGCCTACATCTACCAACATAACTCAGTCTAATTGTCGTCATTGACTTCATGGATTTGTGCCATGTTTTGGTCTGGCCGGCCCTAACTTTCTTCCAACCTACCACTCCTACACTACAAAACAAAGCTCGTCGAGGTAGTCGATGGTTGGGCATACGTAACGCATGTCTCAACCATCTCAACTGATGCAGTTTCACTACTTCATCTATTGACCTGCCATCCTTACCTAGTACCCGTTTCCTATCAACAACATTGCTTACTCGGTTGTCTAAGTATATACGAGCAATGTTTCTAAGACACCTATGATCGAAATCCAGTAATCTACGAATATCTTCTCTCACTGGCCATGTTTCACAGCCATAAAATAAGACGGAGCGAACTACTGCACAGTACACTCACTCATCCTTTAGTCAGCAAACGGATATATCGCCTACGCCATAAGTGACGCAGGTTGGCAAAAGCCATTTAATAGATATTGACAAAACTACTCTACATACACAAATCACATAAAAATAAAACAAAGCCAAAGAATATACACTGATTGACAAAACGAAAACTATCAACAGAAATTTACCAGGTTTTAATTCAATTGTAAATTTTTTTTGATAACAATCATTTGAATTATGATTTGTTGGAATATAAATTCCATTCATATTATCCATAGTATTTGTAATGCTACAGTTACTATTATTATTATTATTATCATTATTATTATTGTGGGAAGATGATGATACTCCATATAATGATGACAAAGATAGACTATCTTGACGATGAGATGATTGTAAATTGTTTGAAACAAGACAATCCAATGGTGTACAATCTGATAAAAGTTCAGAAAGTAATGCACCCGGTTGTGTATCTACATTATTTGCAAATGAGTCATATACACGATCAACAGCTGATGATACAGAAAGACTACTTAATGATGAATCCATAGATGTTTGATTAAACATCATTGCAGCACATACAGAAGATAATTTCAAGAAATAATTTTATTTATATTCCAAAATTCATTAACCCTGAAATGTTTTCAAAAACAAAAAAAACAATGAGACAATAAAAGATAAAAAAAAAGATGGGATAAATATTGTAGGAACAATATTAAATACATATAATTCATTGTTGCATTTATCTGGAACTTTGTGACAGAAAAAAAAATGGGAAAAGCAAATAAACTTACTTAATATTACTTTGTTAATATTTGAAATTCTAATGAGGTTATTAGAATTGATTAGACTACTTACTTACACCTGTTATCCTTAATGGAGCGTAAGCCGATGATCATCATTCTCCAACCAGAATCAAATCAATAGATGAAGCATTGGAACTTCATCAATTGAGGTGGTTGGGACATGTGTTACGTATGCATAACCACCGACTGCCTCGACAAGCTATGTTTTGTGATGTAGGAGTAGGTTGGAAGAAAGTTAGGGGCGGCCAAACCAAAACATCGCACAAATCCATGAAATCACCAACAACTGGACTGATTCATGTTGGTAGATGCAGACTACCTGATTGGGGTCCGCGAGACGAAAGTGACCAATGATTAGAGACCTTGAACGACATGACTCAGAATCGTTTGCAATGGCGAAAGTGCATCCATTCGTTGTGCTCTCTAAAATCCTAACCTTCTGAATTTCTCATAATCTCTATTTTTCTCCTAAATTTATCTCACTGAATTATACTTTTCAAATCATATCCTCGCTCCCTAATCTTCTGCATTACTGCTAATAATTCTACTATCACTATCACTCTTGGATTTGAAGTGACAGTTGCGTCTCTGTGCTGATGTAGTATGGCAACCTGAACTGATGTACTTACGTACGAAGTTCTGCGTTGTATCTGTCTGTCTCTGTCTCCAACCAGAATTGACTGGATAAGCAGATGAAATTATTAAAATATATATGATCATTTCGGTAGGATTGCAGTTTTTTATTAGTACAGAAATCTGATTTCCAAGCAATAACACAAAAGTTTGAATAATTAGATAATAATATTAGTCATTAGTGTAAAACGAAAGCTCAGAATCTAGCACATGACGTCGTTGTTTCCTGAGCTGCGAAGTCTTATTATCACCTACTAGAATAAGTTAACTCATTCACCGAGTACTTTGATATAAGACACATTAAGTGTGATAGCTGATAGTATTAGCTGACTGTGTAAACCAAAATAGGTCAAGTGCGGCTTGAGCTTAGAACTTAGTGGCTTCAACCACATTGTTCCGAATATATCCTATGAGCGCTAACATCGAATATCAGTATAAGAAAAAAAGAAAAAAAAAATTTTGAAGCACGGAAAAATAAGCGATGTTTCCCCATTAACTAGAAACTCCAAGGCTACCACAATTTGAACTTAGTTGTTCGTGCCTCGACTTCAAGAAAAACATAGGACTTCAGTATCACACCAGCAGCTCGGTGGTAAATTAACGAGCAATTTATGATAAATAATCGAGATACTTATAATACGTTAGCAATTCAAGTTTATTTTTACTGAACTACATCCAACTTACCAGTCAGAGTTTATTCCACTAGCTATTGAATAGCTTACAACACTATAAAATCTAGTCATGTTATAATGTTATTACAAGCATATTATTCTATTACTGAAAGAATAACCTATTAAGCTGATTGATGGTGCTTTAACTTTGATTTCAGCTCATTTCGGGGCTCGTGTCCAAATGCAACTTGATGAAGTTATTAATCGGTCATATTATATTATGGGCCGTTAACAGTCACACGGTATAATATTTATTCATCAAATCGTAAAAGCTCTTCCTCCATAAATAGTGCAGAGAACGGTTCTTCATAAGATTCCGAGCATGAATAAGTTTGCATCCTATCTTCCATAATATTATCAGGACTGGAGATTATAAAATCAAACACAGGCGAATGGTTCTTCTAAAGAAATGCAATATATTTACATGCTAGGCATCTTTTAATACGATACTATCGCAAGATCATTCAATTTGAACGGATTGCATAACAAAATCTCATCTATTATACAGTAGACAGATCACTGATCGAGAAAAACCTAATGAAGCTCAGTAACCAAGCATGGTTCCATGTAATCGAATTCGAGCAATGAATTGTCGGGCAGCTACTGATACTACTTGAACGACGATATAAGAGTATGTGAACAATTAAGCATGGAATAAGCTGGTTGAAAAACGAGCGTTTAACATACTAAGCTACCGGTTTCACAATGAAAATAAGTTAAACAGGATCAATTTCACCCATTATATACCAACTGATGATAATTACTATGTTTAGAGTTATCGTTGATGTCCTCCCAAAAGCAGTGTTTGCTTTAGCTAAGTTTTTAAGAGTCAGTCAGTTACAACGTAGAACTTCGTACGTAAGTACATCAGTTCAAGTTGCCATAATACATTAGCACAGAGATATAATGGTCAATTCAAATCCAATAGTAGTAGAGGTAGTAAAAGTATTAGAAGTAATCGGAGAGATTAGGGTTCAAAGATGTTATTCAAGAAGCACAATTGAGTGAGGTAAATTTAGAAAGAGAAAGATAGAGGTGATAATTAATTCAGAAGGTTAGAATTCCATAGAATAGAAAGAATAAATGTACCTGCGCGATTACAAACGGTTTCGAGCCATGTCACTCAGGGCCTCTAACCATCGATCACTATCGTCTCGCTGGCCCCAATCAGTTAGTCGCCATCTACCAACGTGACACAGTCCACTTGTTAGTGACTTCATGGATTTCTGCCATGTTTTGGTTTGGCCGCCCCTAGATTTCTTCCAACCTACCCTACACCACAAACATAGCTCGTCAAGGTAGTCGATGGTTGGGCATACGTAACACATGTCCCAACCATCTCAACTGATGTAGTTTCACTATTTCATCTATTGACCTGCCATCCTTACCTAGTACCCGTTTCCTAACAACAACATTGCTTACCCGGTTGTCATAGAATACACGAGCAATGCTTCGGAGACACCCATGATCGAAACCAGCAACCTACGAATATCTTCTACTCTGACTGGCCATGTTTCGCAGCCATTAATAGGACGGAGCAAACTGATGCACAGTAGACTAATCCTTTGGTTAGCAGATGGATATCTCGCGTACGCCATAGGTAACGCAAGTTGGCAAAAGCCAATCGAGCCTTCTGTATCTATGCTGAGACTTCGTCAATCACCAGGCCATCAGCACTGATGAGATTCCCGAGATAAGTGAGGCGGTCGACACGCTTGATTACTTCAATCCCTATCACTAGTTCAGGTGTTGTCGCTAGTCAATCCTGAAGCAACACTTTGCATTTCGGCCAGCAGAACCGCATCCCGAACATGCTTGCAGTCAGTCTTTTACCATACGACTCATTTATCGAGTAAAAATACCAAGATGAAGTTCTATTTGGTGAAGTCTTTTGATCATCTTGAGCAGCATGTTTGGAATGGCATTATTTTCTTTGAAATACAAAGTGCTGTTTCATGACTTTCTTGCATCAACATCTGAACTGATGATAAGGAGTGGAGTATTTGGGAGCGTCGATTACTTATCTTTGGAGTCGCATTGACCCTGAGTGGTTTGGCTGTGACGAAATTTCCGCATGCATTCAGAAAACCCAGTTGGTGTTTGCCAACTTGTATCACTTGTGGCATAGGAGAATGGTATGTATACTACTTAGCAGTTTCTTCTTGTACTTTATGGCTGTGCAACGTGGTCTATGATAGCAGAATACATGCGTAGGCTGAAGGGTTTTCGAAGTGCTGCTCACGTTCCATGGAATGACCGAGTTCGCTTCGTTCTCCTATATGGATGCGAAACATGGCCGTTAAGAGTAGGTACTTCCGTAGGTTACTAGTCTTCGATCATCGGTGTCTCCGGAGCATTGCTCGTGTATCCTGGGACAACCGTATAAGCAATGCTGTCGTTAGGAAATGAGTTCTAGGTAGGGATGGCAAATCAATAAATGAAGTAAGGAAACTACGTCAGTTAAGGTGGTTGGGACATGTGATACGTATGCCTAAACACAGATTACCTCGACGGGCTATGTTTTACAGTGCAGGAGTAGGTTGGAAAAAATCTAGGGGCGGCCAAACCAAAACATGGCACAAATCCATGAGATCACTGACAAGTGGACTGAGTCATGTTGGTAGATGTAGACTACCTGGTTGGGGTCCGCGAGACGAAAGTCACTGATGGTCAGAAACCTTGAACGACATGGCTCAGAATCGTTTGCGATGGCGCAGGTGCATCCACTCTTTGTGTTCTATGAAATTCTGATCTTCTGAATTCGTCAGAACATCCACCTTTGCCTTTCTAACCTTATCTCACTGAATTATACTTCTTGAATAATATCTTCAAACCCTAGTCTTCTTCATTACCATTAATAACTCTACTATCGTTATCACTATGGGATTTGATTTGACATTTGCGTCTCTGTGCTAATGTGGTATGGCAACATGAACTTATGTACATACGTACGAAGTTCTGTTACAAGTGACTGACTGAGTAAATAATGCTTAAGTTAGAAAAGTCGGCAAATCATTTGTTGTAGTGGTGAATCCTAACGGATACACAAATATGTTTGACTACTGTTTACTTTACTGAACGACACTTAAGGGTGAAGTGGGTAGGGGAGAAGCTAAAGGCAGCGTTAGTTCATGAAGTCACGAACTGATGGTTTGAGTTAGGACCTATGTGATAATCGTGATCAGTGGTTGGAGGCGGATTAAAAATAATTGATATCAGAGATGTATTCTGAATTCCAGTATCTCTTCATGCATACCTTTATGTTCCAACTCGCTGTTTAGATGTAGACATCCGATCGAACACATTCTTCAGATACGTATATTGAAGATAATAAATTCATGGACTACAAACTAGACCCATGGAGTCTGTTTCTAGATTTGTCAGGAGAAATAGAAGTTTCAAAATGTGGATAAGATCATGTGGTTTTGGGATTTTTGGCTTTGAGCTTTTAGGCCACGAATTTTAAAAATTCAGAGAAATTTTCTACATAATTTGAATGGATAAAACAATTCGGGTCTGAAATAGAAAGCAGCGACTACAGAAGAAGTAACCCAAGCAGCTATGGTCCGACGCACATACCGAAATTATCAACATGCGATCTAGGATAGGGTTGGCCTAAATTATCACGCAATATCCGCACTACGAAATGGAAATGACTATCAGATTCACAAATAGGGCTGAGCAAAACTAAATATCCCGCAACGACACTCAACAAATCTTAACGCGTGACGACTCATTGAATAATAAAACCAAGCATAAACCATGATGCCTTCTTATGGTTATAGTAGTAGATTTGAAAATATTTCGAAAATCTGGGAATTCAAGGCGGAATCACTCGCTATATTAAAAGGGATTTACGATGCTTGATTTGTAAACCAAACAGTGGGAAGATTTCAACCGGACCAGATACAACTATTGAGTATCATGAAACATTTTTATTTACTTTGGAACAATTTATGACGAAACGCCAACACAATATATGGTGAAACAGTACATAAGAAAGCCAGGTAGATCAAGGTTACTTACTGGATGGGCAAAGAAACATTCGCCTTTTTGCATAATTGATACTAGTAGTTTATGGGGGCCTCCAGAAACAAGAAACATGAATGCGAGCTAAATTGCATCCATGTGAGTATTCCAGGATTCGTACCGTACGAAACCGAAACAACCGCTGCAAAATTGATGCCAATACCCTATATATTTTGGGAAGAAATCATAGACTTTAAAAATTTATTGTCACTCACTCCTTGGTGTTACAGAATAGTTTTGGATCTTTTTAAGCATTCAGTATGATTAATCCAGCTAATTAGCTTTCTGATAGGTAGTTAGAAAGATCTTGTAATTTGAAAAGTTTTGAGATGCAGAGAAGAATTTTAGAACTTCCCTTTCAGCTGGCTTATGAGATGGAAAAAGCCGAAAAGACCTTTGTATTGGTTCCCACCGCTTTTAGCTCACTAAATTTCAATGTGTTTCAAGGTTATGTATTCGTTTCTACGTATATACAATTGTTTCTATGATTCATCTTCTTCTTGTGTTATCCATCATTCATGGAAGTGTTGTGCACATGTTGCAGTTACAGACTATAGTTATCGAATGGATCGTATCAAATCAACTAAACTATTCCAACTAACTAGATGTAACACCGACGACACATTATGGTATTAAAGACTAATCCTATAAAAAAAGAAAATCAAGTTTTAGAATTGACTTCGGTTCTCTTTATCAGCTATATAATCTGTTACGGGAGAAATGAAGACATTTTGCTGATTAAAACATTTATATACATTTTCGGACATTTTGGTTTCTGTTTGTCTTGGTTTGGTCATCGGGGGTTTTTGCTCAAGGAACCTATAAAATTGAAGGTTTTTGTAGTTATTATAATTATTGTTGCTAGAACGACATTTTGGTCGACTATTTGTGAATTGCGAATAAACGTTGGTACCTAACTTTGGAGTTTGGTTCTGTTGTTAATTTGAGTTCGTGAATTGCAAATAGATCGACATACTGTACTTCAATAACGAGAAGGAGCAAATCGACATAACATAATTCAAGTCCAATAAACTTTTTTCTCAGGTTCTTTTTTGTGTATATTATAGTTAGGAGTGTATATTTGGCAAAATCACTTAGAATCCTGGTTGTTTTTCGGGTGTAATTATTTCTAGTAATCGACCAATATTAAATTCAGACTTACTATGGGCGGATGTGATCTATTGGTTAAATATGAGACCTAGCACAGAGGAGGACGTTAGTTCGGTCGAAAGTGGAGGCAGTACATTAACTCAAGAAACACACTTAAATGCGATGTTTTTTATTCCATATAACTTGGACATGAGTTTGTAGTGGTATACTTTTACGAAGATAACACAATTGTTGAAATATAAACATTTATTACTGTATTTAATTCTGACAATGATTGTTATATTGTACTCCTTTTGTTTATCTGTACTAAAGATTTTCTCTCGCGCGCCAAGCGTCATATTTTGACTCGGCTCTTCTCTTAGCTGGTTGTTAGCCGCTCATGTACCCTAGCTATGATATTATTTCCATATCACGAGGCTAGCAATAAATATACTTCTTCATCTAGAATAGTCTTTTCTTCAACTTCTAGATTATCAGGATTTACACCGGTAATCCCGCGAAGAAATGTATTTATTTCGACTTACTATAAGTTAGTCAGGATACATGGCTGGTTTATAACTAGATAGGTCCTGTGGTTTGTATACAGCAATAACCATCCTATTACTTTAAAAATATAAACTTTACTACGATTGTTATTGCCTAGGAATTTTGTAAACTTACAGTCTAGGTGAAGTGGTTATAATTCTTAGCACCAGTGAGTACTAGTGATAAAGGAAACAATAATAACAGGAGGGTTCATCTCAATAACACGATGATTTTGTACTGATTGTGTAGAATCGATTTTGTAGGCTTTGTTTTTGGAAAATCCCTCCATGTATATATATTTGTGTTATGACCTGACTGACTCTTTCTGGTTCTCTTTTTGATCCCATTTTGGGATTTTATCAATGGTACCTTGTTATTATTTCTATATCTTGTACTTATGTTGAAGTTTAAATGTTTCCTTCTGAACTATATATGTGTTGTTTAAAATTGATACTTAATATGGCTACATCCATTTTTGGATTTGATACTCTAGCAGCAGCTGGCTGAGACTGACTGGAAGCATTTATTCTTCCAGTAACGGAACCTATTGTAGTGATTAGAAACTCGAAGGTGTAATATTGTTTTGTTAATTGCCTGAATTTCCTTTTTTGAATAAATGTAGAACCGTTCTTTCCTAGAATTATCATTTTAGGACTTGGACTGGGCAAGAAGCGTGCAAACATACACCTTTCGGTTTCAGAGCGGACTGCGAGAGTAATAAATATTTTCCTATAGATTTTACGATCGACAAAGTTGAATATGCACTAGCTGTCTTGCTTTAGTTTTTATGAAAGTTTAGATGTGCTCTCAACGCACGTGAAGAAATTTCCGATATATGGTTGTTTTAGAATGAAAGGATGTATAATGATGATACTAAAGAATGAGATAACCCATCGTATTGTCTTAACGAGCCATACTGAAATGCTTACCATTAATAATTTAACTGATGGACTGAATCAGTTTTGGTGAATCTACGTTTATGAAGAGAACGCGATTAGTTTAATAGAAACATTCCTTATTATAACCAGTGGTACCAGTTGTTTATAACACCTTTTACGCATATATTTTCTGTTTGTGTTGCTGTCATTTTTTGCTTTGCCAGCTCTGTAAATTCGTTCCACTTTCCTGGCTCGATTTCGGTGTTCTTTCGACAACACGAAATCGCCAGCAAATATATTCTTTGCCATGGATTTATTTATATATCTTCTCTGTGACGGGTTAGTAATTAGTATTTAATGGTGATCATAGAAAATCTCGACTCAATCACCACTAAGACTGGTGAGCTGACGTTTTATCCAAAGAAGTCAATTACGGTGAGTCTATTATTCATATATCACCATTTTTATGATGTACATTGTACTTGCAAAAACGTTTCAAAGTGGTGGATAGCTATAATAATAGACTCCGAGGTGCAGGTCATTGCATTGTCACCTGTCTTCTCCCCGTCACTTCAGTTTGCTCGTTTATTTTACTAGCACAATTTCCGCACTAACGCTAGGTACCTCGTTCACACGGATTCACAGGTTTCTGTTGTGTAGTCTGGTGGCAGCAAATCTCAAGCTAAGATGCTTCGACTACGCTCTGCAAATGGTGCAAGTTATTCCTGCCTATGGTACACGATAACCTACGGTCAACATGTACAACCTGACACAGTATCTGTGGATGTCCATCATTGCCGATGTTCCCACAGCTATACTTCGTATCGATCCCCTACAGCACTATGAATTACTATTTACGTAGTCTGCAGCTAATCAACACTTCGTCCAACAGCAAATTCATGGGTTTTCGAGCTCAAACAAACGCGTGCTTTATCACAGGTGTATTTAATTCGCTTGACGACATATTCCACGCTTTACTCGAAAAATTTCCTCAGCTAACTGAACCTCTCGAGGAGATTACATCGGTGGCTGACCACGTGTTACACTACATCGTCACCCGTGAACCACTAGTAATGGCACCGGAAAAATTAGCTTTCGCAAAATGTGGGTTTGACAGTTTACTAGCTACTGGTATTATTCGTCCTTCTCATAGTCCTTGGGCCTCACCACCCCATATGGCTTGCGAAAATGATGGGATTGATTGGCGACCATGTGGTGACTAACGAGCACTAAATGTAACTACGCGATTCGATAACTATCCCATCCCCCACATCACGGCATCTCTGAAGGATACGACTATCTATTCTAAGATTGATCTGGTGTTAGCATGTCATCAGATCCCAGTCGCTCTTGAAGATGTCGATAAAACTGCTATCACAACTCCTTTCGGTCTGTTTGAGACCCTACGAATGCCATTTGTTCACGTTTATATTGATGAACTGCTAATCTCATCATCAAACGTAGATGAACATTTCAACATCTTACACTCTTATTCCAACGCCTTTCGGATAATGGAGTAGTAGTCAACCCAGACAAGTATGAACTCGGCAAGCCGGAAATAAAATTCCTGGGTCACATCATTAACCAAAAGGATATTCTACCTTGTAAAGACAAAATGTGTGCAATCGTGGAGTACACTGTAACGTCCTCACTCAAGGAACTGAAGGCATTTCTTGGTTTGGTTAACTTCGACCGACAGTCCATCCCTCACGTGGCAGAACAGTGACGACCATTAACCATGTAAATTCGCGGTAATCCACACGAACGATGCCGCACGTACTAGCAGCCTACTGTGTCATCAAATATTTCGAGCATGCAGTAGAAGTTCGCGACTTTATCCTCTTCACCGACCACAGGCCTCTAACGTATACATTGCATACCAAATCTGACCGTTAAGCACCACGAGAGTACAGATATTTGGACTACATCTCTCACTTCACAACAGACCTTCGTCATATTAAAGGCGAGTCAAATTGTGTTGCTGAGGCACTTAGTTTACTGCCGCTTGATCTTCCTGCCATGGCTGCTGACGAAGCAAATGATCCCTTCTGTACAGAGGCACGACAATCTACACCACTCCAGTGCCAGGAAGTGCCCCCAGCTATTGGCCCAGGTACTATCTTGCGTGATGTCTCTGTCTGATCTTCCTCAACCTGTCTTACCCTCTTTACCGTCGTCTCGTCTTCGATGCCCTTCATGGATTGTCTCGCCCAGGTCTTGCAGCCACATTACGTCTCATCGCTGAACGATACTTCTGGCCGTCCATAAATAAAGATGTCCGTATGTGGGTGAAGCAATGCTTACAATGTCGACGGTCAAAAGCGCACAGGCACGCAGCCGCCCCCATCGGCACATTCGCTACGCCTGATGCTCGCTTCTATCACGTTCATATTGACATTGTAGGACGATTGCCACCATCGCATAGGTATGATCACATACTCACGTGCACCGATTGTTTCACAAGATGGCCCGAAGCTATTCCCATTACTTCTATTACGGTGGAAACAGTTGCTCACCGCTTCGTGGATGGCGCATTACGGTTGGTTCTCGACTCTCTCAGCTGACCGAGGACAACAGTTCGAGTCCGAATTATTCTCCTCGCTAATCCGGCTGCTTGGTACAGAGCGCGTACGTACTACCGAATACCACCCAGCTTCGAATGGTTTAGTTGAACGGTTTCATCGTCAACTTAAAAGCGCTCTTCGAGCACACGAAAACAACAATTGGTGCGAAGCCTCACCATTCGTCCTCTTAGGTATCAGGATGAGCCTAAAGGCAGATATTCAATGTTCCGCTACCGAATTAGTATATGGCACGACGTTGCGTCTGTCTGGGGAATTTTTCACACCACGGAGCAGCAATGACTTTAATAAATCCGTCTCCGGTGTCAACTCGGAGACATCATCGACAGGTCTCTCCCTCGAAAGATATCTGCCTGTTCACATGTTTTCCTATGAGTATATTAGACACGCAAACCTTCGCAGCAGCCTTAAGAAAGACATTTTCACGTGATTTGTTTTCATGAAAAGGTATTCAAGGCTGAGTGACATGGCCGCACAGAGGTAGTCAGCATTGATCGTCTCAAGCCAGAACACTTCGGTGACTGCACCCTATCTGTTAAATTGAGACCCAGTGCTAAATCCATCAAACCTAGCATCAGAATCCATACATCACCTTCGGATCCCACGCTAGATATATCAGAGTCCTCATTCTCACCTCCTAGTCAATAGCACCCGATATCTGCACCATCTACGGACGAGACTTCAGTCTCACGTCAAGATCAGTAGACCACACCGCCCTTGACTTCGGATGTGACTGCAGGCTCGCGAAGTGCGCACGAGACTACCGTCTCACGTTCCGGTTGCCACACACGCCTACCTGTACCCTTTCGCGACTGATCCTTCAATCAGCGACAGATACGGTACAGGACTTTGTTCCCATACTACATGTATGCTACACCTTTCTCTTTTTATTTCGTTTTGTTCCCTGAGCCCATGTCTATGACCATCACTCTGTTAGTACCGTCGACTTCAGTCAATCTTGGTGAAAGCTGGCCTGATCAGCCTCGCTCTTGTCAATGCACTCAGTCAGTGATCTGGTTCCCAATATACCTGGCATACGTATGGTTTCGAACCTGGTCGTTTTGGTCGCTTCTGGCTCCTTCGCTCAGTCTGGTTCCGTCCTATTCTACAGCGTTTTTTGGTCCAAACCCGTAAGAACGCAATCTTCAGAATCGCTATACGTGCCACGCTATTGTGGCACGCCAGTTCGAGCGGCGGACATGGCACGTTACTGCTGGTGTCGTTCTGCGTCAAAGACCTTCGGTGACAACTTGAGCATCATAGATCACTTTCTGTTCGTCAACCATTTTGTCCCACTATCGCACGTTTTTCTGATCACTCCCACGAACAAAGCCGCGAAGTATCAAAAGCGTAAACCCTTCCTATCGAGGGGCAGATGTAGTGGGATACTGTAACGAAGAGAACACGATTGGTGTAATGGAAACGTTTGTTATTGTAACCAATTGTTCCAGTGGTTACTTAATTGCATTCCTTTGTTTAACTGTACTAAAAACCATAATTGCCCGCGTTACATGTTGCTGAAAATGCTCGATTGCCTCGGTGACTCCGTCTACGGTTTTTGTTGCTCTCTCGATATTTTTCAATATACTGAGATCATCAATAAATATACCTCGGCCTCCGATCACGACTGGTCTTTTGATTCTAGGCCGCAACGGGATTTAACTTGTCCATCTCGCGATAAGTAGTCTCAGAACGCTGCAATATAACCGAGAGAGATGAGAGTCAGAAGTGCGATGATGAATTTACGTTACTGTACATTGAATATAACTGGCTCTACAAGTCCAGTTGAACTGGTAAAAACACATAAATTCAGTTTTTTAATTTCGAACTAATTTAATTTATTTTCTTTTGTAACAAATGTTTACGATTAACAAGTTAAAAAATCTTAGCTGTAAATGCAGTTTTACGTTTGTTGACCTCCTAGCCAATTAGTACTTTAGAAAAAGACATTTTGAAATTGACCAGTCATTATTCATTTTGTATTGATAATATTCTTAACTGTAAAACTCGTATTATTAGTGTAGATCCTTGATTCGGAATGCGATGAAAACAAATAATTCTTCAGATAATAATAAGGTAATTTATTGCATTATGATACATAAATCAGCAGAATTCAGCGAAAAAATTCTCTTTTCTACGAAATAACTCACTTAATTCGTACATTAGTATTTGTAGTTGTTGACCTGCCTATAAGGGAAGAAATCAGCATGGCCATCAGACAAATCAGAATCAGACAACATACTTGCTGAAGCACTGAAAACAGACCTAGAAGTAACTACATAGACGTTCCATGTTCTGTTCAGCGAGATTTCGGAAGAAAAACAAGTGCAAAGAGACTGAAAAGAGGGACACCCCATCAGGATACATATGAAAGATCTCAGCAAGTATGTGAACTACAGAGTAACCACTCAACTATAATTATCAGGAAAAGTCTTCAACAGAGTGAAAGATTCCTTGATGGCTCGACTTCGATATCAGCGTTCTGAGTTCTATTGGGATAAACCATAAACAGAAAAATCGCTACGGTACTGAAAAAACAAGTTGACAGCTCATAGATTGATTCCGAGTGAAAACCGGTGTCAGATAAGGTTGCTTCATTTCGCGTCTTTTCTTTTTCCTGGTCGTCGACTAGATTATCAAGGTCCCATAACCTGAGTGAAAGTAACAGCTACAGTGGACAGCTCGGATACAGTTGAACGATCGATACTCTGTAGATCACCTAGCCGTTCTACCTCACAACAAATGCAGGAAAAGACGACCAGCGTAACACCAGTGGCTATCTTCACAGCAGTTGGCCTCAACATAAACATGAGAAAACTCAAGAGCCTAAGATGGAACACAGCAAGCACCAACCAAATCACACTAGACGGTGAGGCTTTGTAAGATGTCGAAAGCCCTACGTATCTGAGCAGCATCGTTGATTTACAAGTTTGATCTGATGCAGATGAGAAGGCACGGTTTGATAAACTAAGGCCAGTATTTCAACAAGTCAGTAGCATATGGATCCCAAAACAACTATCAACCAACGGCAAATTCAGAATTTTCAGTATGAATATCAAGATTGTTCTGCTGTATAGGGCGGAAAGTTAGAGAACTACAGAAGCTGTCATCTACAAGACACAGGTGTTGATTAACAGTTGTCTACAGAAGATTCTGAGAATCCGTTAGTCACACGTCATCAGCAACAACGTACTGTATGAGAAGGCAGACCAACTTCCATCTGAGAAGGGCATTGGGAAAAGGCGTAAGAAGTGGATAGGACGCATCGTGGAAATCACTCTACCGGATTACGAGGCCAGCCCTAAGTTTTAATTCTGAAGGCCAACGGACAAGAAGAAGACCACATAACATATTACGCCTAGAATTGGAGACAGACTTGAAAAGAATGAACAGCAGCTGGACAGAACTAGCGAAGACGGCCAAGGACAGAGTAGGTTGAAGAATGCTGTTTGGCGGCGTGTGCTACATTATCGGTGACATCGTTTAGTAGACTGCGTTATATTCTTCATCAAGCTCATCAATTTTAAGGCTGCACTGAATTCGCAGTAGAGTTCATTAGTTTGGTGATCCATGAGCTGACTGTTTTTTCCGATCGTTCGACGGCGGTAGGAAGAGGCTGAATACGTGTGAAGTTGGTTAGGTTTATTTCAAGCAGACAGATAAGAATACAAAGCCTTAAAGCGGAGAGAAGTGAGGTGGAGAAGGCGGGCAAACCAACTCCATGAGATGAACCATGACTCATTATTTATAATCAGACGAAATAAGCTAGGCATATAATAAGAGAAGTAAGCGGTGCACATACACACTCTAAGAAAAACAAACAATATAAAAGCTAATATTTGACAAGGTCAAAAGGGAAGGGAATAGTAACTCAGGCAGAACGGATCAATGCTTATGACACCGAAGTTAAAATACTGAACAAGTATGTTAGAAACTGATTGTGTGACAGCGGCTTATCTATCAGAACGACTGTATTATTCTCAACGACTATTAACATAACAAAAATAACTTCAAAACGAGGCTAACAAGTAAATTTAAACAAAAGCTTGCTGCTGGTATCCAGAACCCCTACTGCTCTGAAGCAAACGTTTTCATTCAAATCCCGAGACATACAAACTCACAACCAACTGCCTAATGACTCTAATTAGACAGTCGAGTGGCTAGATCTCCATCTATTGGACATTACCGAACACCTGGAACCATACCGAAATAACAAGAATCGAGCGCGAAGAAATCAAATTGGTTTACACTAGTTCGTGAAAAAGATATTGGATATTGGAAATTAAAGTTGGGAATTGAAAGCGGCTTTAATGATGCGTTCGTTACCGATGCGTCTCCTCAGCGGCTCAATACTTCTCGGATTTCCAACGTTAAACAGTTTTCGTAGTCTTGCATTATCTCGTCATTACAAGTATTATCTGTACAGTACTAATAATCTCAAAGCATCTCTAACTAGGTACAGCTGTTTACATGTTACATCACATGTCCACATCCCTGAGTCAAATTTTCGTACATGCTGGAACTGCAACAGGTTAGTAAAAGATCTAGCTTTCTTTTGTCAATGTGGAAAAATACAGCCAGTAAATCCCAATTGGTCTTATTTTGAAATCTTCGGCTATCCAAGTCCGGAACCTGTGGTAGATCTAACTGAGCTAGCAAGTCGGATGCGCGAAACCCAGAAATTGCTACACCCTGACAAATTCAGTGGAAAAACACAGTATGAAAAAGAACTTGCCTCGGATGCGTCCGCTTTTGTAAACAAAGCGTACAGCTGTCTACAAAAGCCAGTTGAACGTTATGAATATCTCCTTCATCTTCACGGAATGTCAACTGATAACTTGGATTTCAAGAATTCGGATGATATGGAATTTTTATCACAAGTGATGGACATCAGGGAAAAGGTTGAAGAAGCTGTTCACGATGTTATGAACTTCAGTTCTTCGGAGAAGAATGTTAGTGAATTATCTGATACCATTCATGAACTTGTTGGTGATCTTCACCAAAGGTTAAGTAGTGAAGAAAAGACAGTAGTCGATTCAATTGGCAAATCAGACTGGCTTGGTGCGTTAATGTCTCTTTCAAGGTTTAAATATATTCTGAAAATACTCGAAGAGTTACGGGAACATGAATTCGCCTGGAAAAAGCTTGGTATCAATGTAACGATAACTTAATTATGGTTTATTCAGAAACTAAGATTTCGTTTTACTTTGCTTACCTTCTTTTTATATTTTTATTGAATGGAAGATCGTTATTATTTTAATAAAAACTTTACAAATTTCAACTGAATCAATGTTTTGTAAATACAGGTTAATAACTAGTAACTTTAATATTTTAGGTCACAATGAGAATATCAGGTAAATCAAAAGTATGTGGTGTAATAGTACAATGCTTTTCGAAAAATCTTACCAACTATTCACTTTTATGTTTATATGAATACTAAGGGTCAAATAAGATAAACTAGAATATGGGAAAAACACAAAATGATAACGTAAATTTATGTGAGTTACAACACTGGATATTAAAATCAAATTTATATCAACAGGCAGCGTCAAATCTTTTTGATCTAGTTAACGTATAACCAGATCGTTCGCAATAAAATATGGTAGTATATTTCTTAGTTCTGACCAACTTCGTCTTTGATTGATCAAGATATGTCACAAGAACAGGGCAACTTGATCACAAAAAAGGTCACGTATACTAGAGATGACTCGTTTCGGTAAACTTTTATTGATGAGATTGTGGCATATTTGTCTAATTATGAGCCCAATAACAGTGGATTGATTTCGCAGTCGAAAATAAATAAGATTATAAACTTTTGCAAGCAAGTCCGTTCTATTTATCATAAAAGTTTAGTGGAACTATTACAGAAAGCGATATAGTCACATCTACCACTCACTTGAGATAATGTAAAATCTCCTAATCTAATAATTCTGGTTTCTAGTCAGGTTATTCAGCTAAGTCCCCAAATGCCCTAGTACGACCGAGCAGGGCTTGAGTCCACTTCTCCCTAAATGCTCTCAAGTGGCCACTGCTAGGGGAGTCCTGTTCACTGCATTCTTGTGGTGTAGGTATTGTCTAGGAAATTAGGTGAATGAAAAGCTAACATCGGGTTGATGAGTACAGAGGATCCACCTAGGGGTGTTGGAAAACTGACTCCGAACAAGTGGTATACTTGGGCTCCAAAATCTTGATGCAACAAATGTCACACGAACCCATTGTTGGTCACCGGCTACTATGGGACCGCATCTATATATATACTCACAGAGAACATACACAAATTTTAACAAGTAAGATTAGTGTGGATTTTAAAGATCAAGTCCAGGATATGATAAAAGGTTGAGTAGGGTTCATCCAGACACATTTCGAGTTCCTCTTTGTTCACAGCGAAGAATAGCATTACAGAGATTGTAGCATTTCTGTTTTGGTAGGTAGGTGGAGTACTTACGGGTGAATTTCATTTATAGAACTTTCTATTGGAGTTATATATTTTACGTTCATTCCGTCCCCATATCAGTCAGTCAGTTACAACGTAAAACTTCGTACGTAAGTACATCAGTACAAGTTGCCATCCCACATTAGCTCAGAGACGAAAATGTCACTTCAAACCCATAGTAGTAGAGGTAGTAGACGTATTAGCAGTAATCGGGAATTTCAGGATTCGACGATTTATTCAAGCAGTAGAATCTAGTGAAATACGCTTAAATGAAAAAGATAAAGGTGATGAAGAACTCTGAAGGTTAGGATTTGAGGGAACGCAGAGTAAATGCACCCGCACCATTGCAAACGGTTTTGAGCCATGTCACTCAGGGCCTCTAACCATCGATCACTATCGTCTCGCTGGCCCCAATCAGTTAGTCGCCATCTACCAACGTGACACAGTCCACTTGTTAGTGACTTCATGGATTTCTGCCATGTTTTGGTTTGGCCGCCCCTAGATTTCTTCCAACCTACCCTACACCACAAACATAGCTCGTCGAGGTAGTCGATGGTTGGGCATACGTAACACATGTCCCAACCATCTCAACTGATGCAGTTTCACTACTTCATCTATTGACCTGCCATCCTTACCTAGTACCCGTTTCCTAACAACAACATTGCTTACCCGGTTGTCCTAGAATACACGAGCAATGCTTCGGAGACACCCATGATCGAAACCAGCAACCTACGAATATCTTCTACTCTCACTGGCCATGTTTCGCAGCCATTAATAGGACGGAGCAAACTGATGCACAGTAGACTAGTCCTTTGGTTAGCAGATGGATATCTCGCGTACGCCACAGGTGACGCAAGTTGGCAAAAGCCAATCGAGCCTTTTGTATCTATGCTGAGACTTCGTCAATCACCAGGCCATCAGCACTGATGAGATTCCCGAGATAAGTGAGGCGGTCGACACGCTTGATTACTTCAATCCCTATCACTAGTTCAGGTGTTGTCGCTAGTCAATCCTGAAGCAACACTTTGCATTTCGGCCAGCAGAACCGAATCCCAAACATGCATTGTTTCTTAGAGTAGGCAGAAAACTGCATTTTATCAGCGTCTTCACCAAATAGAATTATGTCATTGGCATATTCACAGTCGGCAAGTGTCAGATGAAGATAATGATATCTCTGAAACCAAGTCTATGACAAAATTAAACAAGAATGCAGAGAGTGAACAGCCCTGAAGGATACCACCTGAAGTAATCGATTTCGACGACAGTGCTCCATAAGCTCTCGCTCGACCAGTGGTGTTCGAGTAGAGAGCTTGTATAAGGTTAATGTACTTCTCTGTTGCACCTTTCATTGACAGACTTTGTCACAGAACCTCACGATCAACAGAGTTAAATACTGCCCAGATTATACCTAAGATCTCAGTCAATCTAGCTGCTAAAACTGGACCACCATCCCTAAAAATCTCAGGGGTCAATCTATCAGGACCCGCTGCTCTCCCTCGCTTCAGATTTCATATCGCTTTCTCAACTTCATAAAGATTCGGAGGATTTATGTCGGTTTCCCATTCAGGATGACTGGAGATCGTGGGCAACCAAAGTGTGACTGAGGGCCAATTGAACTGATCCCTGAAGTGTTCTGCCCATCGATCCAATCTGCTGGATTGAGAATGAATGATAAGACCGTCATTTTCTGAGATAGTCTCACATACGTTCGGATTCCTAATACCGGTATCCTTGATAAGTCTGAATAGTTGTCTACTGTTACCTATCGCCACTGCCTTTCCCATCTCTCTTGCTTTCTCTACCCACCACTGTTCGCGATCATTGCGATGAAACTATAATCAAATACTTACTTGCAACTTGTGCATGTCTTACAATTTTTTAAACCATATTTCCAGGAGATTTGACTGATTTTAACTCGTAGTACAAGAAGTGAAATTCGAACGAGGAGAGAAACATACTTGTGGCTATAAACTCAAACAAGTGTTATTTAATCTAAAGCAAATTCTCTGAGCGCGCATTTCATTTTTTAAATTACCTCTTGATTCTCAAACTTTTGTTTTCATCTATTCCTATCTCTGTCATGTTTCATACTTAAAATGCTATAATGTTGTCTAATCTGATTGATCAGTAAGTTAATATAAACCAGTTCTGTTACGGTTATCTTAGAAATTTAGCCGTTGTAATGTCTTGTTTTAGATTTCTTAGAGTTCATATCTTTGTTAGATAACCACAGATAACTAGGAAGTTCCGAAAAACGGTTTCGGCCTCATAAGGGACTCCTCGTCTGTGAGCATCCACAAACCTACCAGAGGTCGAACCCAGGACCTTCAGACCGCTAGTGGTGTGTATGTCCAATTTAAATCATAAGTATAGCCCGTGAAATGTACTCAAGCTTTCCTTGAAATAGAATTATGTTCTGCTTCCAGAAGTTCTTCAGAAAAAAGACTTCACAGATATCTACTTGGTTCAGTTGTGTGTAATAGACGAAATAATACTTTAAAACAAAGGTTGTAAATCAAGTTCATGAAAAAATATTTCCCAAGTTTATTTTGAATAGCTAATAGATAATAGAAAAAAACAAGTTCATCATCCTTAGTGATCTACGTGGGCCTAATTGTCCACTGGCCATTATTGACACATTCCCTGAATGTCAAACTAAAACCACCTAACCTACTGAACTTTTAACCGTTTGTCCGATCTAACACTTGGAGATTATACATGAATAAATACTTATCAACGTGTAGTTGCAGATATCTGAGTAGTTGCGTGATCCCGAATCCTCTAGTACAGCTGAGGAGTCTTCTCTCCCTCTCGAAATGCTCATATGACTACGCGTATATAGCCACTGTCCTACTCACTGCCTCTGCATGGCGGTGGGGGGGTGTGTTTGAGATGAAAAGTGAATGTCCGGTGTTTGAATTAGGTTGATGAGTAGTGAGAATCCACCTGAAAGAGATGGAAAACTTTGATCCTGAACAAGTGAGCTCGACAATCTAAAGGAAACAAATGGCGTACGAACCTACTACTTAGTTATTGGCTGCCATGGGACTGTACCTCCTGACGTTGCTCCACTGTTCTTGGTCTAAGGCTCAGGAATGGCCTCTTTAGAAAATCGTTTGCTTCGGTTCCGGAATTAGGACGGCATCTTAACCCATGCCCAACTTGTGCGGTGCATCAATATTTAGGTACCTCTTCGTACTGATCTTTGTGTTTGAATAAATATATGTATCGTAAGTGCTAGTAGTGTGGTACAGTAGATGTAATTAATATATAACTAGACGCATATGCCAATTTGAGTAAACTTTGATGCTGTTGAGGCAGTGGTTGCTTTCTTAAGTGAATTATACTTCTTAAGCAATAATTCATTTTGTATATCTATTCATTGATTATATATTTCCCAATTTTCCTTAACAATACTATCATTTCGAACTCTTGTAGTATCGTCGTTTTTGATTGGCTATTGTAATGCAAATCACATGTTTATTTATTGGCCTTGCTATGAGTTTCACCTAATTTTATAATTGTCAGTTGAACAAAATAATTTCAATAGACTTTTGTTTCACTCTTATCTATTAGTTTCTAGAAAAAACAATTAGTTTACATCACCAATTGACTCTATTTCGGGGAATCAGGGAAACACTGGATAACTATTTTATGCTAATAAGAGACTTGTCAGGAATGAGCATTGACAACTTTTTTTTAATGGTCATCTAAGATCAGTCAGTTACTGGCATAAACTGTAACAAGCTACATAATTGATAATAACCATATATTTACTAGTGACTCATTTCGAGATACAATTCCAGATCTAGTGAAACACCATGACTAGCAAAATTCAAATATGCTAGATTTAGGACAGCTATCCACTGCAGACAATGAATTTTGAACGCTTACTTAATATTGATAATTGATTGGAGTCAGATACTGACTCAGTTGCCCAATGGCTAAATATTCGCCGTAACAGCTGAAAGTCCTCGGTTCTATGAAGCCGGTAGGATTATAAATGCGCACTATTGACAAACTATATACTTAGGCAATAGCTCTGTTCTAATGTATCTTTTAGTTCATCATGTTAATTATATAATTATATAACAACTATCATGGATCACACTATTTTATGTACTGAATAACTTCATAAGAGAGTCATTAATACGATATCAATATACATTATTGATGTACAAATTTAAAAATTTTATGATAAATACATTCATTCTCTTCCTCTAATTGCAATTTCATTTTCATTATCACATAAGGTAATATGCAATTTGAGGAAGATAGATAGATAGATAGACAGACAGAGAGAGACAGCGACATGTGGCGCAAAAATCACCATTAATGGTTACTACTCATTAGCAAAATGACATGATTTCTACAAGATATGTAATGGTAATAATAATAATAATAATAATAATAATAATAATAATAATAATAATAGTCAAGAGAAATCCAACTGCATCATTTGTGATGTAGAATTTGTAATTAAATGAAATATTAATGCAAAAATTAAAGCATTACGTATAAATTTTAAAGGAGAATTAGGAATAATGTAATTTTGTAGTCGATGAGTTAAACTATGCACTTCATGACATATACATATAAAAATAAATGATGTCACTGTTAAATTGATTAATGGAAAACCTGGTAATAGAACAAGTATACCATAAGCATCAGCTGATAACCATATATGATATTGGGCAATAAATAACTATAAACAAGAACAAAAAAACAAATGAAGGAAGAAATAGGAATTGAAGCAAAATAATCAATATTGTGAAGCATAAATACGATTACAATAAGATATGTATATATATATTTTGAAACCATGAATCGATCAATGTTAGACCACCATTAGAAACCTGGAAGCACTGAAAGACGGCCGTTTCGTCCTGGTATGAGACTCCTCAGCAGTGCGCATCCACGACTCCTGCAACTCGCAGGATTCGAACCCAGGACATTCAGTATTGTAGGCGAACGCCTAACCATCGGACCACTGAGCCGGTATCTAACGGTGTTAATGTCTAACTCGATCAATTCACGGAGTTGCGCAACCTCATACACAGTCTTCGGTAGTTACTGTCTACACCCGAAGAGGTTGAACTTCACTGGTCACATCTTCCCACACAGTTAGATACCGGCTCAGTGGTCCGATGGTTAGGCGTTCGCGCACAATACCGAAGGTCCTGGGTTCGAATCCTGCGGAGTGCAGGAGTCGTGGATGTGCACTGCTGAGGAGTCCCATGGTGGGACGAAACAGCCGTCCAGTGCTTCCAGGTTTCTAATGGTGGTCTAACATTGATCGATTCATGGTTTCAAAAATGTGTTACTCAACAATTTTCCCAACCCCGTAGCGCAAATATATGTATAGAAATGTTAGTCACACGAGATCAACTTGGTCACCATCAAATCCCTCCTATACCTCCTATTGACTCTCCTATCTCTACACCAACCCTTCTTACATTCTTTTATCACCTTGCGCCACTGATTCGAGTATTCGAAATATTGTTCCCAACTAAAAACTTGGTTAAATGCTTTTGAATTTCTAACATATCTGTAAAATAAATTCAATTGCATTCGCATGCAAGACCGAAGGTCCTGGGTTCGAATCCTGCGAGGTGCAGGAGTCTTGAATACGCATTGCTGATGAGTCCCATACCAGGATGAAACGGCCGTCTGTCTGTGCTTCCAGGTTTCTAAAGGAGGTCTAAAATCGATCAATTCATGATTTAGATGAGTATATATATTTATACACCAAACTGGATGAAACTATTCCATTCCTTTTAGTAAGATTCTTCATTAGTTTTTTTTTGAGTTTACGAAACAAGATTTTCTGACAATTGAATTTGTTTTACAGTCAAAAAAATGTTAATCAAGTTTTTAGTTGGGAACAACATTTCGAATATTCTAATCCTTTACATCAGTGGCGCAAGGTGATAAAAGAATGTAAGAAGGGTTGGTTTGTAGAGATATGAGAGTTAATAGGAGGTATAGAAAGGATTTGATGGTGACCAAGTTGATCTCGTGTGATTAATGTTTCTAAGTTCAATCAATATTATGCAGTAAAAAAGTTACAGTTCGGTACAAAAATTCGACTAAGATTTTTTTCATTTACAAAGTTTCTAATTTTATAAGGAATGTTATTGGAAAACTACATCAAGGTCGTTACTATTTTTTATTCAAAAGCAGTGACGACTTGTCATTTAGGCACACTTAAGCTACCATATCCGACCTTTCCAGATGATGCTGATAACATCAACTGGATTATCATCACTACGATCTAGTACATGCGCACAACATGATTAGAACAGAATAAACCGGAAAAGCACTTTGAATCAACTTGTGATTTTTATGAATTTCCTCTACATACTTTAGATCAAAATACAAACATACACGGACAGAGTTTCAAGATGTAAGAAAGTTGGTATACATTATTAGATTGTAAGAAATATCTTACTTAAGCGCAATTATGCATATATAAACAACGACTAACAAACAAAAACGAGTAGTACATAAAGATTTGCAATTCTCCATTGCTGACATTCTGGAATGCGATTGGTTAGTCTCTTTGTTGTCATATTCTCATCCTGAGTGAGTTGCGCCAATAATGTATCAGTCAGTCAGTCAGTTGCAACGTAGAACTTTGTACGTCTATGTACATAAGTTCAGGTTGCCATACCAACACATTAGCACACAGACGAAAATGTCAAATCAAATCCCATAGTGATAGTAGAGATAGTAGACGTATTAATGGTAATGAAGAAGACTAGGGTTTGAAGATATTATTCAAGAAGTATAATTTCATGAGATAAGGTTAGAAAGACAAAGGTAGATGTGCTGACGAATCGAGAAGATTAGGATTTGAGAGAACACAACGAATGGATGCACTTGCGTCACTGCAAACGATTTAGAGCCATGTCGTTCAAGGTCTCTAACCATTGGTGACTTTCGTCTCGCAGACCCCAACCAGGTAGTCTACATCTACCAACATGACTCAGTCCACTTGTCAGTGATTTCATGGATTTGTGCCATGTTTTGGTTTGGCCGCCCCTAGCTTTCTTCCAACCTACTCCTACACTGCAAAACATAGCTCGTCGAGGCATTCGGTGGTTAGGTATACGTAACACATGTCCTAACCACCTCAACTGATGAAGTTTCACTACTTCATCTATTGATTTGCCATCCCTACCTAGAACTTGTTTCCTAACGACAGCATTGCTTCTACGGTTGTCCCCCGCTATACGAGCAATGAGTCTTACATATCTATGATCGAATACATGTAACCTAGGAACATCTACTCTTAACGGCCATGTTTCACAGCCATATAGGAGAACGGAGTGAACTACTTCGCAGTACACCCGTCCTTGGGTTAGCGAATGGATATCTCGCCTACGCCATAAAGGGCGTAGATTGGCAAAAGCCAATCGAGGTTTCTGTATTCTCGCTCAGATTTCGTCAGTCACCAGGCTATCAGCGCTGATGCGACTACCCAGATAAGTGAAGTGATCAACACTCTCGACTACTTCACTCCCTATCACTAGTTCGGGTACCGATGCAACCCAGTCTTGAAGCAACATTTTGCATTTCGAGGGGGAAAACCGCATCCCGAACATGTTTGCATTGTTGTTTAGGGCGGTCAGAAGACTCTGCATTTTGTCAGCGTCTTCACCAAGTAGGACTATGTCATCGGCATATTCTAAGTCGATAAACAAGCCTTCTGGTAATAGGTCTACTCCTGTTATAGGTTTTACTGTATTTGGTGTATGGTCAGTAATTGAATATACAAAACGCAAAATTCATCCTAATTGGGAATCATCAAATATTTACAGATAACTTCATACCTCTGTTGAAAAAATTAGTGAATACCTGAACTTAGTAACTCAGTGGATAACAAAGGTGTTTGAAGCGAAAAACAACTGGCTTCCAGTTACTGTGTGAGTGAATATGAACACTATAAAACAAGTGGAGAAATTCGATGCTGTTCACAGAAGAACAATGAAAACTTTATGACTAAACTATCCAATTTACAGAACAATTCATTCATATGAGCTATAGATCTTCTCCAACAGCTCCAATAAAAAATTTAACTGACTAAACTCAAATAGGACAAAATGTGCATGCTGCATTCCACAGCTAGCCACATGTCATATGTATTAAAGATATAAGTGGGGGTTGTACAGAGTAAAATAACCATGAGAAATATGCTTGGAACTAGTTGTTTAGTAGTTTGTCTATAGCATATAGAGCAAAATAACGAGTTCAAAGAAAGAAGAATCTGTTTGAAACTTACTTCCAATGACATATCACCAATCCAAGCAAAGAATATACTATATATTCTACGTAATGAACTGAAACTATTTCTCACCAGAATATATGATATAATCTATAAAAAAAATTATTATAATTTATACAGTTAAATAAGCAAAATTAGAACAGTAATCGGCAATGAAAATACACAAATCCTGTAGTAGTTATTATCTAGCGAGTGTCAGACAGACAGACAAATACAACGCAGAACTTCATACATAAGTACATCAGTTCAGGTTGCCATACCAGATCAGCACACAGACACAACTGTCAGTTCAAATCCAACAGTGATAGCAATAATAGAAGTATTAGCAGTAATGCAGAAGATTAGATAACGAAGATATGATTCGAGAAGTAGAATTCAGTAAGATAAATTTAGAAGGAGAAAGGTAGAGATTATGAGGAATTCAGAAGGTTAGAATTAGAGTGAACACAAAGAGTGGATGCACCTGCGCCATTGCAAACGATTATGAGCCATGTCGTTCAAGGGCTCTCATCATTGGTGACTATCGTCTCGCGGACCCCAACCAGGTGGTCTATATCTACCAACATGACTCAGTCCACTTGTCAGTGACTTCATGCATTTCTGCCATGTTTTGGTTTGGCTGCCACTAGCTTTCTTCCAACCTACTCCTAAACTACATACATAGCTCGTCGAGGCAGTCGGTGGTTAGCCATACGCAACACATGTCCCAACCACCTCAACTGATGAAGTTTCACTACTTCATCTATTGATTTGCCATCCCTACCTAGAACTCGTTTCCTAACGACAGCATTACTTATACGGTTGTCCCAGGATACACGAGCAATGCTTCGGAGACATCGATGATCGAAGACTAGTAACCTACGAATGTCCTCAACTCTTAACGGCCATGATTCACATCCGTATAGTAGGACGGAGCGAACTGCTGCAGATTACACTCGTAATTTGGTTAGCAAACGGATATCTCGCCCGAGCCATATGTAACACAGGCTGACATAGGCCAATCGAGCCTTCTGTATCCGGGCTGAGATTTCGTCACACACTAGGCCATCAGCACTGATCAGACTCTCCTCATACCCGTAACAGCACACGAGACCAAATTGGTCAAAATAAAATCTAGCGAGTGTATATTTATTCATTTGCCTAAATCCATACAAATCGAGCTATGTACTTACATTAGAGTTAAATAAATTACATGAGTAATCATCATTAATAGATTGCTCTTGAAGTAATTGTACCATTCACTCAGTCGGTTATAACGTTACATCGGGCACATACGCGTTAATGAGAAAGATTGAACATTGTGAATATGATTTGAAAAGACAATCAGTCAGTTATATGCACTATAGAATCTATTCAAGTCGCTAAACACTACTGGCACAATGAGATAAGATTTTCAAGCGGTAGAGGTATTACAGTGTGTCCCATCCACTTCCACCACTTCTTCCTGATTTCCTCCTCCTCCATTGGAATCTGGTTTGTTCTCTCCCACAGTACGTTGTTGCTGATGGTGTCTGGCCAACGAATACGAAGTATTTTGCGAAGACAACTGTTAATAAACACTTGTATCTTCTGGATGATGGCTTTCATAGTTCTCCAAGTTTCCTCTCCTTACAGTAGAACTGTGTTGACATTTGTTGTATTGAAAATCCTGATTTTGGTGTTGATTGATATTTGTTTGGAGTTCCAGATATTTTTCAATTGTTTGGATGAACCCCAAGCTCTTTCGTACGAAGTTGAATTTTTATTTAGATTTGCGGTAAAAAAAAAAGTTACAACGTTTACTTTTAAGGTAGCACTTGATTGTATGATCTAGTAGTAACTACTCTTATACTAGGAGATATTTTAATCTAAAAGAAAAAAATAAATCTTTCCATAGAGAATGAGATAAATTCATTTAGATGGAGAGAACCAGTGAAGACTTGAAATCAAAAAAACATTTGTGTTAATTCAACAACTTTATTGAAAGATTAACCGAAATTATTTATTGTATCAACATCGAAACAGGCAATTTTATTTATTTATCTAAGAACTGTGAAAATAAAAGGATCAAAGTATTTTAAACTTACAGGAATGAGACACATGTATGCGTGAATACGTAAACATGTTTCACGATTTGAACAGGCAAAGATATAGATACACGAAAACTGAAAAGCAAAATTTTGAAAAGAGAAGTTACGATAAATAGAGATCTAAAGGAAAATAGTAAGTTAGTAAAAGAATTTTTATAAACCAAAATAAAATTCTAGCATGTATGTATGCCCTTAGGATTTTCGTTTGTTTAGGATATATGTCACATATAAGATTGGTGACAGTTTACATCAATAAAATAGCACAGGGTAAAACACTGTGCAACGTTCGAATAATATGTTTAGAGAAAGGAATATTGTTAGGATATTCATCCAATATCCTAAGAGAATTATTGGTCAATTCCTACTGGTCAATTTCATGGTCGTCCTAGATATCAATGTCACGTGCTCCATTGTTGTTTCTTATTGGTTGTCCTGACTATAAATGTCATTTCAAATGTTACTTCCTATTGGTCCTCTTAACTGTCAATGTCACAGACTTCGATGCTGTTTCCTATTCAACCTAAATGTATAAATACGCATTATCTGTAACGTTCTATGACTAGGACCCGGTCCCGGATCCCGATTCTCTTCTCGACTCGAACCTCGTACTCTCTGCATGCTTGTAGAATACAGGTTCTAGTTCATATTAAGTCTTCTTCTTTTACTCAATGGGTTGTTGGGACAATCGGATTAAAGTAGCATGTCATACTCGCTCTCTCATTCCGACTACGGTGAACTCGTAATAGTTCAAGTATATCAAGTTGACATGTTTACGTGTAGGCGTAGCAAATATATATATCCAAAATTTTTATCCTACAAAATATCATATATGTACATTAAACCACAAGATATAAGGGCGGATCAATTCTTGAGGATTTGAAACGAAGAAGAATTTCATCCATCATCATTCAGCTCATAATTACATTAGACAAGTAATGAATCTATGACTTAGATATAACTTTCAACAAATTTTAGATAGTTTCAATTGGTTTTAGTAGACAGAATTAAGTAACATACAATCATAAGATCATAGTCACAAGACATTACTGTAAAAGTATAATATCCTGACGACCTTGAGTTAACCAATCAGAATTAGGATATTATCAAAAATGTAATTTGCACGAAATTTGAATTGTAGTGACAGATAATTTGTATATCATTTCACTAATGAACTAAATAAACATTAGCAATAATTAATTTTTCGAATGTTTAGAATCAATGAAAAATATTTATTGTGCGACAGAAAAGTCAGTTTTAGATCGGTAATAGCTGTAACTCGCAACACTTGGCTTGACTCATAATGTGTAAATTTAACCTTTTTCTTTTACTACAAGGAATTATTCTACGTGTGAGGGTTGATGATTCAGATTAAAGCTCTTTTATCTTATTGTTTTGTTGTTGCATTTAGTTGTTAATTGCTTTATAACTAGACGGTATTTCCTGAGAGACCGACAGATCGCAAGGCGTATGATGCTTTTACCTACATTTTTCAAAGTGACAAAGTGAAATTTTATATTCGGGTCCAAAGACGTGGCTAACAGGAACATCCAGTAAGAACTGAGCAGTTTTATGCCATGTTTACAAAATATGAACCTTTCGAGTTGAGGATATAAGATGACTCTGTGTTCGATTGTCATATTCTCTGAAGCATTACTGATATTTAGTGCAAAGTTTTGGCATTATGTGTTCTCGGGCACAGCGGTAATATTTCAGTTGGTGTTATCATTCTGAAACAAAGGCTTCGGTGGTGTGAGCATATTATACAAATGTTATCCCACCGGAAATGAGCATGAGTTAAATCAAGAGAAGAGGTAGTTCGTTTATGATATGGTAGTGTGGTACGAAAGAAGGCTGTGTAGAATTGGCACCTGTCGATCTATACTGACTTCTTAGTTTAGGTCCGAAAGATGATGCAATTTAGTGACTTCAAAAATTATCCAACATAACTCAGAACAGAAACGAATGATGAACCTTGATGTGGTTTTCTTGTTCAGTCACGTTTGTATTATTAGCTAAAGTGTTTCGTGTACCATATATTGTTCTTGTAAACTATTTCCTTTATTTTTATTTTTTCATTCCTGTCAAATGTATTGTTACGCCTGCACGTAAACATGTCAACTTGATATACTTGAACTATTACGAGTTTACCTTAGTCGGAAAACGAGAGCGAGGATCGAGGATCCGGTGACACGACATACTACTCAAATCCGATTATCCCAATCCCCATATTGAGAAAAAAATAAGAAGACTTGATATGAAGTAGAACCTGTATTCTACAAGCATCCAGAAGCTCGAGGTCCGAATCCAGAAGAGAATCAGGATCGCAGACTAGGGATCCGGACCGGGTCCTGGTCCTGGTCGTGGTCAATAAACAGATAATGCGTATTTATACATTTTGGTCGAATAGGAAACAGCATCGAATTCTGTGGCATTGATAGTTAAGACGACCAATAGGAAGTAACATTTGAAGTGACATTGATAATCAGGACAACCAATAAGAAACAACATTGAAGTATTTGACTTTGACAGTTAAAACGACCATAATTTTGACCAATAGAAATCGACCAATAGGGTTTGACCATTAATTCTTTTAGGATATTGAATGAATATCCTAAAATGTATCCCCTTCTTTTTCTCACAGTGTTACTGATACTTTATGCGGAGCATTCTATTTTTTAGCTTCATATTGTACTAGATTTTTTTTCGGTGTCTGATATACACTTAGAAACAATTATATTATCAATGTTTAATCTTTTCTACTACAACTAGTCAACTGACATCGGCGAGATCACTTGGGGGGAAATTTACCATACCGATTGTCCGACGAAAAAAGAAAATAAACACAACTACTCACTTACCGTTAGACCAATTACACCTAATATAGTTAAACCTAACGATGAGAAACATTTGTATAAGAGAGGTATAGAGAAACAATAAGAATATTCTGTATTATGTTTAATTAAATGACTAAATAACAGAGAGGATGATGATGATGATGTTGATGATAAACTATTCACATGATGAATTGACTTTTGTAAATGATTTGTATAGCGGTGTTCATTTGAATTGACAATCGAATCATTATTATAAGGTTCCATTGTATAATTTGTTGAATGATTAAAATATTCATAAGATCGATTCGTCATCATCATCACAGTCGATTCATCATGATAATTATGAGTATTTTGAAATTGTTTATGATAATCAGTATTTAAATGATTATGAATCATTTTATTATTGTTGATATTACTACTACTATTATTATTATTATGATTATGATTGTCATTATTAGTGTTCATTGTAGTCATAAGATTGTAATTCTTATTATGTAATAATAATTGAGAATAATGAATTTTATCCGATTGATGAATACCACCATCATTGTGTACAATATAATCCATGATATCATCATTTCCAATGCTGTTGTTGTTGTTGTTATCATCATAATTATCATCGGTATCATGTAATATTCCATTTTGTCGTAATGATTCACACAGAAAAGCAAATATCATACCATAAATAACGGAATAACGATCAATTGACCAACGATAGAACCAGAGTTTTTCATCATGATTAACAATATCTGCTTGTGTTGATGATGATGACCTATCAAGTGTATACTCACGATAATATTGAAATAGATATTTTTGTGGTCTAAAGATATGTATGATATTTATTTTAAAAATGTAATGAAATTTCAATAGGATTATACTATCAGCTATGAACAAACACTACTACTACTACTACTACCTGATTATGATTACAGTGTACTAAACAAAGAATCAAATTGATTTTGTATGTTGTTTCACATGAAATGATGATACAATCAATTTTTGAAGAGTCCCATACGAGGACGAAACGGCCCTTCTTTCAGTGCTTCTAGGTTTCTAATGGTGTTGGTCTAACAATGATTGATTGATGATTTCAAAAATGTGTAACTGAACAATCTTCACAACAACTCCGTAATGCAAATTACCTGTGCTCACTAGTGACTAGCTTCGTGAGGAATCTTCTCCAAGTTGTGGTGGGAAGACGTGACCACTGTGAAGTTCAACCTGTTCGGGTGTAGACAGTAACTACTACCGAAGACTATGTATGAGGTTGCTTAACTCCGTGAATTGATCAAGTTAGACATTAACACCGTTAGATACCGGCTCACAATACCGAAGGTCCTGGGCTCGAATCCTGCGGGGTGCAGGAGTCGTGGATGCGCACTGCCACTGATGAGTTCCATACCAGGACGAAACGGCCGTCCAGTGCTTCCAGGTTTCTAATGGTGGTCTAACATTGATCGATTCATGGTTTCAAAAATAATTTATTAGTAACAAGAGCTTACTCTAGCTTATCGTGATGTTCAATACTGAAATAATCAGATAAAAATACCTCATTTGTTGGGATATTTACTTCATTGGCTCTCTGATACATGATAAAAAGATCAGATGATTTAAGCGTTTTTTGTGCGTCAATTCATCATAAATTTCGATCCGGAAAACAGATTTGAGCTTCGTTCAATGTGGTAATTAAGTTCTCTCTATCCATGGTTGTGTATTATATTTAGTGTGTGCATCTTTACAGTAACTCAATCAATGTATTTCCTCTTAAGTAGAAATTAGTAAATAAATGTGTTAGGATATTCATCCAATATTCTAAGAGAATTATTGGTCATTTCCTATTGGTTAATTCCTACTGGTCAATTTTATGATCGTCCTAGATATCAATGTCACGTGCTCCCTTGTTGTTCCTTATTGGTTATCCTGACCATCAATGTCATTCCAATTATGCTTTCTATTAGTCGTCTTAACTGTCAATGCCACAGAATTCGATGCTGTTTCCTATTCAACCAAAATGTATAAATACGCATTATCTGTAAGATTTTATGACCATTACCAGGACCAGGACCCGATCCCGGACCCATAGTCCGGGATCCTGATTCTCTTCTAGACTCGGACCTCGAACTTGCTGGATGCTTGTAGAATACAGGATCTACGTCATATCAAGTCTTCTTCTTTTACTCAATGAATTGTTGGGAAAATCGGATTAGAGTAGCATGTCGTGTTGACGGATCCTCGATCCTCGCTCTAGTATTCCGACTACGGTGAACCCGTAATAGTTCAAGTATATCAAGTTGACGTGTTTACGTGCAGGTGTAACAAAATGATTGTATTTTAGTCTAAAAACAGTGTAATTTTGAGACTTGTTTTTGATGTCATTCATTCTTAATAGCATCAATCTTCTATGTGCTTACTTTGAATCGAGGTACCGATTCCCAAAATCATAATAAACCCTAGTTAATATCAAGTAGATAACTTAGTAAATTAGTTATATTATTGTGTGATTTTAGTTGATCTAGAGATCAGTTGGAGGAGGTCAAACTAAAACGTCCATGAAGTTAGTGGCTGTTGAACTAAGTTACATTGATTGGAGACACTGTGTTGGTGTGGCTCAGAATCTGTCACAATGACGTGAATGCATTGGCTCTTGATCTTATTCTAGTTATTGAGTTATAGTGTTATTAAATAATGGAGAGTTGTAGCCCATGTGGATGCCATTGGTGTTTCTGAGTCATCCTGAACTAGGTTTAGTTGAGGAGTTTTCATTGTTATTCAGGACAAGTGGGCTTCTTACTTACTTAACCAGTTTTAAATGAGTTTGTCCGAATGGCCTTGGTAGTGGTTGGTTATTCTCCTAGATTTCAATGTCTACATTTTGACTTTTTGAATAATGTCTGTGTGCTGTTGTAATTTAACATTAGATCACTGATGAAATGGCTTCCTGCTTACTTGTCTCTAGTTCTTACTGTGTTTTTTTTGTGGTTGTTGATACATCCAAGAATTAGACTTTGTTTTCGGTTTCTGCTTCACTTGTACATTCTTGTTATTGTGTGAGATGTCGTCGATCAATTTATAGATATCATTGAGTTGGTCTCTCTTCAGGATAATATTTCGCCATACATACCTTTTTATTCTGTACAGTCTTGCTCATAATCATCACAGCTGTACTGATGTGGTTACGAGAACATAGGTCAACACGCGTTTTTTTACGAATTACTGAATGGAATTAATTACATTTGATGAATAGGGCAATTTAACCTTGTGGGTGGGCAAGTGGTGATCAGTGTAGTTTTGTGCAAAATTTGACTGACTATATTCTCCAGCATAATAAAACATGGATAAAAATGCATTCAGATTTTAAGCTTTGATCTATCTATTATCAGTGTCAAATAAATCTTTATTTTTCGTCTTGAACTACTACTACTTTGCATCGGGTCATCTTGATTTTTATTTAATTATAACACAGTCAAAGTTACAATTTGGTTCAGAAACCATTCTCACACAAGACGCCTGTTAGTGGGACATAGAATTAAAGCATGACGACGTTGCTGCGCGCTGATTGGCTAATTTCCTATCCAATCAGCGCCTGATCGATTATTGGAGAACAGGGTAGAAAATTCTCGTACTGTGTTAGCTGCATGCTGATTGGCTAAATGTAATCCAGTCGATCACGTGAATTACAATCCAAAAGCTTCTCATGTAAATGCTATAAAGGAACTAACGTTGTATCTATTTTTGCCTTCGCCATCGCCTTTGGCTTCTTATTTCCATTTAACCTTGCTATTTGGAATATAATCTCTTTTCCTGTTCCACCGTGTTTTTGTTTATTCTTTGGAACTTGTCCAGTGGTGTATTGTGGTCAGAGAATAATACTAAGCAAAAGGAGTTAGCTGGGAATTATTTAAGTAAGCGTTACAATAGGTTCATTTGACTACACAAGTGGAAGGCTATTATTAAAATTAACAAATAATCACAGAATTCATTCATAGATAGAAGAAATCTTACCTTGAAAAAAATAACCAATGAAAGAATCCTTTTGAACGATACAACGATTCAACTAAACATATTAAACCAATAAATTTTATAATCATTATCACATAAATTAATCGTATACGACTACAATGAATAAAACAGATTGACTGGAAACATTTACAACATTTAGTTGAAGTAGTAGTCCCAGAAGTCATAGTGGATTCCGATGATGATGGTTGTTTCATAATGATCAGTCGTTTTTTATTCATTGTTATTGTAGATGGTGATGTTGGTGTGGTTGTTGTGGTTGTTGTTGTTGTTGTAGTATTCCATGTTGATGATGATTTTGTTGATGATATTTTATTTTTGATTGGTAAAACAATACACTGGAATTTACGAATTAAATCTTCTGTTAACGGTGGACCAAGACGTCCACGTGATTTGACAACAGTACGATGTAATCGATGTTCAACAGGTTTTTGATAATGACAAAATTGAGAGTTATAATAAGCAGTAGTATGATCAGTATCCGTAGTAGTAGTAGTACTATTAGTAGTAAGAGAATAATTTTGACAAAGATCAAATCCTGTACCAACTGATAATGCTTTATAATGACCTTTATGTAAACTATAATTATCATTAGTTGATGGCATTAATTTGCACGACAATGAACAAGAAGAAGAAGAAGAAGAGGGAGGAGGAGGATATGGAATATGATCAGGTAGTAGTTCATCAATCACTGTATCTGTCGATGTTGACAATGATGATGGTGATGAGGTAGGCATTAGTAATGGTTTCTTCATGTTTAAATTAAATCTTGCTGGAGATTGATGAAAATAAACTTCATCATCTGATTCTATGTATTGATGACTGGGTGAAGAATAGTCATTATGACTAGTTGTACAGTATTGTTGATTAAAATAACGTTTACGATTATAGTTGTAGGATTGATCAAGTTTGGATGTAGAAGTGGCAACTGCAGTAGATAGGTTACTAATGATATTAGTAGAAGTAGTTGTAGTTGTAGAAGGAATAGTATTTGCAGTCGTAGTAATAGTTACATTGATAATACTGTCAGGATGAGTAGAATTATTACTATTATTACTATTACTACTGATATTATTTAGATTAGTATTATTATCATTCTGATCAATATTATCGCGTTTATTTTGATTTCCATATACTTTTTGATCAGATACACGTGGGAATATAACACATACAATCAGTGTAACAGTGAACCAAAATGATATTAATGGAACGAAATAATAAGCTAAATAACCACGATTCATAACTAGGCATAATCCAAAAACAAAGAAATTATAACGATAAATAACCTGTAATGAAATAGAATTAAACGATCGATTAGGATAATGAATCAAACAATACAGATGGTAGGAAAAAAAGGGTACAATCACACTCAACCAATTGGTTTCACTAATCAGTTAGGTATTTGAATACCAAACTGAAAAAAACAATTAGTTATAGGCATGATAGTTCTTCTGTTGCATATTCCATTGATAAAACCCGACAGAAGTAGTTACAGACTGATTATCGCGTGACAGACAGACAGATACAACGCAGAACTTCGTACGTAAGTACATCAGTTTAGGTTGCCATGGCCCATCAGCACGGAGACACAACTGTCAGTTCAAATCCAACAGTGATAGCAATAACAGAAGTATTAGCAGTATTGAAGAAGATTAGGGAGCGAAGATATGTTTCGAGGATTATCGCGTGAAGCTACTTATTGGTTTGCATTGATGACAGTAACAAATAAATGATGAGATGAATTGTACTGTTGGATGGAAAACTATCTAGTTGGGAATGAATGTTTTCCTATAGATCAATAACAATAAAATATTCCTTTCTTAAACTGAATATAGTTTTGGTACAGTTTAAGGTCTAGAGAATATGCTAAGACTATAAAGGTGGGAAGAGTTAGATATTTCTTTTCAGATAGACAATTATAAATTATGATTCATCAAATTTGTGAAGTTATATCGACAGTGTGTAGAGACTAACACAGAAATCAGTATCTCTAAAGCTGTTGTTAGTCAATTGTAGAGAAATTCAATAGTTCACTTCTCTTTGACGTATGTATTGACTATGTTGTCCAGAAGAACACTGAAAGCTTCACAACAAAGTTATACAAGTTTGAGACTGCAAGACATCCAAAATCCTCATCCTAAGCTATCATCTCAAGTAATATTTGGGTTTCGTCAAAACACTGTACCTATTACTGTACTAGTGTGGTGTACGCTACTTATGTTCACATAAGTAGTATATGATATCAAATGGAAATCAAACGTCTGACAGCAAAAGATCGAGAAGGAAGGAATGAGAACAGAAGGCGATTTGTAGGTAACGAACGTAAAGTGAACTGAAGTCTGAACAGTCTAAATGAAAGAACACTGAAATCTGAAACAAATAAGGATTAGTTTGCAAATGATGATTTCACGGGAAGGTTTTGTACATATGCTTAACAACTCTGTAATATTCGCTTAAATATATATGCTAATGTCCTCACCTGCTGATGTGAATATAAGTAGCGTACACCACACTAGTACTCATGTTTTTAAATATTAGTTTTAAACAAATGGAAAATTTATTAAAACGACACGATGCTTGTTTGACATAAAGTGTACTCGGACAGATATTGATTCTTAATGAAATAGTAGAATCCAGAACTTATCTTTGTTTGGGACTTGTCAGATGGAAGCCTTAACATGAAAAACAGGAATATACAAACTTTTACCAATAGACTGCAGCTACTTAAATCCTAATAAGTAAGAGGTTATTATATAATAAAATTTTCTAACAAGAAGAATACTTACAATTAAATATCGATGTAAAATTTGCCATAATGCTTTCCATGCAGTACAGAATTCTCTAGAGAAACGACGATACTAAAACAATAAGAAAAAAAAGGTCAAATTATTTCATATACATGTATGATATAATGTATTGCTTGAAGTGTAACAGTAGAAGTACGAGTTTATATTATTTTAGCAACATTTATTATAGATAGTCATGGTTCACCAACAAGCCTGCTGCACATGCACATCGCTGCTTTTTAGGCAACGCAAGGGCTCTCACTGTAGACAACAGTAATCACCCCTGCCCCAATCGGGAACATACATGTTGTCCAGTTTGGTCTGCAGACAGGTAGACGTCCAAAAAGCACGCACACGAACAGTGGCCCCGGCTCGGCCACTTATGAATCAACAAGATCCCTCCAACTAGACCACTACCCACAATCCCCAATAGGCAAGGAGGGCTGACCCAGCTGTACCTGGCACCCTGAAACGGATTACCGAGTCACCCAAGCAGTACTCTAGCCAGCAGCCATTCCAACCGTCTGGCCTCCAACTGCCTTGCGCTGATACAATCGAACGGAGGCCCAAGGCCTCACATGAAGCTAAAGATTGAGTTTGTCCCTCAAGGTCAGCCGGAACGTACACCTTTCCATGAGGAAGATGTCATGAGCTCGATCAAGCGCAAGCGCCCAGCCAAACAGGGTTCATCCCACAGAAGTGGGCAGACATCATTGGCGTCCAGTACCAGTTCAGCACATGTTCAACAGTGAATATGTATATATGTTTGTATGCCTTTGAATCAAGTCATTTTGTTGATCATACAGTGCTATGCTACTAAAAAAGACTGTACATAAACGAACCCCATTTAAGTTAATCGACAAGCGTGTGTATCTGTGTGTATGCACATTGACAGATAGACAAATCATAAATATTTACACATAGGATAAATGTTTTAGCTTATCTGCTTGGATCAAGTTCATTATTAAGTCACCTATGGCAACATAACCTTAAGTTGATTATTTTAGATTGTTTTGTCATTGGCATTTTAATTACTACTAACAGTTTCAAGTGTCCTTATCAGTTTAGCTATCAAATTCAAATACTTAGTGTTACGCATTGTCTAGTTTATATCATAGATTGATATTATTAAGATGATGATTTCAAATGTGTAAAAACACAAACCTCCAAAATATCGTAACAGTGCTCACTAGTGACTAGCTTCGTCAGGAAATTCTCGGAGTTCTAGTTGAGAAGACGTGACTAATGGAGTTCAACCATGTCGGGTGTAGCCAGTAACTACGGAAGACAAATGGGTGAGGTCGCGCAAAATCCCTACATCAACCAGAGTTAGACATTAACACTGTTGGATGCCGACCCGGTGGTTCAATGGTTAGGCATTCGCGCACAATATCGAAGGTCCTGGGTTCGAATCCTGCGAGGTGCAGGAGTTGTGGATGTGCACTGCCACTGATGAGTCCCATACCAGTACGAAACGGCCGTCCAGTGCTTCCAGGTTTCTAATGGTGGTCATCTAACAATGATTAATTGATTGATGATTTCAAATGTGTAAAAACACAAACCTCCAAAACTCTGCCTGAAAATTATTAAGATAACCCATTAAAAGCCAGAAAGCACTGCACTGGGCAGCTGTTTCGTCTTAGTATAGGAGTGTATATAAAATAGTAGTATTTAGATATATAAGTCCCAAAACGATTAATGAAGTTATTCCTTTAACATGTCGTATAAAAATCACAGTGATTGGTTTTAAAGTATGCAGTTGATGTGCTCTGAAAATTAAATATACTAACATCATAAAAGCCTTAACATATAAGAAATTGTTAAGGTGGGAGTTTTTGTATATTTGTTGGTTATTGCAATACTTTGAGTTATTGATTTATATTAATGTCAAATTGTAATCCGATTAATTGACTTCAAACCTATAGATATATTATAGTTTTTATATTGAAAAACTATAAACGTAGTTAATTGCAATAGTAGAAATTGAAAACTATCTTAATCGAGTGTGAGATTTCTTAACATACCGCATTCACACACAGAGATATCGTGGATCGGGTTCAAGATAGTCAGATATGATGGCGAGCTTCCAACCAATTAATTGACCGGTTTAATTGGTAACCAAAGGTTTAGGATTTTTTCAATCAATTTACCATATTGCGCAAACATCTTCCAATGCTATCTATCGGTGGGTAACTGTCTCACAACACTTAACTGTTTGTTACGCCTGCAGGTAAACACGTCAACTTGATATACTTGAACTATTACGAGTTTACCTAGACGGAAAACGAGAGCGAGGATCGAGGATCCGGTGACACGACATACTACTCAAATCCGATTATCCCAACCCCCATATTGAGAAAAAAAATAAGAAGACTTGATATGAACTCGAACCTGTATTCTACAAGCATCCAGAAAGTACGACGTCCGAATCCAGAAGAGAATCAGGATTCCGGACTAGGGATCCGGGACCGAACCCTGGTCCTGGTCGTGGTCATAAAATGTTACAGATAATGCGTATTTATACATTTTGGTCGAATAGGAAACAGCATCGAATTCTGTGACATTGACAGTTAAGACGACCAATAGGAAGCAACATTTGAAATGACATTGACAGTTCGGATGACCAACAAGAGACAACATTGAAGTATTTGACTTTGACAGTTAAAACGACTATAATTTTGACCAATAGAAATCGACCAATAGGAATTGACCAATAATTCTCTTAGGATATTGGATGAATATCCTAACACTATTTAACTCGACTAGTCACAACTTCTCACTAAAGCTTTTTAATCCTTTATCCAAATGAAAAAAATTCATAATTGTCTGGTTTAAAGAATAAAGTCAGTGGAATTGTGGGAATCACATCTTCAAATGAGTGATTTAGAGCTAGATAATATTCCTACGCTCGCGAATTATCAGTTAGTTAGCAATTAATCCACATTTATGATATGACTTAAATAGACACACTAAAATCACACAATATAGGCAAATTAAAAAATAAAACAGAACGCTTACATTCAATAATTTTAACCAATTAATTTGTGGCACAGGTTTACGCCAAAAATAACAAAAATGTCCATAGCCTGATAGAAATAGATAACTTGATACAACAAGACGAGATAACATAAAAATCGGAGTCACCTTGTTGATTTGAATAGAGAAAACAAACAAACAAATCAAAAATATAATTAAACTAAAAGCTACCATTTATATATTACGATGATAACTAAGAAAGGAGAATAAATATATCACTGGAAGCATAGAAATAATATTGATAAAAGTCATTATTTTAATTACAGGCAAAATTTTGTGTTTACGATGCGGAAAAAAAATATGCACAGGATCAATGATCAATCCACTTCCAATAGTTTCGTTAACAAAATAACTAGTTTGGGTACTTGAGAAAATTAAAAAAAAAGTCAAGATTTAAAGTTTTTTTGCACGGATGGTAATAGTTTTTCTTTTTTTGAACATTTTCACATACTTTTGATATGTTGTATGATTTTACACATTTGTATGTTCTCAAGTTTTTGTACAGTGATCGGTTGAATGATATTTGAAAACAAAAGCAGATTGATGTAATGTAACAATGAATTCAGTAATTATGTATTGGTTAGAACAGAATATGCAAGTTATTGTAATTTATAGTGGTCAGAAAAGTGATTCGAGAGACGTTGTACTGCGTATTGTTTAAAAGGACAATGAGTGTTATGTTTTTGAACTGTCTGTCACTAATTAACAGGAAATAAGTTTTTTTTAAAATTGAAATCATGAATCGATCATTGTTAGACTACTACTAGAAACATGGAAGCATTGAACAGCCATTTTGTCCTTGTGTGGGACTACTCATCAGCTGGCGTGAATCGAAACCAGGACCTTCGATCTCGTGCGTGAACGCTTAAGCTCTAGACCAGCGAACAGGCACTCAGCTTTGATCAAATCTAATGTTTTGTGTAACCTCACCTATTGTCTTTGTCAGGTAACTAACTGCCTACACCAGACAGGGTTGAACTTCAATGGTCACAGTTTGTCAATGATCGATTCATAAGTTCAATGAAAAATAATATAATGAAAAAAACTAAACTTTTCTTAGTCTAAGTTAAAGGCCTGGGAGGTGATAGGCCATCTCGTGAACTTGAGACAAGTGGAATATGAATTCGGTTATGATTAAACGGCCGTGGCAGAGGGAAAAAAACTATTCTATCACCGGATAGGCTAGTAAGCGAAAGAGAAGACTAACAGACTGGAACACTACTCAAAATACTCGTGATTCGGTTAACGAGGAAAAACAAATAAATAAATATATACCTACCAAGACTACAATGAACAAAGGATTTGGAAAAAATTACTGTTATGCCCAAAGTTAGCCGTTCAGGGTAGGAAAATAGAAGAGTATGGGGGTTATGTCAAAGTGATGATAATTTTGGAATAAAACATGTGGTGACAACGAACCATACATACATCAACTGAAGGTTTAAGAAGTGAAAAAAACAAATATTCGTAATTTAGGAAGGCTTCGAATTAGGCAAAACAATATTCCGAAAAATAAGCTTCCATTGTTTGTCACACTGTTTCTTCATTTCCCTCTTCGTATCAGAAAGTTTTAGAAATTAACCTGTCTAGTTCAGAGAAAACAGTGTTGTCAAACACATCCATTTGACGTTTTGAATCTAGTAGTCTATCATTTTATAAGCACTATTGCCTAATAATTCTTGATTTATTTATTCATATTTTTGCATTTTTTGTTGTTGAAATTTTGTTCTACTTATGTATTACTTACTTACTTACACCTGTTACCCCCAATCGAGCATAGGCCGCCCACCAGTTTTCTCCAACCAACTCTGTCCTGGGCTTTCCTCTCCAGTTCTGTCCAATGTTTGTTCATTCTTCTCATATCTTTCTCTATTTCTCGGAGTAATGTATTCTTTGGACTTCCTCTTTTCCTTTTGCCTTGAGGGTTCCATGTGAGGGCTTGTCTCGTGATGCAGTTAGGTGCTTTTCGTAGTGTGTGTCCTATCCACTTCCACCGCTTCTTCCTCATTTCCTCATCCACTGGAATCTGGTTTGTTCTCTCCCAAAGTAAGTTGTTGCTGATGGTGTCTGACCAACGAATCCGAAGTATTTTGTGTAGACAACTGTTCATAAAACACTTGTATCTTCTGGCTTAGATGGCTTTCGTAGTTCTCCAAGTTTCTGCTTCATACAGTAGAACTGTCTTGACATTTGTATTCAAAATCCTGATTTTGATTTTGGTTGAAAGTTGTTTACTTATGTATACTAATGAAAAAAGTGTGTGTGGTTTTTTTAAACGGAATTTTTTTGTTAGTTAAATAAATCATGATAGAAAAAGAAGACAGAAATGAACTTACATTATATGAATCAGTGAAATGATAAATCAAGAGATATAATTGCATCCATCCTTTCCATTCACGCGTGATGTCTAAATGATTTACTTGAGTCTATAGAAAAAAAAATGCAAAGTGATAACATGTATGTTTTTTATATGGATTTGTTTTGACGAATGGGTCCTTTTTAGAATTGATTGAAAATTTATGATGAGTTATTTGTGAAATTGTATTTATTACCCAACCTAAAATAACAATTGTATATCTAGTATTAACTGGCTTTAAGATAATTTTCTTGAAGTTTTAGTGAAAAGTCTTGATAAATTAGAATTAGCTAACTTGGGTGTGAAGTAATTATCACAGTTAACAAAATAAAAAGTCAGTCAGCTGCATTGTAGAACTTCGTACACATGTACATCAGTTCATGTTATCATACCAGAGACGCAAATGTCAGTTCAAATCCAATAGTGGTGGTCTCAGGATACACAAGCAATGCTTCGAAAACCAGTAAGGTATGAATATTTTCTACTCTTACTGGCCATGTTTCACAGCTATAAAGTAAGACGGAGCCAACTAGTGGGCAGTAGACTTGTCCTTAGGTTAGCGAACTGGATAATGCCGTGATTGGTAGGAAAAATAAAGGTTCTGAAATACCAATGGTACTACTAGAAAACCTCATACTAAGACGAAACAAACAACCAGTCGTAAAAATCTTTCATCTATTAAATATTAGTTTGGATATATTCTATGAAAAAGTTAAATTGACAAATTTTCAACAGTCGCATTAAATCGATAAGAAATATTATTCTTATTGGATAATTGTTTACACTAGCCTTTTCTTATTCTATTCTGCAGTTGATATTAGGGTGTTGGAGTAATCGTTTTGGATTACTTCAATAGACATTGTTTATACATGGGCAAGGATGAATCAATAGAACTGAATACACATTTAATAAAGCTGATATAATAGTATTATTTCAGTCTTGACAACAACTGCTAATTTAAACTTAACGGTTAGGGTTTACATATCATAATGACCTAGTTACCATTTGTTGATCGCTTCTAATCGATCAATAGTGATCACTGAAATAAATGAAAGGTTTATTGCATTTAACCAATTTAACTGCTGCTTAAAACGTATCGAATTTATTGTATCAGGTTATTGAATTATTGTAGTTAGTAAGTAATTTATTTCTATATGTAAGAGAGATCTAACTAAGTCACTATTTAAATAACAGATAAAAAAAGAGTAGACCTATTGATTTTATTGTTGTTACCTTTATTGATATTGAACTAATCAATTGTTAATTGATAATTAGCTTAATCCTATTACGGATTAATATTTCTGTATGTAAATGTAAAAGCTTAATTTATTAATAATCTTAATCGATAGTTCTATCTTTTGATAAAATATTCAATCAGTAAATACGATTTGGTACAGTCAAAAAATTATCGGATTCGATAAATGAGTCCCAGACAGACAGATACAACGCAGAACTTCGTACGTAGGTACATCACTTTAGGTTACAATACCACATCAGCACACAGACACAACTGTCACTTCAAATCCAAGAGTGATAGCAATAATAGAAGTATTAGCAGTAATGCAGAAGATTAGGGAGCGAAGATATGATTCGAAAAGTATAATTCAGTGAGATAAATTTAGAAGGAGAAAGGTAGAGTTTATGAGGAATTCAGAAGCTTAGAATTTCATGGAACACAAAGAGTAGATGCACCTGCGCCATTGCAAACGATTCTGAGGCATGTCGTTCAAGGTCTCTAAACATCGGTGACTTTCGTCGCGCGGACCCCAACCAGATAGCTTACATCTAACAACATGAATCAGTCCACTTGTCAGTGACTTCATGCATTTCTGCCATGTTTCGGTTTGGCCGCCACTAACCTTCTTCCAGCTTACTCTCCTACACTGCAAAACATAGCTCGTCAAGGCAGTCGGTGGTTAGCCATTCGTAACACATGTCCCAACCATCTCAACTGATGAAGTTTCATTACTTCATCTATTGATTTGCCATTCGTACCTAGAACTCATTTCCTAACGACAGCATTACTTATACGGCTGTCCCAGGATAAACGACCAATGCTTCGGAGACACCGATGATCGAAGACTAGTAACCTACGAATGTCCTCTACTTTTAACGGCCATGTTTCGAATCCGAATAGTAGGACGGAGCGAACTGCTGAACAGTACACTCGTCCTTTGGTTAGCAAGCGGACATCTCGCCTGCGCCATAGGTGATGCAGGTTGGCAAAAGCCAATCGAGCCTTCTGTATTCGTGCTGAGATTTCGCCACAAACCAGGCCATCAGCACTGATGAGACTCCCAAGATAAGTGAAGTGATCAACACACTCAACTACTTCACTCCCTATCACTAGTTCAGGTGCCGATGCAACCCAGTCTTGAAGCAACATTTTGCATTTCGAGGGGGAAAACCGCATCCCGAACATGCTTACATTGTTGCTTAGGGTAATCAGAAGACTCTGCATTTTGTCAGCATCTTCACCAAGTAGGACTATGTCATCGGCATATTCTAAGTCAATAAGCGAGCCTCCTGGTAATAGGTCTACTCCAGAAAATTCAGATGAGGATAAGGTTATTTCTAGGAGCATGTCTATGATAAAATTAAGCAAGAATGAAGAGAGTGGACATCCCTGACGGACACCACTTAAAGTAACGAATTCCGATGACAGTATATCATAAGCTCTCACCCAACCAGTAGTTTTAGAGTAGGGAGCTTCTATAAGGTTGATGTACTTATTTGGTACACCTTTCAATGACAGACACTGCCATAGAACCTCACGATCCACCGAGTTGAACGCCGCCTTAAGGTCCAGGAAGACAACTATTGTAGGACGCATAAATGTGTGTCTGTGTTCCAGGACCTGTCGTAGTGTGAAGATGTGGTCTATACAGCCGCGTGCAAGTCGAAAACCAGACTGGTTTTCTCTAGTCTGCTCATCATGAGCACTAGTAAGGCGTCTAAGAATAATCGAGGCTAACAATTTAGAAACTATATTAGTTAGACTGATTCCCCTGTGATTGTCACAAGAAGACTTTTGTCCTTTCTTATAGATTGGGACAATCAGTGATTGAGACCAGTCGGATGGGATTACGTCCAGTTCCCAGATTCTACCTAAGATCTCAGTCAATCTAGCTGCTAAAACTGGACCACCATCCTTAAATATCTCAGGGGTCAGTCTATCAGGACCTGCAGCTCGTCCTCGTTTCTGATTTCTTAACGCTTTTTCAACTTCATTAAGACTAGGGGGACTTAGGTCGATTTGCCATTCAGGATGACTGGAGATCGTGGGTAACTGAAGAGTGGCTCGAGGCCAGTTGAACTGATCCCTAAAGTGTTCTGCCCATCGATCCAGTCTCCTGGATTGAGAATAAATAATAGTCCCGTCATTTTCTGAGATAGTCTCACTTACACTAGGATTCCTAATTCCAGTTTCTTTAATAAGGCGGAAAAGTTGTCTACTGTTGCCGATCGCCGCTGCCTTTTCTTATAAATTGGGACAATCAGGGATTGAGAGCAGTCGGAATAAATGAGTGCCAACAGTAAGTATATATATATATATATATATATATATATATATATATATATATATATATATATACATCAACAGATTAGTCTGTCATAGCAAATATGTAACATTATTTTACCATAGTTAGTCAAACAAGATTATGTGCCGGACAGAACCGAAGCATTTAAGGTCAGTTATCATATTTTAACATATATATATATATATATATATATATATATATATATATATATATTGTGGACACGTGATCAACTGTGAAAATATTGAAATTTCGTGTAGAAAGTATGAAAAGATAAGAGAATTTTCAGAAGCTCAGTAGTCATGTCAGGTTAAATGTATCAAATTCGATCAGCATGATCGAAATACATGAACGAATAGAAGATCAAGAATTAGGTCAAACAAGAGGACAATCAAGATAAATATACCAACAGTGACAGGACACAAAAAAATGTTAATAATCATGATTTTCAATCATGATAAACAGGAAAAACTATTAGTTACAGGTGAAGTAATCCGAATGTTGTCTAGGAGGGCGATAGAAGCAACACAATTAAAAAACCATCCAGCTCAGAGGAACCAAACTTCATTCAAAACAAAAACACGAATACATCTTATTTTATTAATGTTTTCTTTCTAAATTATCAACTTAGTTTTACTAATTTCATTATGCTTTCCCATTATTATTACTCGAAATTTTTGGAAGGCGTGTCTATTTTCCAACTGCGATGAAGTTATCTATTTTCGATGTGTTTGCATTGAATAGTTGTGAATATTATTAACTATATACATTCATATACTATCATAAATAAAGATTTAAATAATGATCATAATAAATACGAGAAAATTCAAACTACAAAATGTTTAGTTCTTAGCACGAATACAAATCTCTTTAAATTCAATAATCTTATATTTGCATTACGGGGTTGTGAAGATTGTTAAGTTACACATTTTTGAAACCATGAATCGATCAATGTTAGACCACCACTATTAGAAACTTGGAAGCACTGGACGGCGCACAATACCGAAGGTCCTGGGTTCGAATCCTGCGGGCTGCAGGAGTCGTGGATGCGCACTGCCACTGATAAGTCCCATACCAGGACGAAACGGCCGTCTTTCAGTGCTTCCAGGTTTCTAATGGTGGTCTAACATTGATCGATTCACGGTTTCAAAAATGTGGATCTTATATATGTTGTTAGGATATTCACCAAATATCCAAAAATATTTTGGAAGTATAATCCTATTGGTCAAAATTATGGTCGTTTTAACTGTCAAAGTCAAATACTTCAATATTGTCTCTTATTGGTCATCCGGACTGTCAATGTCATATCAAATGTTCTTTCCTATTGGTTGTCGTCCTAAACTGTCAATGTCACAGACTTTGATGCCCTTTCCTATTCGACTTCAATGTATAAATATGCACTATCACTGTAAGACTTCATGATTCCGTTTTTTCCTGCCTACCTCTCTTCTGTACTCGACCCAATAAACAACTCCATCCAACGGTGTTGCGTTCTGATATATAGGAGATTTGGAAATAGTATTTGGGTCGTACTGGAATATTTGAATTTGGACGCCGCTAGGACTGAATATCTAGCTATACGTAGCAGCATTATAACATATGTATACTTGGTTAGAAAAATAATCATACTAGTTGAACTGATTTAGAAATTTTAGTGAGTGAATTATACAGATGAAAGATAACTAATGAACTGGTAAAAGAAATGTTCTAAATAGTTAGTTACACCTTGAATACACATACATACATGCAAAAGAAATAGACTTCATCATGCTGATAATTGATTCACTACAAAAAAGAATTATGTCAGCTACATTTAATTTGGCATACAATGAAAACGTGAGAAGCATAAAAGCTGAGAGGAAAAATTGTTCATCAGTTCAAGGCTTTATATTGTAGTAATATCACATTCACATATAAAGTATATTCTAACCATTCACGCATCAATTACTGTTTATCACTGCAAAAATTGATCAAACCAAGGATTCAATTATTGTCATACTTTTTTTTTTAAGGATCCCCAATAAAACAATCTTTATTTCACATAGAGAAAATGAAGCAAATATTACATTGAATAGATAGACAGTATGTGTGTAATACATATTCAATGCATAAATGCATGTTAAATTATCATTTAAAAAAGTTATTTTTAAACTTTATGTAGAGATGATAATTAAGAAGGAAAAAAACTTACTCGTTTAGTTGGTCCACTAAAGAATAGACCTAACACGAAACAATAGATAATTGGTAGAATAAAGCTCAAATTTGTATAAAATTTATTGGCCTTCATGAATAATATTGTCCTAAAATATTACAGAATAGATATCAACATTTTTATATTTATTTATTGAAACATATAATGATTATGGTACAAAGGGACACTCAAAAAATTTGTATGCACTAAGCAAATCACTGAGTTCGTGTGTGTGGTCTAGGATGAAGGCCGGGTACCCTAACTAAAGTAGGTATTTTACTTAGGAGGTCACTCCTCGAGCCCTTAATCTAGAGGTTTAACCCAAAAGGTAGTGAGGTAACGTTAAGAGGGGCAGTCTCATGGCAGCTGGTGACCAATAGTAGGTTCATAAGCCATTTGTTTCCTCAGGTCACTAGAGCCGATGTGCATCACTGGTTGGAAATCAGGGTCTTTCAACCCTTTTAGGCGGATACTCCGTAACTGTCAACCTGAGTTACGTTTTGTAAACAATACCTCAGTGGTGAATAAGACTTCTTTGACAGTGGCTATACACATGTGGCCATATATACGAGCATTCCGAGAGAGGGAGCCTAACTCTTCTCACCCTAGGCTGTATCAGGGCATCAATATCAAAACAGTGATTGTTAGTCATACTAACAGTAAAAGGTAAAAAAGAATAATTTAATTCAGTTACTGATATAAAAAAAATCATAACTACAAAGTAACTAAAGGTACTTATTTTAGATACGGGAAAATAAGTGCGAAAGTCGAAACTATCAGGAATATTCTCTCTATAGGCATGTTATTGTTATTATTATTTCCGAATAAAAATATGGAAAATAAATCGATTTACAGTTTTCTTGTTATGATCGATCAGGTTATGGATAAAGTGAAGTTTTGTGTAGGCTTTAGTAACCCCGTTAGCATATTGGTATTTGTTAGGATATTCATCCAATATCCTAAGAGAATTATTGGTCAATTCCTATCGGTTAATTCCTACTGGCCAATTTTATGTTCGTCCTAGATATCAGTGTCACGTGCTCCAAACTTGTTTCTTATTGGTTGTCCTGACTATCAATGTCACTTCAAATGTTGCTTCCTATAGGTCGTCTTAACTGTCAATGTCACAGACTTCGATGCTTTATCCTATTCGACCAAAATGTATAAATACGCATTATTTGTAACGTTTTATGACCAGGACCATGACGTGGAACAAGGTCCCTAGTCCGAGATCCTGTTTCTCTTCTGGATTCGGACCTCGTACTTTCTGGATGCTTGTAGAATACAGGTTCGAGTTCATATCAAGTCTTCTTATTTTTTTTCTCAATATGGGGGTTGGGATAATCGGATTTGAGTAGTATGTCGTGTCACCGGATCCTCGATCCTCGCTCTCGTTTTCCGTCTAGGTAAACTCGTAGTAGTTCAAGTATATCAAGTTGACATGTTTACCTGCAGGCGTAACAGTATTAGTATTATTGACGTAATAATTGTTAATTCATTCATTCATCTGATTCTTAGGTATGAATTACATTTTAAATGTCAGGTTAGTGATACTACCTGATTGCCAAAAACCGTATAAGTGGAATGGGGTTCAAACGTGGGATTTGAAAGTTCAACATCTTAAACACTAAGCGTAATATGGAGTCATCGTTACCTAACCTCTCCGATTACTCCTAATACCTTTACTACCTCTACTACTATTGGATTTGAATTGACAATTACTTCTCTGTGCTGATGTGGTATGGCGACATGAACTGATGTACTTACGCACGAAGTTCTAAGTTGCATCTGACTGACTGACTGAGTCATTGTTAATAGACCCAATAATTTATTAATCCAATTAAGTTAGTATGTTAAAGTTGGATTGATGATCATGTTCACTAAAATTCATAAGGAAATAAAAAAATATGTACTTTTCGTATCATAGATTAACATGAAATACATAACGGAAGAAGATGAAATAAACATCAGTTCCCTTCTGAGTTAAGATGATCATAATAGAAAAGTCTAGCCAAAGGGTTTCGAATCCCAACAAGAAAACAATTCAGATAATATCACTTATTATTGAATACTATTGGTAAAACTGAATAAGAAGAACAACAGTTATTGATATAAAAATTTCAAAATCCCTTATAATAAGTCGTGGACTGATGAATTCAACAAGTCGCTCGTGATAAGAAAACGAAAATAACGATTATATTTTTAATAAAATAAAGTTCATCCACTTCAACTCTTAGTATGATGTAATTAACATTAGAAGGTGATCTTTTTTAATTTCAATATGAAAACAAAAGGTTAAAATGAGTAAAATCCATGTAAATGTCTTCTATGGATTGATAGATTATTTGAATTGGTTGTTTAAATTATCTACACATTTGAATTCATCAATCAATCATTGTTAGATGACCACCATTAGAAACATGGAAGCACTGAAAGAAGGCCGTTTCGTCCTGGTATGGGACTACTCATCGGTGGCAGTGCAGATCCACAACTCCTTCACCTCTCACGATTAGAACCCGGGGTCTAACCTCTGGACCACTGGGCAGGCATCCAGCGGTGTTAATGTTTAATTCTAATTGATCTAGGGATTTTGCACGACCTCACTCATTTGTCTTTGGTAGTTACTGCCTACACCCGATAGGGTTGAACGTCTTCTCACTAGAACTTCGAGAATCTCCTCACAAAGCTAGTAAGTCACTAATGAGCACATTTTACGATATTTTCAATCATAAATTTCTCAGCACAGTAAATGAAAAAACACACATCAAAACACACTCACACACATGAACAAGTGAACAACCCATAAAACTATAATCAAAACTATGAAGTATTCTCATTAACAAGAAATATTTATCGAATATTATCTTTGAAAGACCGTAGCTGCTACCTTGACGTGGTGGTCGGGCTTGCCTATCGTGATGACCCAACCGAGCTATATTGGCTGCAACATATCTTACTGAAGGTTCTACCATGCCACGTAGGTCGATTGGATAACGATGAGACTGAAAGCAGCTACTCAATGTCTGAGGGTGAAGTCGTACTGCTGACTACTGCAGAGGGGTGTGACAGCAGTAAGGTGTTTCCCTCGTAAAACCAGAATCTGCAGCGATGCTGCCTTCTCATAAGGAAGGAAGGGTTAGAAGAGGTCAACCATAAAAATGTCACACCTCACCCTGCCTCACGGATTTCCGTCTCTGGCGGTAAGGGCTGTCCACTAAGGACTTTCAAGAGCGGAGCTAACACTCAAAAAAATTCTCATAAAAAGGCCATGCTTGACCGGCCTCAAGCAGTTGTCTGTTGGGCACTGCGGTCACACTCCCAGGTCTCTAAGACCGACACTAATCTATCTTCCTTTTCAGGTTCCTCAAGAAACAACCTTCCATGGTGTGAGCAGCCTGGAAGTGACAATCGCCCTCATACCCGTCACAGCACACGGGACCAAATTGGTCAAAATCAAGTCTGTCTTGAACGAAATGATTTATATTCAATAATTCACTAGGAAATAATATATACTTATCATCATCAATATGAGAGTTAGTTAATTAGTTAAAATTAAATATAATACAATTAGAAAACCAAAAAAAAATAAAGTTCCATCAACCCTAACTCACCTGTCACATATGAAAAAATACATCATGATAGCACCGAATTTCGACAGAGCACTAGTTAATTCATAAAATTCCACAAATAATGAATTAGTTGTCTCAGTATTATTATTATGATTATGATTATTATCGTTATTATTATTATTATTTTTATCATTAATTTTAACATTATCATCGTCAGCATCATTTTCCACTGGAATATACAATTGTGTTTCTGTTTTTGTACAAAAAATTAAACAAAATATCCTACGAAAATTTATCCATTGTATACATGATTTACCTGAAGATTAGAAAACAGTATTAAATTAAAAAAAAATATATTGATCATTATAATAATATGCATTATGGGGTTGTTGTGAAGATTGTTAAGTTACACATTTTTATTTTGAAACCATGAATCAATCAATCATTGTTAGACCACCACTATTAGAAACTTGGAAGCACTGAAAGACGGCCGTATGGGACTCCTCAGCAGTGCGCACCCACGACTCCTGCACCTCACAGGATTCGAACCCAGGACCTTCGATATTGGGCGCGAACGCCCTAACCGTTAGACCACTAAGCCGGTAGCTGACGGTGTTAATGTATAACTTGATCGAATTCACGGAGTTGCGCAACCTCATACACAGTCTTCGGTAGTTACTGTCTACATCCGAACAAGTTGAACTTCACTGGTCACGTCTTCCCACTAGAACTCGCGCACAATACCGAAGGTCCTGGGTTTGAATCCTGCGGGGTGCAGGAGTCGTGGATGCGTACTGCCACTGATGAGTCCCATGCCAGGACGAAACGGCCGTCCAGTGCATCCATGTTTCTAATGGTGGTCTAACATTGATCGATTCATGGTTTCAAAAAATGTATAATAATAATAATAATAATAAAAGATGAGGGGTAAGAATGAGACTGAACTTCCAATACAGTAAATCAGTTCATACCGAAATAATGTAAAATAAAATAAAATGGGTGGTCAGATTGAAATGGAACTTGTATTTATTCTTCATGAACTGAAAATGATGTAATAATAGATGAAATGATCAGTTTTATTAGGAACATGTGACAATAGAAATATGGATTTGGTTCTTCTTAATGGGTTGAATGTTCTAATCTGTTCGCTTTGAGTAAACGAGAGTAATAATTCCCGTTTCTACCAGGAGATATTCTTGCTTACTTAAAGTATGCTGATGACATTAGTTCCATTTGGTGAAGACGCTGATAAAATGCAGAGTCTTCTGATTACACTGAACAACAATGCAAGCATGTTCGGGATGCGCTTTTCCTCCACGAAATGCAAAATGTTGCTTTAAGATTGCGTACCTGAACTAGTGATTGGGAGGGAAGTAGTTGAGTGTGTAGACCGCTTCACATATCTGGAGGGTCTCATCAGTACTGATGGTCTGGTGACTGACAAAATCTCAGCACGGATACAGAAGGATCGATTGGCTTTTGCCAACCTTCGTCACTTATGGTGTAGGCAAGATATCCGTTTGCTGACTAAAGGACGAGTGTACTGCGCAGTAGTTCTCTCCGTCCTACTTTATATCTGTGAAACATGGCCAGTGAGAGTAGAAGATATGCATAGGTTACTAGTCATCGATCATAGGTGTATCCGAAGCATTGGTCGTATATCTTGGGACAACTGAGTGAGTAACGCTGTTATTAGGAAACGGGTTCTAGGTAAGAATGGCAGATCAATAGATGAAGTAGTGAAACTTCATCCGTTGAGATGATTAGCCAGGTTCAGGTACACAGTTTCATCGTTATATAGTTAATGGATTAGGATTTTGGTGGTCTATATTTACAACTTCAATAGCTTTCAGAGTGTGATGAATAATCACTGTCACTGGTGTTGACTATCTTTTCAATTCCAACATAGATGAATTAAAACAGTCGTGATCTTTTGTACTGGCCCATTTTGAAGCAGGTCAAATTAGTTTCTAAACGTTGAAAGGATTATGTAACATATATATACATATTGAAGAATATTAGAAAAAAAAGACAAAATACAAACGATTCAAAAATTTTATTGTTGCAATATTAAAAAATAGAATGACAATAAATCATTTAGTCCGGACTCACCACGAGAGATATATTGACTGTACAGAAAACACACTAATGTACTTAACACACTAGAATAAACATGAAAAAGTAAAGAAATACATCATAGGCAATTATATAATTTCAATAAGAAACAATACTAAGATACTTAGTGACTTATTGCTTAACTTGAACCATGATTTATTGACATTTAATAATTTAGAGTTTTAATTTTTCTGGTTTGCGTTTTGAAAAAGAAAGGCCAAGGAACAGATTACGATGAGAAATGGAGACAGACATGAAAAGAATCCCTAGATCAATCAGAGTTACACATTAACACCGTTGGATGCCGGTCCAGTGGTCCGATGGTAAGGCGTTCGCCTACAATGCCAAAAGTCCCGGGTTCGAATCCTGCGGGGAGCAGGAGTCGAGGATGCGCACTGCCACTGATGAGTTCCATACCAGGACGGAACGGCCGTTCAGTGCTTCCAGGTCTCTAATGGTGGTCTAATAATGATTGATTGACGAGTTCAAATGTGTAAAAAAAATAAAATAATAATAATAATAATAAATAATAAAGGCCAGAACAGAGTAGGTTACTGATCGGCAGCCTATGCTCCCTCCCATTTGGGGTAACAGGAGTAAGTAAGTAAGTAATTTAGAATTAGTAAGCCAATAATTATGGAGCTACAACATAATGGTATTAAACGAGTTTAGGAAAATGGTACAACAAACTTCTTCAAATCGGCTTGATTGCATAGGAACAATTCAGCTTTTAATGTGGTGGTTGTTCAACAGAAGTCAATTCATGCCATGAAACTATAAATTCAACGATCTCGACAATCTGCTTATTATAGCGTAATAGTGTTAAATATTAAATATATATTAAATGTTTCATCCTTTCGTTGTAGACTACGTACACAAAGGAAATCAATATCTTAAACTTAACATTGAAACTTGATTAGCAACAATTCCTGGACTACTGTAACCTTATTTCGATCCACAAAAGGGTTCAAGAAGGCAAATATTCTACAAGGGATACTACCCGTAACTCAGGTCTCATATGGTCGAAAAATGAAAATTTCGGAAACGCGAAAAAAATCATTGCCCGACATGAGACAAAGGGTAATAGAAGTGTTTGGGCCTATCTGCATCAAGCTGGGCTGCCTCTTCTACTATCTTGCGCCATATATGTGTACACCATATGCTATACTGCTATATAGAGCTGAAGGTCTCCTATGAGACTAGAGGTTCGTTGTGAATTTTGTGGATGGCTTTGCTTTGCTTTGGTAAGCATTAACAGTCCATATACAAAATTGGTTAGCAGGGTGACCGATTTCATTGATATAGGTGGTTGTTTTGCGACATTTCCGAGGGCCATTGTCATCGGGGTGCTGTATTACATATCACCATTGCTAATAATAATGAGTTTGACAGTCATGTAAGCGGGATGGGTCGAAATGGCCTGTTCATGCGGTGCATGTTGATTGACGCGATCATTGATCGGAAATATCTATACCATTGTGTGTATATGAAACGGTGTGAATGGTCCATCAGGGTATCAGGTACCTGTGTGGTTGCACCACAGGAATGAGCCGAACTGTTCATGTAGTAATGGTAAAACGTGTCCAGTCTCTATGGTTCTCCTGAAAACCAATGGAAAATTGCCCTAGACAATACAGGGTAAATTTATATATAATAATTGATATTCTACGATCATATAGATATGTTTCTTTTCGTTTCTAATTTATTTAGAAAAGCTTATTGAAGACCTCCATAGATTTTGCCATATAAATTATTAACAATCGACTATTATTATTTGTAACGATTAGTTATTTCAAAAAAATCTCTAGAGCTACTCTGATCAGATGTTATATATATTATGTTTATCAATCGAAATATCAAGTTTAGAATGATAATTCAAAGTAATAAACACATTTTAGTCATTCTAAATGGAGTATAACAATCCTTTTAAAAAACTGATCACTGATTATTGAAAATCAATAATTTGTGATAAAATAATCATGACGTGATATTTCAGTTCTTTCTACTGAAGAAAATACTAATTTCTAACAGTTGACATCCTTTGGCATCATTTACAATTCCAAAGCTTTTATGACAATGTAAGTTAGGTTACTTTCTTACTGTATTTATAGTTACATTATGCTGCTTATGAAAGACAACTGTATTTAGAAGACTGATGACTATTGATGCGTATGCAAAGATAGCAATACAATAATATCCTAACATGCTACCATTTGAATATTAACAGATTATTTTACGCTCAAATTTCAAGAACTCCATATAAATATTATTATAGGTTTGAGGACTGACTGAATTTAGACATTATCATGTCGGGTCAGCAGTCAACAGGTTAAGCGTTTGCGCATGAGACCGAATGTCCTCGGGTTCGATTTCAGTTTGGGAGATCTTCGTTGCGACCTACCAAAATGGCGTTCCAATGCTTTCAAGTTTTCACAAAAAGCACACATTTATTGATCAGAGACAACAGGAACACGATAAATTCATTCAACTAATTTTTCTTTTAACATCAAAATAGTATTAAGAAAAACTGATCGAAGTAATTACACAGTAGGTTTAATCATAGATTAGAATATTCACTAAATATCCTAAGAGGATTATTTGTAAGTCTAATTCTATTGGTTGTTCCTTAACTATCAATGTCACATACTTCATCAATGTTCTTTCTTATTCGACCTAACTGTATAAATATACATTATCTGTAACATTTTATGATCTGGACCAGGATCCCTAGTCCGAGATACTTAGCTTCTTCTGAACTCGAACCTCATACTTTCTGGATATTTGTAGAATACACATTCTACTTCATATCAAGTCTTCTTCTTCTTCTTCTTCTATTCAATGGAGGTTTGGGACACTCAGATCATCAATCCTCACTCTTGTTTACTGACCTAAAGTGAACGAACTCGTAATAGTTCAAGCATATCAATGGACATTGGTGAAGTTGCATTCGTAACATCATAATAACAGCAACAATATTATAATAATACGATACAATATGAATTTCAAAAACTCTGGCATACTACAATATACAACCGGACACATATATATAGGTATACGTAAAAGTTAATAAAAAGGAGCTTGGCAACGAAACAACCAACTAACCAGCTAACCAACCAACAATAAGATTATATAATTAAATTAAACATAAAAGCAACCATAACAGCAATAATAATAATAAAAATAATAAGAAAACAATAGATCTATGCTAGTTTTCTGATCAATTGTTTCTATTTTCTGTTTTTTAACTTTAGAGCTACTATAGAGAACAGTAAATGCATTGAATTTTGAATGTTTTGGGAAAATAAAGTTAGTCACTAGAAGATAAGATTTATTTGTTGAGTAC
>OX103971.1:78385551-78414407 GCA_944470395.2 Schistosoma turkestanicum | reverse complement strand
AGTCACTGTCAGAGAAGCCCTAATCAATGCGTTCTCACTACCGGGGTGCTATTTATAAGATTGAGGAGACGAAAGGCGAATGTATAACAGGACTCGAACAAGTTTTTGAATAAGGAGGATCAGTTCTGATTACAAACAAGTGATTCACATAGACTCCATAATCCTGAAGGAACAAGTGGCGTATAAACCTACCGTTGGTTACTGGCTACTATGAGACTACGCTTTCTTATGTTGCGCCAATACTTTGTAGATAAGACTTTTAGGTCGAAGGCTCGGGGAGTGACCTCCTAAAAAAGCTACCTACTTTGGTTTGAGTACACAGGGCTGTAACCTAGCGCACACGCAAACTTCATGATTTGTTTGGCACATAAATATTTAGGTGCCTGTTTGTGTTTGAACTATAAATGATCGTCACATAAATTATAAATCGAAACTTAAATACGACGATATGTCTTGTCCTCAACTATCTTGATTAGTGTTTTCAGAAAAAAGCAAGAGATTTGATGGCATATGGAGCATATGAAAATATATACTGATCGAGGAGTGGGAGGATTTACTGATAACGAGATGAAAGATATATCATCAGAAAAGAGATGACTATTTTATTTGAATAAGGAAAATGTTTAAACTATATCAGAAAGAAAAATGAAGTTATTATAAGGAGGGTGACGACTTGAATTTGAAAGTTTGCGTCATAAAATGATTTTTGTTAGACAAACAGTGAAAATAAGGATGCACTGAATAGCTATTTTTTTCTAGTATTGCACTCCTCAGCAGTACAGACGCCTGAATCCACGAAGGGCCCAATTTAGAACTTATGAGACTTGTGGTGAGCGCTTAAGCCTTAGATCACTGAGTTGGAATCTGGTGACGATCATCTATTGTTTATTACAGTGTATGCATTGAGCTCCACTTCGATGAACTCTATTGGTCACAGCTTCTCACCAAATTCTCGGAAATCACCTTCTAAAATTAGTCACCTATAAGCAGATAATGGCTATTATAATGATATGTTGTGGAGATTATGATATTCAAAGTTTTATGTGACAGAATGATTGTGTTTGATCAGTCGTAGGGTCGCAGATGCACAGTGTTGAAGATACTAAAACGAAAGAGCTATGTAGTACTCTCTGGTGTTGAGGGTGTGTAATCTTGAAATACTATATTTACAAAGAAAACCAATTTTAGGATTTACAAATAAAGTGAACTTCATTCATGGACAGCCCATATATATTCTCACATGTATCGATTCATTCAGTATACAATTCATTTATTTTATTTTCATGATATCAATTAATGTACAGTGATTATTTGTATTGTTCCATTCATAAACTATGATCATTTTAATCCAAGTGTAATTGATTGACTTTATGATTTTTCATTATCGAGTTATGAAGATTGTCGTTTTTCATTGAAATCATGAATTGACTATTGTTAGACCATCATTAGAAACCTGAAAGCACTGGGAGACGGTCGTTTCGTCCTGGTTATGGGACTCATCAGCATTGCACATCCAAGACTCTAGCTACTCGCAGAATTGGAACCCGGGAACTTTGGTCCTGAGCGCAAACACCTAACCTCTGTCTAATTGTTATTTGTTACCGATTACTAATAACTCCATTTCAATCTTTGTATATAAATGTATGAATCTCATACATTTGAATACTGAAGCTTATTTTCAGATAACAAGATTTTTTTATGGATAGAAGCATGTAAGCCATTATAAGGGATATATTTAATAAATTTACATAAGAGAAAGGATTTAATTCGGTTGGGGCATATTTAAGTTTCACTTTATCGAAGATAATGCAAATTCTACCTTTGGACAACTCGAACATAAGTATGCTGTTTCGTTCCAGTGTGGGACCCATCAGTAGGGCTCACTAGTGACTAGCTTCGTGAGGAAATTCTAGGAGTTGAAGTGAGAAGCCATGATTAGTGGAGTTCAAGGTTGTCCGATATAGGCTGTTACCTGCCGAAGGACAACGGGTGAGGTTGCGCAATACCTTGGACGTTGATACCATCGGATGCCGGTCCAGTGGCCTAGAGGTTAGGCGTTCGCGCACAAGGCCAGTCTTGGGTTAGATTTCCGCGTGCAGGGGTTGTGAATACGCACTGCCAAAGAGTTCCACACTAGGACGAAACAGCCATCCATTGCTTTCATATTCCTAATGGTGACTTCACAATAATCAATTCATGAATAACTTTACTTCGAAACATATTGACATTTCGTCTCAAGTTGTGTTTGGACTTTGAGACCAGTCGAAAGGAATGAAATCTTAGAGAATACTAGTCCATACTAGAAGATTTAATATCTGGTTTTTAACGTTTGTCTGATTAAAATCGGTCCTGTAATGTCAAAACTTTAAAAACAATCAAGGTGGCAACATAAACTTTCCAATTAAAAAAAGTATAAAAAGGTTCATCATATTGAAACTCCTCTATAGTTTGATTAATTGCTAATAAACCTATCGATAAATAATATTTGATCCCAGTTCTCACCCAAAACTAATCATTCTAATGAATATTGAAACAAGGGAGATGTGAACAGACAATAATCAAGAATATTGGATTACTTTTATCTAACTCAATAATTTGAGTATGATTATTCCACATTTGCCTACTACTTGGAATGTTGAACTATTGACAAAAACTTTTTTAATCGTATTTTATTATTCTTACTTCTTATCAGTACACCTCTGTCTTCCTACTACAACGTGTACTTTTACCTGTTATGTGTAGTTATGTAATCTATTTCATTGTGATGATTGAATCAAATTACTTTGATTCAACTCAATAATTAAGTATGAATTTAAGTATTCGACTTTGAATTACCCTTACATGGAACCCTGAAGGCAAAAGGAAAAGAGGAAGGCCAAGGAATACATTACGCCGAGAAATAGAGAAAGACATGAGAGGAATGAACAAACATTGGACAGAACTGGAAAGGGAAGCCCAGGACAGAGTTGGTTGGCGAAAACTGGTGGGCGGCCAATGCTCCATTGGGGGTAACAGGAGCAAGTAAATAAGTAAGTAAAGTAAGTAACTTTGAATTACATATTTAGGTATGAAGATCTTAGTATCACTATTATTATGATATCCAAAATAAGAAGTAGACAGTCAGAAGTGATCCATCCAAAAGTTAAATGTTTTTTTTTTCAGCTATTAAACTCTGATTATGATAAAATCAAAGAAACTAGTTTAACGCATAGAAATTGAGAAACTGGAAGTGGTTTTGTGAAGATTTACCTTGTAGCATCCATACACTTCGTGCAAATTTCAATTCTTCTAGAACAACAGTAAGACGTTTAACACCGTCTAAGCATTAAAAAAAACAAAACAAACAAAGTAATAAAATAAACTTAACAGATTCCAAATGACATTGTTTTTCGATCAAAAAATGTACACTTTTCATTGCCCTATTTTGTTGTTCTTTTAGCTATAAAAGAAATTTAAATAAGACAAATTATATCTTAGAAGTATTTATTGAGATAGTTTAGAAGTTTGAAAGACAGACAAACGGACAGATACAACACAGAACTTCGTATGTAAGTACATCAGTTCAGGTTACCTACCATACTACATCAGCGAACAGACGCAACTGTCACTTCAAATCCAACAGTGATAGCAATAATAGAAGTATTAGCAGTAATGGAGAAGATTAGGGTTCGAAGATATAATTCGAGAAGTATAATTCAGTGAGATAAATTTCGAAGGAGAAAGATAAAGATGATGAGGAATGAAGAAGTTTAGGATTTGAGACAACATAAAAAGTGGATGCACCTGCGCCATTGTAAACGATTCTGAGCCATGTCGTTCAAGGTCTCTAACCATCGGTGACTATCATCTCACGGACCCCAACCGCTCCCAATCACTAGTTCAGGTGCCGATGAAACCCAATCTTGAAGCAATATTTTGCATTTCGAGGGTGAGAAACGCATCCCGAACATGCTTGCATTGTTGCTTAGGGTGGTCAGAAGACTCTGCATTCAGAAGTTTGAGGTTAGATAAACAGTCAGACAGTCAGTTGCAACGTAGAACTTCATACGTATGTACATAAGTTCATGTTGCCATACCACATTAGCACATACACACAAATGTCAAATCAAATCCCATAGTGATAAAGATAGTAGAGGTATTAGTGGTAATGAAGAAGACTAGGGTTCTAACATATCATTCAAGAAGTATAATTCAATGAGATAAGGTTAGAAAGACAAAGGTAGAGGTGCTGACGATTCCAGAAGATTAGGATTTGAGAGAGCTCAAAGAATGGATGCACTTGCACCATTACAAACGATTTTGAGCAATGTCGTTCAAGGTCTCTAACCATTGGTCACTTTCGTCTACATCTATCAACATGACTCAGTCCACTAGTCAGTGACTTCATGCATTTCTGCCATGTTTTGGTTTGGCAACCCCTAGCTTTCTTCCAACCTACTCCTACATCACATAACATAGCTCGTCGAGACAGTCGGTGGTTAGGCATTCGTAACACATGTCCCAACAAACTCAACCGATTAATTTTCACTACTTCATCTATTGATCTGCCATCGTTACCTAGTACTCGTTTCCTTGTTAGATAAACAGTAGATTTGAGTTGAAACAACAGTCTGATAAGATAATGATCACTACTGCTTTATTTTTAATGAATAGAAAAACCAATACTAAAATGGTTTTAGGATTATTACAACTTCAATATTCTAATTAAAATGATTTTGAAGTATTCGGTTGTTCATATAATTGACTAAGTGTATCGTTTGCGGACAGCTTCGATATAACCGCTTTTTATATGTTTTTTTATGGAAGGGATGAATAGTGACTCGCAGTGGAATTCAGGAAGGACTAGTGTTTCATTCTAATTAAGACTTGTCAAATGGATGTTACCTGATGAAATTCAGTCAATAGTATCAACGATAATGGCGAATTGTATATCGCTAGCACAGTTGAGTGGTTATTTGAGCTCATTCATTTAATGGATAACGCGCTAGGCGTTTGAGGTGAAAGATGATGAGGTCTGAGTCCTGAAGTGAATATCAAGGTACATCGAGCTGAAGAGTCTAAATTAGGATGAAATGAGCTTTCTAGATTCAACTACCAGTCATAATTCATCTCCTTTATAAACACGAGTTATTATTCAAGATCTAGTACAGTAGACGTTGAAGTTAGCTTTTGATCAGTGTAATTTTTGTAGTTCTTCCCTGAATTATGGTCAGGCAAACTTAAAAAAATAAATGAATATATACTGAAATGTTTATAATGAAGCTGGTAAAATATTTTCTCTATATTAGTGATTCTGTTATTCAATTAGAAAATGCAAATATACATCAGAATTCGATAAAACAAAAAAAAGGAAGTTTGTATCACATACATCGACATACACACACACATACAACCAATTTAAATCATAAACATGCTAAGCAATCAATGAAAACAGAATCTTTGAAAATTTTATTCGACCTTTTTACTTATTGAATAAATTGATTAAGTTTACATCATATGATTAGGGTTTAGTAGTATTTCTTGAAATTGTTCCATAAAATTCAAAGACCGTTTATAATTTCATATACGTATCTCAAACGAGTGGTCGAATTCAAATGCAAGCTTAAATAAAAAAATCAAATTATCAATTTGATGTAATTACCCAACTAGGTGTAAATAAAAACCTACTCAGCTTACATATATATATATATATATATATATATATATATAGAGAGAGAGAGAGAGAGGTATAGTTACTTTTGTCTCTTGTTGGTCATCCGGACTGTCAATGTCATTTCAAATGTTACTTCCTATTGTTCGTCTTAACTGTCAATGCCACAGACTTCGATGCTCTTTCCTATTCGACCAAAATGTATAAATACGCATTATCTGTAATATTTGATGACCACGACCAGGACCAGGGTTCGGTCCCGGATCCCTAGTCCGGGAGACTGATTCTCTTCTGGATTCGGACCTCGTACTTTCTGGATGCTTGTAAAATACATGTTCTACTTCATATCAAGTCTTGTCTTATTTTACTTAATATGGGGGTTGGGATAATCGGATCGTGTCGCCGGATACTCGATCCTCGCTCTCGTTTTCCCGACTAGGTAAACTCGTAATAGTTCAAGTATATTAAGTTGACGTGTTTACGTCCAGGCGTAACAGTTACATAACTTTCGGGCAGAGTTTTGGAGGTTTGTGTTTTTATACATTTGAAATCATCAATTAATCAATCATTGTTAGATGACCACCATTAGAAACCTGGAAGCACTGAAAGACGGCCGTTTATAGTCCTGGTATGGGACTCATCAGTGGCAGTGGGCATCCACGACTCCTGCACCTCGCAGGACCTTCGGTATTGTGCGCGAACGCCTAACATAAACTGGTATATTCACGGATTATGCATAGACAATTATTATTATTTGCAAAAGATTTTGAAGAAATAAATCCAATTTAAAGATCTTTTGGATAAGCTAAATACTGTAGTTAGAAAAAAAGTAAGTTGAAAAATTGACCTCCTGTTAGTAAATTTTTAACTGTAAAGATTTTATACAGCTCAGCTAAAGAATCACTGAAAGTCATAGAGCAATGTCTATTTTAAATAAACTAAATCATGAATGAAGAATGAGTTGTGAACAAGGTTGAACCGGGGAGGCACAACTATTCATTGACCCAAATTATTATTATCTAAATAAATATAGTAAGAGGAGATTGAAAAAAAAAATGAGAAACAAAGAATCAGAAGGATTAAGCTGTGTCGAAAATAAGTTCAAGTTGAAAATGTGAATCAGTGAGGGGTGGGGAGGTATAAGAATTACGCGTTCATCAAGCCAAATCGATATACTAGGCTGAATCTTGATGAAGACGTGCGCCGTAGAGAGGTGTCTTCACGCAAAAAACAAGACATCTGCTTAGTGCTATGATAGATTACGCTTATTCTGCATTCATGATGAAATAAAAAAGTTATCTAACGAGAAATTATTCATTTATATGGAAAATACTTACTCATATATTCTAAAAGACCATCTTCAGATCGATTGTAGTGTTGTATTGTTTTCTATTAATAAAAACAAAAAAAAAATTGAACACGTCTAAAGTGATATGAATAGTCAATTGAATAAACAGGGTAATTTATTTCATTATTAATCCTTACTACAAAGATTTCGCTGTTACGCCTGCACGTAAACACGTCAACTTGATATACTTGAACTATAACGAGTTTACCTAGTCGGAAAAACGAGAACGAGGATCGACGATCCGGTGAAACAACATGCTACTCAAATCCGATTATCCCAGCCCCCATATTGAGTAAAAAATAAGGCAAGACTTGATATGAAGTAGAACATGTATTCTACAAGCATCCAGAAAGTACGAGGTCCGAATCCAGAAGAGAATCAGGATCACGGACTAGGGATCCGGGACCGGGTCCTGGTCATAAAACTTTACAGATAATGCGTATTTAAACATTTAGGTCGAATAGGAAACAGCATCGAAGTCTATGACATTTGAAGTGACATTGATAGTCAGGACAACCAATACGAAACAACATTGGAGCACGTGACATTGATATCTAAGACGACCATAAAACTGACCAGTAGAAATTAACCAATAGGAATTAACCAATAATTCTCTTATGATATTGGATGAATATCCTAACAGGAGCTATGGAGGTATAATTTATCAACTATATAACCACACTCCTAACAATTTTTTTCAATCTGGACAATTGTGCATTATTTCCACTCAAGAAGTATAAGTAACACTGTATATGAATTAGTAATTACTTTTCCACTTACAAAGTAGCATTCAACTCACCGTATAATGAAATAAAGACGGCAAAGATAATTTAATGATCGGGACTTCTAGCTTTAACACCTAAATCACGAATTTAACTCCTGTTCATTCATCACACCAGTCAAGAAATTAATGACATTTAAAAACAGTGAAACAGGTGGGTAGAGCACTTTGAATACCTCTTGAATAGACCAGCCCCAGTGAACCTACCGAACATCGAAGTAGCACCCACGAACGTCCCAATTAATGTCGTCACAACAACAAGTGTAGCAATCGGTATGGCCATCAAAAAAAAAATCAAGAACGGCGAGACAGATGGATCAAACAACATTCCAGCTAAGGCACTGAAAATATGTTCCACGCTCTCTTTAGCAATATTTGTGAAGAGGAGCAAATATCAACAGACTGGAAAGGACACGTCATCAAGATAGCAAAGAAAGGCGGTTTCAACAACTATCAGAACTACAGAGACATCACTCTACTCTATACATCAGGAAAAGTCTTCATCAGAGAGTTGTTGAACAGGATGAAAGATTCGGTAAATACCCAACTTGAAGATCAACAGGCTGAATTCCGTAAAGATCGATCATGTACTGACTGAATTGCACGCTACAGTAGGGATCAACGTGGAACAATCAACTGAATGAAACTCACCACTGTACATTAGCTTCATTGACTAAAAAAAGCATTTGGTAGTAAGGACAGGAAGACACTATGGAGGGTTATTTGACACGATGTACCTGGGGAGATATTAAACAACTTACGGAATTGTTATGATATATTATACTGCAAGATCGTGCATGGAGTGCAGGTCACAGATTCGTTCCAAGTAAAGACCGGGGTCAGAAAAGGTTGTTTACCCTCACCCTTTCTATTTTCCTGGTGGTTGACTAGATTATGAAGATGTTAACATCTGAGGGGAAGAACGGCAATTAGTGAACAGTTCAGATGAAATTGGACGACCTGGACTTCGTATATGATCTAGCTCTTCTATCTCACACGCAAAAACAAGTGCAGTGTGAGGTGATCAGTGTAGTGACGGCCTCTGCAGAAGTAGGTAACGACATACACAAAGGGAAAAGCAAGATTCTCCGATACAACACAACATGCACCAACCAAATCACACGTGACGGAGAAGCTTTGGAAGACTTAAAAATCTTTACATATCTGAGGAGCATCATTGATGAGCAAGGTGGATCTGATGAAGATGTAAAGATACGAAATAAGAAAGCAAGGGCAATATTTCTACAGTTGAAGAATATCTGAAACTCAAGACAACTATCAACCAACATCAAAGTCACTACTTTCAATACAACTGTCAAGAAAATTCTATCATATGGAGCGGAAACTTGGAGAACTACAAAAACCATCCTCCACAAGATACATGTGTTTATTAACAGTTTTCTACGCAAGATACTGCTCATTCGTTGGCCAGATACCATCAGCAACGACCTATTGTTGGACAGAACAAACCAGATTCCAGTAGAGGAAGAAACGCTGGTGGAAGTGGATAGGACACATATTAAGGAAAGCACTCGATTGCGTCACGAGACAAGACCTAACTTGGAATCCTCTGTACTAAACTAGAGGAGAAAGATCAAAGAACACATTACGCCGAGAAATGGAAGCAGGCGTTAGAAGAATGAATAACAATTGGATAGGACTGAAAAGGCTCAGGACAGAGGTGGTTGGAAAATAATGGTCTGTGGCTTACGTTCCATTAGCGGTAACGGGTTGGACAAAAAAAATACAAGACAAGTGGAAAAGTTGTTTCTAAAATGACTGTACACTTACTGTGCCCATGGAAATTATCAAATGAGTTGGTGTAGAAATGCCATCAGTCTTTTTATTCTGTATATTAGACTCAGTAACGTTGGAGACATTTGTAGGACCAATCCATGATTTAACTAATTCTAATGTATCATCAGTAATTTCGTCATGATGGAAAAATCTCTAGAAAAAAATCAAATCCAAAATAATGATAATAGTTATAATAATAATAATAACAGTTATGATCAAATTGTATACAAAAGCGAAATAGTAACCTTAATAAACATATATCGTCTTGTTTACTAGATTCAGTCAGTCAGTCAGTCAGATGCAACGTAGAACTTCGTACGAAAGTATACCAGTTCATGTTGCCATACCACATCAGCACACAGAGATATAATTGTCAATTCAAATACAATAGTAGAAGAGGTAGTAAAGGTATTGGAAGTAATCGGAGAGGTTAGGATTAGAAGATATATTATTCAAGAAGTATGATTCAGTGAGAAAAGTTTAGAAAGTCAAAACTAGAGGGGTTGAAGAATCCAGAAGATTAGGATTTGAGAGAACACAAAGAATAAATGCACCGGTGCCATTGCGAACGATTTTGAGCCATGTCATTCAGGGTATCTAACCATCGATTATTATCATTTCGCGGACCCCGACCAGGTAGTCGACAACTACCGACATGGCTAAGTCCACTCGTCAATGACTTCATGTTTACTAGATTGATTCAAACTTATTATAAGGGAGTTCGAAATGATTACCAAAATAGTTAAAAATTATAACTATTAATAACTACAGAATAAGGGATCTTTAAAAAAAATGCACAAATTTACAATATCTGAGTATCTTAATCTGAAAATATGACAAGTCGGGAGATACTCTTCTATAGTATTTCTACTATCATTGAGTTCTGAAGTCAAAGCGATGGACTTTGGAATGGTTTTAACGATTAGCTTTAAAGTCATAACTGTAATATGTATACATAGTTTAAGAATCCAGATCATTTTAAATCGCTTTCCTAAACCTGACATTCAGTCTTAGTAAGAATTTTTAACTTCCGATTGTTGGTTTTCAGGACTGAAAATCATCATCAGCATCAGTAGTAGTATGTGTATCCTGAGTAGAATCTTCCGATATACCCTCTAGTCGCAAATATTAGTCAGTCAATCAGTTACAATGTAGAACTTCGTAAGTATGTACATCAGTTCAGGTTGCCATACCATATTATCACAGAGACGCAATGGCCAGTTCAAATCCCATAGTGGTAGAGATAGCAGAAGTATTAGTGGTAATGAAGAAGATTACGGTTCGAAGATATTATTCAAGAAGTATAATTCAGTCAGATAAACTAAGAAAGAGAGAGGTGATGAAGAATACAGAGGATTAGAATTTCATAGAACGCAAAGAGTGGATTCACCTGAGCCATGGCAAACGATTTTGAGCCATGTCACTCAAGGTCTCTAAACGTACGTACGTACGTACGAAGGTCTACGTTGCTGTTGATTTATTGACTGATTGAGGTCTCTAACCATCGGTTACCATTGTCTCGCGGGAGCCAAATATTTGTAGATTTGTAACTGGGTCACAGTTTTCGTATAAACACCAACGTAGTATGCAGGTAAATCCAGGCGAAGAGTTCTAGCTAGGACGAAACATGAGACATGAATTCTATTGCTAGCCACATCATAACAAACAATCTTCACAACAACCCCGCAATGCAATTGCATGTGTCCATTAGTGACTAGCTTGGTGAGGAATCTTCTCCGAGTTCTAGTGGGAAGTCGTGACCAGTGAAGTTCAAACCTGTTCGGATATATACAGGGTATGAGGTTGAGCAACTCCATGAATTTGATCAAGTTAGACATTAACACCGTTAGATACCGGCTCAGTGGTCTAACGGTTAGGGCGTTCAATACCGAAGGCCTTGGGTTCGAGTCCTGCGGGGTGCAGGAGTCGTGGATGCGCACTGCTGATGAGTCCCAGGCCAGGACGAAGCCGCCGTCCAGTGCTTCCAGTTTCTAATGGTGGTCTAACATTGACCGATTCATGGTTACAAATAAAATTTAGCCTTTTGAATTATATGTCCCATTTGGGCTTCATTTGCATAACAGAGAATTTATATAAATGTGTTGTTAAATTTGGAATACTTCGTGATAGTACAGTAATAGGAAATGACCAGAAGTGATGTACTGAGAGGAATTCAAACGAGATATATGATAATCAACCAGTAGGAGTTAAACCATAAATTTTCAAGACTAGAAGTTTTAAAAGTTCGAACAAGATCTAATCCCTCAATAAATCTAAACTTTACTACTGATTCAGGATTATTCTCACCGTCTGATGATTTGGAAACTGAGCTAGAATCTCAAGCAATATACCATAAACACAATGAGGCTGATTGTGATTACAAGGCTAGCAAAAAGAGATTGATCAGTTGACAGCTATTCATCTTTGTGATCTCAAATTTCGCTTAAATGGTACTATACAGGATACTAAAGGTTTTTATAAAGAATAGTTTTACGATACTTATTACTTATTACTTTTCTCATTAAATCATACTTCTTGAATAATATTTTCTAATCCTAACCTCTCCGATTACTCCTAATACCTTTACTACCTCTTCTACTATTGGATTTGAATTGACAATTATATCTCTGTGGTGATGTGGTATGGCGACATGAACTGATGTACTTACGTACGAAGTTCTACGTTGCATCTGACTGACTGACTGACTTATTACTATGCGAAGACTAATCTAGGATAAGTATAAATAAATTTACGTTAGAGATATTAATTAGCAAACACTGTATAGCATGAACGAATTGAATTACTCAATGGATATTACTAAATTAAAGCAGATATGAACAAAGCATAGAAAACCACTTACTAAGTCGACTTCTGTTGTAACATATTGAAAGTTACTTGGAACGCTTGCTTCTAATGTAATATTTTCTCCAATAACTTCACCATTTATATGATAAACAAAAGCATTAAACAGCTTTTTCAGTCGTGAATCACCAACAAAATAGAGTCGAACAACGTCACCCCAAGGAGCTAGTCTTTTAAAGCATTTATGACTATCCCTTAATATTTCAATAATTAGCAAGAATAAGAACTTACTGTGATGAATAAGTATGTATCATACAACTGTATGGTCGAAATTCTCCACTGGGCCCTGACCTTCCATCACTCAGTAGAGACTTACACAAATTACCACCTAAAATCAAAAACAGTTCTAAACAGGTACCAGATTTTGTCATCAAAAATCCATGATATATTGATATTATTATCATGAGAAGAAAAGACGTCCTCTTGGCATTTTTGAAATTTAACACTTCTTTTATCGCAGAAGCAGCTCGAGCAGGCATTAATTCTATCAGTTACATGTAAGGAAAATAGTGCTGTGTGAATATGTATTGTACAATCTCAGGTACAGTTGTGCCACAACCTGGAAAGAACAAAGATTTTATAGTGGAAATCTGTTTAAATGAAGTAAAAGGTGATCGGAATGTAGCTCGTTTAAAATGCAGCCATTATGGAATAACTAAATTATTGGATTTATAGGCTATATGGTCACAAAAGCTGCACTATAGTAGCCAAATTACTAGACTTCTCGTTATTATGCTGTGTTTGAACCTAGTTACATCTAATTCGGTCTGAGTAACCAGATAGAGTTACTAGCATTTACATGTATCTTAGGGTTACGTACATAGATAACAGTGTCGAGTTAAATAAACGGTATTTATGATAAACATTGTTCAGCTCATAAAACTGTAAGGGTGAAAATATGTGGGTGGCGCCCTATATTAAAACATGATAAGATGATATTACGCTTTGTTATCATCTTCAGAAAGTAAAGCTTTGAGGGAAGAAAACTGATGAACTTAATGTATGTCACTGGAAATATGCTTTCTGTTGCATGATTAAAGTACAGATAACCTATTTACTGTGAAATAAAATAGTCTTACTGAATAAAATAATTTGATATATTGATTTCATAGTGAATATTGAAACAACTTACTCAGCAGATTAGTTATTTATTTCGCTAGCACTGTATACCGACGAATTAACAATTTGATTAAGACTAATTCAAGGTTAAAACTAAGACTTAGGGATTAGGTTTTGAGAATTGAGGTTAATCACCCGCCATATTTAGAAAGGACAGTGGTATTTTTCCTTGCTAAGTTAAAATTATAGTTTTAGTCGCTATTACGCGTCAAAACTACCGTCTTTCACTCTAATCGAATTAATTTCCAGTTAAATTAAAAGCAAGAGTATTTCTTTTCCTAAGCGTAATTTTGAATCGGTATTTTATAGAATCGATTGGTTATTTTTTTCTGCACGTTTGGACTTAACAATCTACGGTTCACCATACTCTGGTTAACGGTTTTGTCTTTACGTGTCTGTTTAATTTAGAAACCTCTTCTCGATGATTGAACACTACAAAAAAAGCATGTACCAACGATTGGGCTGCCAATATCCTGTTGAAAGTGCAAAGGGTGTTGTTTGCACAAATCTTACACCTTCAACTTACAAACGGTTCGACAAAAAGGAATGTGTTTGGTTGTCATCAATGCTGTTCGGATGTAAAGAGCTTTCTATCTGATGTCACTGCAATGGTGAACGCTGCCAAAAGGCATATTAGCAAGCGACATCGATATATTTCGAGTGATGTCTGATCGACCAACACACAAATCAGCGTAGAGACATCCCATTCAAACCAAGGTTCGAGTGTCCTAAATTGGTTAAAGGATAGAAAACCGACTCCAAAGACGTCCACGAGGAATAAAACCTCAAAGGATTAGGTTTCTTTTGTGCCGCGTCCTGTAAGTAGCGGTAGCCAAAAAACACCTTAGAAATCCAATCGTAAGGCTACGTCTGTCCCTAGCAGAAGCAACCTGAATACTCAAGTCATCCTGCATCACCCAGGATCTCATACTGTGTGCAATGAAGCTGTGATTGCCACTTAAGTGAAAGTTGATCAGTCGGTACGAGTCATGAAAAAGAAACGATCAAGTCTTTAAGAAAATGCCAATTCTTACAAGAGCATTCCCGAAACCGAAGATTGATCACAGTAACAGGTCAGTAGTTTTTCACAGTGTAAAGGAGAGTGAAAGCTCTGAGACTAAAATCCGCTTCAAGCATGACATCGGTTAGATAAAAGATTTGATAAATAAGCAAATGTCTCAAGACATCCATGGAGTGACCTTGCCGAAACTTTGTAGACTAGGAAGTATAACGGACACACAAAGAAATCAGATTAGGTTGCTTAAATTAGTTTTAAATCTTCCACAGAAAGGGACTTAATACTACAGAATGAACATTAACTAAACGGATAAGAAGTTTTTTCATGCGTAGAAACGTATCATTCGCAGACCGCATTAGAAAACGAGGGGCCAAAAAGAACTGAAATTAAGGATAGAAGTTGGGGAAAAGGACTAGAGAATCATAAATCTTCTGGCAGTGAGACTTGTACAAGGAAAATATGCAGCTTAGTTGGATGATTGTTGTGAAGTTTTGTTCTGTGAGCTGGATGTTTTGATAGTGCAGCGATAACTACATCGGGAAAAGTTGACACTCTCTTCAGCTTCGTCTGCATGAACATCGATTAGCAGTTATGCGTCATGGCATTTTCTCCCTTATATCAATACATATGGATAACTATAGATATACATAAGATAGAAACAGTGTTGAAATACTGGATATGGTAACTGTAAAGTACACTAGAGAATTTTTGGAAGTTTGGCACTCAGGTCAATCAGCAATCAACAAACACATCGACATTGATCCAATTTATCAACCAATCAAAAAAATCATGGACAAACATAGGATCAAGAAACCGATCAAACGGGGATACAATCAAAACAAAGATGCAGACAACGACAAGTTTAAGGTCAACAACAACCAATCAAGATTGAGGTTAGCAGAACAAGCTACAGGTCAAACGTGGAGAAATTCGAATGCTTCACTTCTATGTGAAGTTTGTGCTGATGATGTTGTTCAGAAGAACAACTAAAACATCCAGCTCACGGAATGAAACCGTACCACAAACAAAGAATAATGCAGACACCACTTTGGGTGCAGCTCTAAGTCATTTAATTAGTATTCGTGTCCGCTACACACATGCTTGGAGCTTCCTCAACAAGCGATCTGGGCTAGGTGTACTGAACTAAGCCCGACGTAATCGCCATTGCAGAAACACGGCTGACTCAGTCTGTAGACAATAAAGAATTTGGTTTTAAAAATTCCATCTTGGATAGAAGCGACAAGGTATAGTAGCGTAAAGAAGGAACAGCCTCATTCACTAGAAATACCAACCGCTTTTATCGTTATCGATAATATATCCGATTATAGTTGGACGTGCAAATTACTTAGCTGCCGCTCCTAGTGTAAAGGATGAGAGTTACTGGTTGGTTTGCTTTTTCACAGACCAAACTAAGACGTGAATGAAGTCATGTTAGACAAACTCAACACTTGGAATTTAAGTGGTTGATATTTGATTTCGGGAGACTAATGTACTTATTGTAGAGTGGGAAAACCTAAGGACTAAATTGTCAGCAAATTCTTTCGAACAGAAAATAGATGACGCGGTTATTGAAAGTGCCCCAGTGCAACATGTAAAAGAAGCAACTACGTACGATTCGGATTCCGAACTATCCTTAATAGACCTCATATTCTAAGGATGATGTCTCAAACCTCCATTATATCCACCCGTGGGTAAGAGTTATCATACAACTAGTCTTTGATTTCCATATCGTTATCAACAACAGTGTGTCGGCTCAGGCCAGACCAAATGTTTGGAGAGCATATGTACGAGACATCATACAATCAGTAGACTGAATACTAGAACCAGAATCTCCCAATGAAACAACTTGGGAGGTATTCAGAAATTTGTACTGCGCAGCAAGTCCCTTGGGCTACACCGAAGAATCTAGGAAATTCTCCCATCGAGGCTCAGTAATGAGGTTCTTACCCTTCTCTGTAAGAGAAAAAGAATGTGGGGGAATTCAGGACATTTGACACTAATGAGACAAAATCTCAATATACGGAAGCCCGAAATATTTGTCCTGACACTCCATAAGTCTAGAAAATTGCATGAAAAAAAGCTTGTCACGGTGCTTATTGAGAACCCAAGACGCTTATAATCGTACATAAGCCAACGGACTAAGAGAAGAGGCAGCATCTCAGCAGGGGAGAGAATAGCACTACCTCACTTGCAGAAGCCGACTATATATTCTCGAACTACTTTATTGATGTTTATACTATAAAGATGGATACAAACAGCTAGTTTCCCGAGTGAGAAAAGACAGTGAATTGTTCGAAAAGGTCTAAAGAAGCGCAACTAAGTTAATTCGTGGAGTCCCACAGCTGCCTCATGAAGAGAGACTGGTTAAAATAAACCTGTTTCGTTTATCATATAGAAAGACCAGAGGTAACTTACAGACAGTTTTTAAATTAGTGAATAATAAGTTTGAATCTGATGTCGCTCCATTTTTCTTGCCTTTCAAAACAGAAAATTTACGAATACACTAAAAGGTTTCACAAGGCCAGAACTGGTAACTTGTCAGCTAACCGCCGACGCTACATATGCTGACGGATTTAAGAGGAAGCTGGATTAACTGAGATATCAATGCTACTAAGACTAACGCAGGCTATCCGGCCTTTCATTCTTTCCAAACTGAAACTTACTCAATACTAATGAGACTAATTCAATGTTGAAATCGAGACATAAGGGTACGGGTTGGGTATTAACGTTAATGCGGTAAGTAGTTGTAATTAGAATTCGGATCTAGAACTAGGTCCTATGACTAGTCTTAAGGATGTTATGGACATTCAAGGTTTGACAACGCATTTGTTCGCAAAAATTATGATCGAAAATCCTAAACACAACTGAATCAGAATTCGGGACCGACGAGTTTAAGATATATTTGGAAATTAGTCATTATGCTACGAAAAGAGTAGCATGAATCACTAGTTGATGCGGGGGACGCATCCAATCGTGATCTAATGCAGTAGAGAAATAGAGCTTATTGTGCGTCCAGTAAGACTGATGAGTTCAGTGTTATCTTAGGGATTTACTTATCACTACAGTCTATACGTGCCAACCTTTAGCCATAGTTATAATAAAATTCTAGTCTCGACTTTGATTCTATTATACTATTTGGGTTCAAGACATCTGTGTACATTTGAGAAAAAAGTATTCGTGAGGGAAATCAGTATGTCTATTAGAAATTATAGGACAGCTGCTGGATGCACAGAGTAAAACCGGAGTCTTTCCAGGTTATTTTGAAAGTTACCGACGTTAAACGTTTATTTTTCGGCGAACACTATGTATAACAAAAATCACAACGGTTTGAAAAACTTGCCCCAAAATTTTAATCCTTTTAGTCACATGTTAAATATGTTTGGCTTGAAAATCACCTAACCCCAAAAGAAAGCTTAGTTCACAAAAATACACTAATTCGAGCTGAATTGATTATTCTACCTCATATGGCATATTTGGAAGAAATATCAAAATAAAATACATGTTACTTTTCTTCTAAATTCCTAATATGAAGTTATTAAGTACGTTACCCAGTGATACGTAAAGTGATTGACGGGCTGGAGACAGTCAAGGCCAGATTGGCTCTGAACATACCGCGCTGCGTACGACCTTCAAACTGAAACCAGAAGTGTGTTTCAATATCCAATATCCAATATCTTTTTCACGAGCGTAACCATCTACAACAAATTCAGCAGGATGCGTAAGGGCTAGCATAGAACACTGTACCTTTTGAAATAACTGTTTTACCGATCCAGTTACATGTTTTATTGCTGATTTTGGGAAATAAAGCTATGTTTTACATGCCACCGTGAAAGGACATGGTTAATAGCTTTTCGACACTTCAGTATTGCAAACTTAATCCATCGCGAACGCCACCAGAATGGAAATCGTACTGTAGTTTTGAATTATTTATTTAAGTAAATAATTTTTTAGGGACAGTTCACGAATGTTTTAGTTTCAAGGGACACTATCAGTGTGGATGAACTTGATGACTACCACCAGATCCTTCCCGAATTAGATATGGGACGCTTCTAAACTACATACGCCGCCAAGAGGATATATATTCCTTTACTCGTTTGAACATATACGAGTGGCGTTTCTCTTACAGATAGTTTTTCTATTGATCAATCAAACTTGCTCATGCAACAGTAATAAAGGTACAATGGTACGGCCAAGTTGTTGCCATACTAACGGCGCTGTCTGTTGAATAATTCGATACAAGGGCCTAACCGGATTGAACATGGAAAAACCCAAATGTATGTGAGTTGCTACAAAGAATAATTATGAAGGATGGCGAAACCAGAAAACCGACTAGTGTGTAGTGATTTGTTCAGTGTCTGGTTCACATGACTTTTCCCACATGTCTTTTGACGTTGTCACTCATTCGTCGCCTGTATTCATGTGTGTGCATGTCTAGTCGCTTACTAAATGTCCGTCTTTTTTGACTATAAATTCCTTGTCATGCTTTGTCTCTCAGAGTTGGCTGACTAGCCTTCGCCACTTCACTTCATCCATTCTTTCTCCAATTCGCTCGCTTGTTTGCCTTCCGGCGTTTGCATAACGGTTTTATCTTTGAGCGCTTGTACTTTGCTGCTCTATCTGTGGTGTGCCAAAATAAACATATTCAATACTTTGAGTTCACCTTCTGATATATAAGCCGTCAGCCGCTATTTAATAACGATTGACTAGACGAAGCATAAGAACACGTTGAATACCGACCGTCACGAAACTAGTGATACCTTGAACACCACAAGTGTGCCATAAGTGGATGATGCAGGACTAAAGGTTGCAGAATGCTTTAAAGGAGAATAAGAGCAGATGAGCCGACAACCCAGAAGTATTGCTTTGATGTATATCTTGAATCCTCATACTTAATGTATTACGTACAGTCTAGCATGATATTCGTTCTTCTTAGTGTATCATGAAATTTTAGTTAGGATTTTTAGGTCAAGTGGTTGCATCATGCTCAGGAAGTTTTAATATGCCAAGACCACTAACTTCGTTATCATGAAGATTTATGGAGATAAGTGAGTTTCGATAGCTTATAAATCGCAAAACATCTTAGCTGGGCCATCCTACTAATAATCAGAATCATTGAGTGGCTATTCTTTCCTAGTACGTGACTTACGATAATAGACTATTTTTATCCGAGAGCTACTGAATTTACTTGTGGAACCTTATAACTGACAAATGTGTTTGAATCAGCTGGACTTAATAGGTAGCAACGGTCCTTATTAGCTCATCATCACGGTTTTTATAAGAATTCGTTGTACCTTTGAACACTTACACGCTTGAACTAAATTTCGTATCCGTTTCTGGAAGCTGAATATACTGCAGCTGGAAGAACCTGTATCCAGCGTTTGACAGGGAAGGTGGGATGTTGTGAGCGGGAAAACACTTAAAGAGAACAGCATGGCTCAGGTTAGTAGGTATAGTCACTAGGTGTAACTCTTTACATTCTATACTTAATGTAATATTTCCTTCAGTGATTATATGCATACGGCTCAATATGACAAGTCAGTATCATTCACAATGTGTCTTCTACTTAAGATCGAGCTGCTTAGACAGCTTAATCATGAAAAGTTCATTATTTTGAATTAGGCTCATTATTCTAGTAGCATAGTAAAAGGCATTAACACCAGCCTCTACCTTTTATAGCACGCATATCCTGTGTTCACAAAGAGAAAAATATTAGGTCGTTTGGAGTCACACAACTATTTAATCCATTGGGTCACTGCACACCTGATTCATCGTACCAAACTATTGACGTAACCTAAAGAAGATTGTTCGGAATCTTTAAACACGAGCCGAAACACCGAACCATAGAAATTTACCGAAACTTGACATCCAACCTGCGACAAGGTCTTATTCGATTCCATGAGAATATGAAGAGACAGAAATCGGTATACATATGGTAAGATTGTAGTGGAACACTTCTACGAAGAAAACGCGATTGGTGAAAAATAAACGTTTACAATTGTACTCGTTTTGTTTAACTGTACCAAAAACACTTACTTGTGCTCAACGTTCTTTTACACGTCACTTCCATTTTTCATAACTTACTGCTCTATGTAACCCCTACTTTCTACTTCAAATAAATATTGGACCCTGGATTTATTTCTATAATATGTGACCGGATAGTAATGTATATTTAGTGGTGGTCATAGTCACTCTCGACTTGGTCACCACTAAAAGATCATCTGCATGCTTAACGAAGATGTTTTCTGTAAAGGTCGACAGGCTATACAGAAAAAATAGAAATAGAGAAAATAGAAATGGAAAGAACAGATCCTTTTGGCCCACCTTACGATAGTAGAGTATATCTTTCTCCTCTGAAGAGGTAAGAACACAGCCAATTGATTATTCATGTGTCAGAAATAAATCTGGCAAACATGTTAGGTAGTTGTGGTCTTGGTATAGTTTCAAAGGCAGAAGTATAGTCTAGAAAATCTCATTGAACATATTTCTATCCCATTTCAAAGCTGACGACAACATCAGTATCTAAGGTACTTTTCACATTTCTTTGCAAGATGATACGGATCAGTGTAATCTTTCAACGTAGGTTGAATTTGGAAAGAGAAAAATTTCGAACGTCTGTATAAAAGTCCACGATGTGCATTCTTATCACCAGATACTTCTTTCTGAGTTGTAGTTATCTTTATCGTTCTTATTACCTCTACCTGATACATCATGATTATCATCTAGATGGCTGGTGTAGAGTTTATGTCACTTTGATCGTTGCATCCATGGGCTTAACGTTTTTTAGTTTAGTTAAATACCGTTTGTTCATCGTCTTAATTGCAGAGCTACTGTTTTATCTGAATCCATAAGACTGACGAACAGATTTTACCTACCAATCACACTCTGGTCTTGTGAACATATGGTATTTAATACTCGGATGTTAAAGTAAGATAGTTTTGTTCTTGTTTTTGAATCCGATGTCTGAATGAAGTGACTATGACACGCAAAAGTTTATTGCTGTTGGTTAAGTTGTGCTCAGCGGTGAGATTTATTCATCTACCTTATATGTGAATCCTTCCAGAATCCCCTATTTCGTTAACTTGTTCATCGATCAGTTTGTAAATCATATTCCCTTACTAGTTTTATGTATAGAGTCTCAACTCACACTGACTAATTGACACTCTAGACAGCTTGAATGCATTTCAGTACAACTCAGATTGGACCAGCCTAATATAGTACTGAGGTTATTTTATTTCAAAATAAATTCTGATGATCCTAATCTCCATTGTCTTAATAAATCCGACTGAATAACATAAAGTTCTAGCTCAGTTGTTAGTTCACTCCTACTATTATTTCATTTAGAATGCCATTTAATAAATGTAAATCCTAAGAGTAAGAACATTTTTATTATTTTACGAAAATTATAAAGTATATGTGAGCATCTTTTATACATCTTTTATACGCTTCAGAACAGACATGCCTATATGAACAAAAAGTAATTTCAACTGACTTATGAAATAACAGTTCCAAATATCTGTTTCAGAAGTTATAGATGGGAAAAGAAATATCATTTCTCACACTCACAGTAAGATGATTTCTAGGAATATCAAAGCAAAAAATAAGAATTCAATGAAACTGTACAAAATAAGTATGAAGATTGATATGGCTGTTCTTTGAGCTTGAGAACGAAACACCACAATAATCATCCACCTGAGCTACAAATTTTCTACACCATTGATATTGTTAGTTGTTCTTTTTTCATGCACACGCAGTAAATCTGTACTGAATGCCTGACTCTCGGTTTCTGATTTCTAAAACTTTTGATATTTCAACTAATTCAATGAGTATCATAAGCGTCTGAGAAAGATTTTTCAAATGTAATCTCACAGTCTCTTAAATATCATAAGTTTTCATTTGGGTGTTATATTGTGTAAATGTTGGGGATGTTAGATCCCCAGAACTCGCTTGATAAATATCTTTATTATTTTTTTTGAAACCATGAATCGATCAAAAAAGAAATTTAACAATCTTCACAACCCCGTAATACAAATTACCTGTGCTCACTAGTGACTAGCTTAGTGGGGGATTTCCGAGTCGTAGCGAGAAGACGTGACCAGTGAAGTTCAACCTGTTCGGGTGTAGACAGTAACTACCGAATACTGTGTATGAGGTTGCGCAACTCCGTGAATTGATCAAGTTAGACATTAACACCGTTAGATGCCGTCTCAGAGCTCCAATGGTTAGGCGTTCGCCTACAATACCGAAGATCCTGGGTTCGAATCTTGCGGGGTTTAGGAGTCGTGGATGCGCACTTCTGAGGAGTCCAATACCAGGACGAAACGGCCGTCCAGTGCTTCCAGGTTTCTAATGGTGGTCTAACATTGATCGATTCATGGTTTCAAAAATGTGTAACTTAACAATCTTCACAACCCCGTAATGTGCATATCTTTATTTTGGATTTATTCATTGGACCGATCAGTTGACCTTGAGATCACATTTCCCATCAGGAAAATCTTTGGCTGTGATTGGTTACTGTGTCATTTTAGTGTGCTCTTTTTGTGACTGTCCCAAGGACGTCTCTATAAAATATAAATAAACGTAATTTGAGTGCTTGGATTCATTGTGTGTGCTGGCTAGGTGTTTGTAGAATACACTTTCTACACTATATCAACACTTCTTGCTGATACAATTCGGTCAAGGGATCATAGTAGCCTACCTGGACGCTCTAGTTCATTTTCCTGTTCTTATTATTCGACTAGAGACGAACGTAACAACTATATTAGAAATGTAACTAAAAAATGGAATAAGTAAGATTGTTGTACTTGATAAGTGAGTTATATTGTTATTTTTATTTTTTGTCCAATCATTCATACAATAAACCGGGGTCTAGAATTAATTAAATTCAACAACTTTCACGATTTTTTTTTGTTGAAATATTCCTAATCAATAATAATCCAAATGATTTACATTATTAAAAAATAAACTGGAAAAAAAGTAGCTAAAGTATCATTGTTTTGTTTTTTTCTGCTTCGTAAACATGTGTATGTGTGTGTGTATACAATCTGAAATGGAGTTGTATTTTTTTTTTCAAAAAAAGAAAAAAAATGCTAAATCGATGAGAAAAACAATGTTGTTTTACTTGCTTGTTTATCAAATGAAGCAGTAAATAATTTGAGTGAAATATATTATTATTAGTAGTATTGAACTGTATTTCGTTATGATCTCTTCTCCAAACTTTGTATTTGAAGTCATCGAACATTTTTTAGAGTCAATCATATTGCACTGTAAAGTCTTGCAAAATAAATTTCCATTGTTGATGAGTTGTTAAAAATGACAAACAACAGCAGCCACAAATACAGTGCAAAATAAATAAAATAAAATAAAATAAAATTGATAATCAATAAATTATAATCATACAAATTTTCGTCTAGATCTTTCTTTTGAAGCATTACGAAATAGTGAAGTGGTTAAATTGATTGCTGAAAATTGATTAGCTTTGGTAAATATTTGTGAAATTCTACTAGTATGTGATTGTTGAAATGAATTGGTATTGCTCTTTTGTACATGATGTTCAGTGGTATTCTTAACTGTATAAATCAAGAAATTAAAATTATAAAAAATAATAAATCAACATTGTACTTGAAAATATGAATGTTCTAAACAAAAATCTATGTACGATAAGAAGTGAAACTATCCAATGTAGGAGTTTAAATAGGTCAATTCCTATTGGTTAATTTCTACTGGTCAATTTTCTATGATCGTCCTAGATATCAATGTCACTTGCTCCAATGTTGTTTCTTATTGGTCATCCTGAATTTTAATGTCACCTCAAATATTGTTTCTTAACTGTCAATGTTACAGACTTCGATGCTGTTTCCTTCTCGACCTAAATGTATAAATACGCATTATCTGTAACGTTTTATGGACCGGACCCGGATCCCTAGTCCGGACCTCGTACTTTCTGGATGCTTGTAGTATACATGTTCTACTTCATATCAAGTGTTCTTATTTTTACTCAGTATGGCGGTTGGGACACTCGGATTAGAGTAGCATGTCGTGTCACCGGATTGTCGATCCTCGCTCTAGTTAATCGACTAAGGTAAACTTGTAATAACTGAAGTATATCAAAATGACGTGTTAACGTGCAGGCGTAACACATTCAATCTAATAATACAACAAGTTTTGCGATTGATTTTAACCCAAAAAAAGTTTATTATATTGTCTTTTTGAAAAAAAATTATACTTGTAATAATGATAACTGGAACTCGATTAACACAATGTAACATCTTATTAATCGTGTTGATTAGCAGATGAGGAGTTATCCTTTTTGAAGTTCTTTTCTCTTTTTACTGTGTCTGATGACTTGATGCAAAGGGTCATTATAATCACCTTCAGTGTTATAGGACATTGTTAAAGTAAGAGCAAACAAGCGTTGTGATGATAATAAATTATGGTTACTGGTAGAATTTGTTACCTCAAATGCGTGGAAAAAATGACAGTCCACAGACTTAGATACTAGTGATATGTAGTTCTTGAAATCAGTCATGCTGATGAAATGAATTCTTATGTCAAAGATCTATATAACATTGTTCTACAATACCTTAAAATCATAGATAATTGCAAAGAAGAGATGATATCTGATTAAAAAAGTGTATGAAATATATTGACCTATTCAAATTGTCTTGGCTGTTGAAATGCCAGAAGAGAACCAGGACTCCGGACTAGGAATCCGGGACCGAGCCCTGGTCCTGGCCGTGGTCATTAAATATTACAGATAATGCGTATTTATACATTTTGGTCGAATAGGAAACAGCATCGAATTCTGTGACATTGACAGTTAACACGACCAATAGGAAGTAACACTTGAAATGACATCAACAGTCCGGATGACCAATGAGAGACAACATTGAAGTATTTGACTTTGGCAGTTAAAACGACCATAATTTTGACCAATAGAAATAGGCCAGTAGGATTTGACCAATAATTCTCTTAGGATATTGGATGAATATCCTAACATATTGGTGTGTTTTATTTGTAATGATTACCCTGAATTCATCCCTTAGAAGGCCATTCTCAAAAAAGTTAAGATAAAATCGTTTATATTTAGATATTGAGAGCAACTATCCCAACCAGATACATAGTATTAGCAACGTAAAACATTATTGCAAAGTTCCAAGAATGAATATAAGTCTTTATTACTTAAAAACTATTCACATCTCGTTTCAGTTTTGAAATATGAACAGACAAAACCTTTGGTAAGCAAGTCAGTGATGTAAGTCAGCTTCAAATTGAATAGACTATAGAAGCCTCTCATCTTTACCATACATTTGTTGACAGTAAATAATTCTCGACATAAAATATGCAACACAGCAATAAATCCCTTTGCAATACAGATTTAGATTGTAAATATCTAGAAAATATGCCAAAATAATTTTTTGATAAAAGTTACTATTCATTAATCGTAAACTTCATAAGCTTTTTGCAAGTTATTTTTTTCTCATTGGTGATATATTTACCATAACTCCGCCTGTAGACCCTTCGAGGCTACTGCCGGTCCCTAGCTCGGATAAAGGAAGAGGGTCGGGCATGGGGTTGGAGACCCCATCCCAACTAAAAACTAACTTGCCAAAAAAACGCTAATCAGAAGAAATAATCCAAACCATTTTAACTCTGACCTGGGAGTTGAAAGAACAATTATGACGTCGCGTGATGAAAGCCGAGTTCCCTCGGAAGTCGCGGGGCCGATGCCTCTTCTCACAACCAGAGCAACCATTTTTTTAGGTACATGGAACGTTCGTACATTGTGGGAGACTGGAAGACTATTTCAAGTTGCGGCAGAAATGAAAAGATACAACCTCGAGGTGCTCGGCATCAGTGAAACGCATTGGACACAGGTAGGACAACTGAGACTAGCTGGCATCAGGGGAACTGCTGTTATACTCTGGTCATGAAGAGGAAAATGCTTCACATACACAAGGAGTTGCACTGATGCTGTCCAAACATGCACAAAAGGCACTGATAGGATGGGAATCTCATGGAACTAGGATCATTAAAGCACCTACCAATGACTACAATGACGACGTTTAAGATCAATTCTACGAAAGGCTGCAGTCAATCGTCGAGAAATGTTCACCAAAGGATTTGACGATTCTTATGGGAGACCTGAATGCCAAGGTTGGCATGGACAACACTGGATATGAAGACATCATGGGACGACATGGAGTCTCATGGACAAGCCCTCACCTGGAACCCTCAGGGCGAAAGGAAAAGAGGAAGGCCAAGGAACACATTACACCGAGAAGGATATGAGAATAATGAACAAAAATTGGACAGAACTGGAGAGGGAAACCCAGGACAGAGTGGGTTGGAGAAAACTGGTGGGCGGCCAATGCTCCATTGGGGTTAACAGGCGTAAGTATTTAAGTAAGTAAGTAATATTTACCATAATATGAGGTATCTGATTCATCAATTCCAATATTCCCGCCCAATATGACTGACTTTTAAATTAAGTCCTTTGACAAAATCAATTTTGATTTTTTACAAAAAAACATTCAAAAATTTCTTTCCAAATGAGTTATCATCAATATTCAATTATTTTCTTTTGTTTTGGTTTAGCACTGATTGACCTTCACAGAACAGATGTCATTCAAAAACAAATAGTCATTCTTACAATTCCCGTTGCTTTTCATCATATCAAACTAGTTTTTTGTTTTTGAAAAAAACAATGTTCAATTTAACCATAAGTCAACTGTAAGTTTAAACATTTCTATACTAGTGCTGCTGGTATGGCTATCATCATCACCATTACGATACATCGTTTGTTCATCAAAATTGATTGAAACAAAATGAAGAAGGATAATCTCACTTTCAATTTCTCTAATATGATAATAATAAAGAGGAAAAATTAGTCATCTACATCTCATTGGGCGTATTTATATATACATATATGTTTATGTACAAATGTACGTGTATTCATTCGTTTAGTCAAATTAATAAATAAAGAGTATTCTAGATTTGTGTATTTTATCATACAGAAATAGAGAGAGTAGTTTTATGAGTCATCCAATAAAACAGTAAACACAGATAATAGACTTATTCCAGTGTTTATATATATACATATACATATACAATGGTTGTCATAGTTAATTTAAACGATTCTTTTCATTCATTGAAAAAATAAATACTTTTTTTAAAGTGAATATAATGCTTCTTAGTCCAAAAGAAATAATGTGGTTTTTAATGTGCTAAAGTATAAAAATATCAATTCGGTAGGTGAATGAATATGGTAGAGCTCACTGAGAAATAAACTAAAAAGCAAATACACGTTTACTTATATATTTTGTAATAATGAGGTTGGTAACATTGTTTCAAATTAAAATTGATAACTAGAAACAAATATTCTATGTTATATATGATTTACAATAATTTCTTAGTTGGTACAGATTGATAATTGAGGAATCTTATCTTAAATTAGAAAAAGACAATGAAAAAATCTCTACAATGCTGTAAATGAAAGGATTTTTATTTTTCATTACTAAAAAATTGGTTCAATATTGTGAGTCAGATCATAGTAATTGGTTAATCAATAGATTTCATCATATATTGGACATTGATCGAATTGTCTTTGAAAATTCGTTCTAAACAAAAAAGAGTGAATTGTTCGTTAATTTTTTAATAAATTAACATTTAGTTAGCTATACAGAATTGATTCCGTCTATTAGTATGTTATTTTTTCAAACACTTTTCTCAACACTAATGGAATCAGCGTTTTGAAGAAATTATAGTCTAATGAAACGTAGATTAATCTAATTAATACAGGAATATGAACAACATTTAGTTGATTGAAAAAGAGAGTAAAAACCATATGTACTAAAGTGTAATGAGTAGTGTAAAGAAGTAAATAATGAGAGTTATTAGCTATAGTTAAATAAAGACAATTGTGATGGTGGTGTTTGGTTCTCTGAGCTGGATGTTTTGGTTGTGGAGCTTTCATTTTTCTTCTGAAGAACAACATCATTAGCATAAACTTCAGATAGAAGTGAAGCGTTCGAATTTCTCCACGTTTGACCTGTAGCTTGTTCTGTTAACCTCGATCTTGATTGGTTGCTGTTGACTTTTGACCTGTCGTTGTTTGCAACTTTGTTTTGATTGCACCCACCTTTTGGTCTGTTTCTTGATCTTGTGTCCCCTATGATTATTCTGATTGTTTGATAAATTGGGTCAATGTCGATGTGTTTGTTCATTACTGATTGACCTGAGTGCCAAGTTTCTAAAACTTCCCTGGTGTAATTTGTCCTCCCCT
>OX103971.1:78329681-78385053 GCA_944470395.2 Schistosoma turkestanicum | reverse complement strand
CACAAAAATAGCACACCAAAATAACACAGTAAATAATCACAGCCTAAGATTTTACTGGTGGGAAATGTGATCTCAAGGTCAAATGACCAGTCCACGAATAAAATCCACAATAAAGATATTTATCAAGCGAGTTCTTGAGGATCTAACATCCCCAACAAATTCGAATACTTCACTTCTTCTATCCGAAGTTTTTGCTGACGATGTTGTTCGGCAGAAGAACAATGAAAGCCCCACAACCGAAACATCCAACTCAGAGAACGAAACACCACAATGATAAATTATGGTTTTTGTATTAACTATTAGTGAATAGTTGTGATATCATTCTGGGATCAGACGATCAGTGAATTTTCGGTTTCGGTGGTTGTTATGAAAATCATTGATTTTCAATAAATTATCCTTATGAAATATTCTCCATAGATTTATGGAGATTGTTGTTTTTCTTTTAATTGAAATCATGAATCAATCATTGTTAGATCACCATTAGAAACCCTGAAAGCACTGGACAGTCGTTTCGTCCTAGTATGGGATTCATCAACAGTGCGTATCCATTAAAATATATAAATGAATAATAACGATGAATTATAGTGGTTGTGCCTTTTTTAAAATCAAGTTTCATAAGTGAATTTAATCAGCAATGAGGAAATAAAATCTTTACAGTTATAATAATAAACATCATGCCTATTGTGACTATATTGTTTGATGAGTAAATTAAGTTAGTATTTGAATCAATGTATATTGAAAGTCAGCCTCTGAGTGAATATAAACACTAGAATGCTAATTACTCGCTAAAATAGGGTAAACTGCACATTATGAATTCTTTTGCTACAGGAAAATCAAAGTATAAGCCATTTGAAAATTTTGGATTACTATACAACTTAAGTTATTTAAAATAGAATTTCAATAGAAAATCTTAGCAACAGTAATAACAGATTTTGAGATGATGGAGAAAGTTTTTAGCTCAGGTGGATGATTATGGTAGTGTTTCATTCTCACTGATCTGTATATGTTGGTTGTAAAGCTTTCATTGTTCTTTATTCTTCTGAACAACAACAACGTCATCGGCACAAATTTCAAACTTCTATCTGAAGTTTGTACTGATGATGTTGTTGTTCAGCAGAAGAATAGGGATGAAAGCTCCCACAACCAAAATATCGAGCTGTTAGGATATTCATCCAATATCATAAGAGAATTATTGGTCAATTCCTATTGGTTAATTCCTACTGGTCAATTTTGTGGTCGTCCTAGATATCAATGTCACATACTCCAATGTTGTTTTGTATTGGTTGTCCTGACTATCAAAGTCACTTCAAATGTTTCTTCCTATTGGTCGTTTTAACTGTCAATGTCACAGACTTCGAAGCTGTTTCCTATTCGACCAAAATGTATAAATACGCATTATGTGTAACGTTTTGTGACCAGGACCAGGTCGAGGATCCCTAGTCCGGGATGCTGATTCTCTTCTGAGTTATGACCTCGTACTTACTGGATATTTATAGAATGCAGGTCCTACTTCATATCAAGCTTTCTTCCTTTATTCAATGGGGGCTGGGATAATCGGATTTGAGTAGTATGTTGTGTCGCCGGATCTTCGCTCTCGTTTTCCGACTAGGTAAACTCGTAATAGCTCAAGTATATCAAGTTGAAGTGTTTATGTGCAGGCATAACACTAGCTCAGAGAGAACGAAACACCACCAATGATAATAACAGATATCATTGATTCAGTAAAAACTGAGCGAAATTTGAATCAGTGTATATTTTATCACGCTATTTTTAAAATAAGCTCTAAAAAATTTAAAAACACATTAAATGAATCTTTAACTAAACTATGCTTTATATGCCTTTCCAAATTTTTTTTAAAAAATAAAATTCTATTTTAAATAATAAATTATGATTATTATTATTTATAAAATTAATAATTAAAATCCAGACATGATAAATTTTTTTTTTCAATAATCAATAGAGTAAACAATGAGAAAAAAATACAAAACAAAACAAAACAATGTAACTAATGAATATTATTTAATAAAATTAATTTTTTTTTATTTTAACTAGAAATCGGATGATAAAAATCTTTTTTTTATTGTTTTGTTAATTGAAATTGTTTGAATTCCGCATTTGACAATATCAGGTATGGTTGGTATTGTTGAAACTTCATTTTTTTGTGGTCAAAATGTAAACTAGATTAATCATAAAGTTTGATCATTGAATAACTACTATGTTAGAGAATAGATAACATTCATTAGTCTTTTTTTTGAAACCATGAATCCACAACTCCTGCATCCCGCAGGATGCGCACTGCCACTGATGAGTAGTCCCATACCAGGACGAGACGGGCGTGTTTCAGTGCTTCCAAGGTTTCTAATGATGGCCTAACATTGATTGATTCATGGTTTCAATAAAACTTGACCATCTTCACAACCCCGTAATGCAGATCACCTGTGCTCACTAATGACTAGCTTCGTGAGGAATGTTTTCCGAGTTCTTGTGGGAAGACGTGACCACTGTGAAGTTCAATCTGTTCGGGTGTAGACAGTAACTATCAAAGACTGTGTATGAGGTTGCGCAACTCAGTGAATTGATCAAGTTAGATATTAAGACCGTTAGATACCGGCTCAGTGGTCCGATGCTTAGACGTTCGCGCACAATACCGAAGGTCCTAGGTTCGAATCCTGTGGGGTGCAGGAGTCATGGATGTGCACTGGTGAAGAGTCCCATACCAGGACTTGACGGCCGTGTTTCAGTGCTTCCAGGTTTCTAATGGTGGTCTAACATTGATCGATTCATGGTTTCAAAAATGTGTAACTTAACAATCTTCACAACCCCGTAATGCAAATTACCTGCGCTCACTAATGCAGGCTGATAATACATTGAATAAATATGGTCAACTAATATGACTGGATGAAAAGTATGACTTCAGTGTTTAAGTGAACAGTGTATTTTTTTTATTTAATGAGAATAATATATTGTTTTTTTCTAAGTCGAAATAGTACTATGAGAATGCTGAATTGATTTGAAAAATGTAATATATTTGAGTAGGCTATTTTCTTGGTCGAATTCAAGATTTGAATAAATTATTTTGTGCACATTATTGATGAAATATTTCACAAACGTAGAAATGTGCTCTTGTCAATTTTTCTATACTAAGCTTTAAAAGCTATTTACTATCAACTGTTCAAAGTATCTATTTTGATTTTACAAGGTATGGTTTCTAATTCTTTGATTTATTGAAGCGATTGATACTAAACGATTTTGAAGGTATTTACTTTGTGCGTATTTGTTTTTTTTTTGTGCAAACGAGTTCATAAGGTGATGATAGGAAGACCTGAAGTTATCTGGTAATTTGTTCGTTATTATCTCTTTATTTTTTCTAGCAATAAACCAACTTTGAGATGGTGGAGATGTATGATTGTGGTGGTGTTTCGTTCTCTGAGCTGGTTGTTTTGGTTGTGGAGCTTTCATTGTTCTTCTGCTGAACTAAAACATCATCAGCACAAACTTCAGATAGAAGTGAAGCATTCGAATTTCTTCACGTTTGACCTGTAGCTTGTTCTGCTAACCTCGATCTTGATTAGTTGCTGTTGACCTTAAACCTGTCGTTGTTTTCACCTTTGTTTTGATTGCATCCCCCTTTTGATCTGTTTCTTGATCCTATGTCACCTATTATTTTTCTGATTGGTTGACAATTTGGGTCAATGTAGATGTGTTTGTTGATTGCTGATTGACCTGAGTGCCAAGCTTCTAAAAAATTCTCTAGTGTTCTTTGTCTTCCCTCTACCCAGTATTTCCACACTGTCCCAATCGAATGTATGTCTATAATTGTCGGTATGTATTGATATAAGCGAGGTGTTGTCGTGGCGTATGACTGCTAATTCGTGTTCACGTAAACGAAGCTGAAGAGGCTGTCCACTTTGTCCTATATAGTGTTTTTCACAGTCTGAGCAATTTATATTGTAGATGATATTTGGTTTTTCTTCCTTTGTCATTTTGTATTTTGGTCTACATAGGATTGATTGAAGTGATTCTGTTGGTTTGTGTGCATCACTTCTATCTGAAGTTTGTGCTGATGTTGTTCTTCAGAAGAACAGTGAAAGCTCCACAACCAAAACAACCAGCTCAGAGAACGAAACACCACCACAATAAACCAACCTTACAATTCCTACAGTTTATGTTGCCGCCTTGTTGATGCCTGATTAGCTGATACGAAATTTTGTTTTCTGATTTTACCGTGTCATAAACACATGTTTTATTGCCATTTATACAGTATTTTTCATCTGTAATTTTGTCCTCGATGAAAATTGAGCCTCTTTTCATGCTCTTTCTATGAGCTTGTATTTCATTGTATATCAATTATTAAGAGTTTTACCTGACATTTGATGTGTTTTTGAGTTTTCATTAAATCCTGTTTCATGTTAGAATAATCCAGATCATCCTTAGTTAAAAACTACGGCAGATTTTACTAAGCCAAGATTATGTTCACCTAAATCATGAGTTATTCACTAGATTGTAAAAAAAAGACGTTTTATAACTAACACTGACCAGCATTCTCCAACCAACTCGAAAATAGACCTTCGTTTCCAGTTCTAAACAACCGCTGTTCATTCTTTTCACGTCTGCCTCCAGTTCTCTTGGCAGTAAGTTCTTTGGTTTTCCACTTTCATTTTAGCCTTGAGGATTCTGGATAAGGGCTTGTCTCGTGACGTACTTGGATGCTTTCCTCAACGTGTGCTCTATTCATCTCCAGGGCTTCTTCTTTATTTCTTACTCAGCTAAAATCTGGGTTGTTCTCTTCAACAGTAGGTTGTTGCTGATGGTATCTGGTTAATCTGTAGTGCCTCCACATATATTTGAATTCGCTTACATTCACCCATTCGCACATTCGCTCGCTAGTTTGCCTGCTTGTAGTTTGCTGATCTATTTGTGGTGTGCCAAAATATACGTATTCAACAAACCGATCCTCAGTATCTTGTGTGGATAACTGTTAATAAACACCTGTATCTTGTGGATGATGGTTTCCGTCGTTTTCTAAGTTTCTGCTCCACGCAATAGAATGGTCTTGGTGTTGGGGTTGAAAATTGTGTCATTTTGGTATTGGTTGCTAGTTCTTTTGAGTTCCGGATGTTTTTCAATCGTGGAATAGCATTTGTTACTTTGCCAAACCGAATCTTCCTGTCTACTTCCGATCCAACTGGTTTATCAGTGATGTTCACTAGTTATGCAAAGGTTTCCACATCTTTCAAAGATTCTCCATTAAGTGTAATTCGGTTGGCGCACGTTGTGCTGAATCAGAGAATTTTGCTTTTTTATCCTGTGTATGTTAGGGCCTACTTCTGTAACGGCTGTTGTTACACCTGCTGTCTTCTCTTGCATTTATTGTTGTATGTGAGATACAAGAGCGAGGTGATCAACGAAGTCGAAGTCATCCAAATCCACTGAATATAGCAGATCAATTAAAAAGTTAGACACAAATTATATTTCTTCCGAATGTTCACAAGAAGTGATGTATATTTCTTTAACTGAACTCATCAAAGAAAAGATAAGATCCAAACTGAAGCTGTATTGACAAAAATCTAACAAAAGTCACTGGATTATTATCGTTAACTTCATTATTTTGTGTCTAACTTTCCAAAAATTCAAATTTTTTTAAAAATTAAGTTTATAAATCAAGGTATTTCTTTATATTACACCGTGTATTGTCTATAATCAACATTCAATAGTTAAATAATATCTCAAAGTTTGGCCTAATACTTCTGATTTAAAGATGAGTTATCGTTGAATATGAAGTTGCATTGTTATCATTATTTTGCTTTTGTACTATTTAATACTTACTGAAAATTAAAAAATAGTAAGCACTAGAATATCTTATCTAGTTTCTTTAAATACAAATATGCAAATAAAGGGAGCGAGAGGATGAGAAACGACAATAAAGCAAAACTATCAGAACATAGATTGACAGACAGACAGATACAACGCAGAACTTCGTACGTAAGTACATCAGTTCAGGTTGCCATACCACATCAGCACACAGACGTAACTGTCAGTTCAAATCCAAGAGTGATAGTGATAGTAGAAGTACTAGCAGTTATGGAGAAGATTAGGGAGCGAAGATATGATTCGAGAAGTATAATTCATTGAGATAAATTTAGAACGAGAAAGGTAGAGATTATGAGGAATGCAGAAGCTTGGAATTTCATAGAACACAAACAGTGGATGTACCTGTGCCCACCATTGCAAACGATTCTGAGCCATGTCGTTCAAGGTCTCTAACCATTGGTGACTTTCGTCTCGCGGACCCCAGACAAGTAGTCTAAATCTACCAACATGACTCAGTCCACTTTTCAGTGACCTCATGCATTACTGACATGTTTTGGTCTGGCCGCCCCTAGCTTTCTTTCAATCTACTCCTACACTGCAAAACAAAGTTCTTCGAGGCAATCGGTGGTTAGCCATACGTAACACATGTCCCAACCAATCATATCATACTTTTGATGATAACAATTATGAAAATGGGCACAAACAATCAACATAGCACAAATATAAGACTGTTATATGATTCAGTTCCATAACCATCGTGTGAGAGCTTATACACTCGCATATAGAAAGAAAAAACAACAACATACAACTGTAATAAAATACAGATACATTACATTTTAAAGAAAACTACACCAGAAATTGAATTCTGATCAAATTAAATAATCTGAATTGATTGATATAAGTAATGAAGATGATTTTTATTGATCTTTTATTTACTGTAATCTAATAAAAATTAAAATTAAGGAAGAAATTGGTACTTCTTACTATTTATTTATGTATTCATCATAAATAAAAATAAATTTTTTATTTATGAAAGAATTTCAAAACAACACAAACGTAATAAAAGAAATGTAAACAATCAAAAGAAATTGAAAATTCAATAGATAAAGTTCCCGCTTTTTTTATAGTAGAAATATAAAAAGAATTCAAGTTTTAACTAAAACAATAGTAACATTTAATTTCTGAACAAAAATTCATCAAGTTTTTCTTATTTATAGCTGGATGATAATTTTATGTAAAGATGTACATGGTGTTAATCTAGATTTAGTCAGCTAATAAACGTCTTTTAGGATAATATGCAAATGATGACCGGAAAAGTACTTTGATCAGTTGTATGATTATTAGTAAAGACTCATGACTAGAATTTATTTGTCATATGATTGGATGGTCATCAGTTTCATGATATTATAATTTTAGAGAGCTTAGTAAAGGATATTTTCTGTATCTATTAATTAGTTTAGTTTATTAATGGGGTAGATAGATTGATTTATTAATGCGGAAACTATGGTTACAGTTAAAACGATAATTTCATTATGAAGATGTTGACATTAATAGTCTTAGAGTTTATGGTTTAGAGCTTTATTAATATGCTGATAAGAATCAGCCTACTAATTAGTTTTACGAATCGTATTCAAATATTTAACAGGATACAATTATTAATCAGAATCATTAAAAATATCAAAATAATGCTTAAATTCAAACGAGTAGCAGCATCTAAATTATCCACCTGATATTTTATGAACCAATATGAACTAGTGATAGGGAGTGAAGTAGTCGGGCGTGTTGACCGCTTCACTTATCTTGGGAGTCTCATCAGCGCTGATGGCCTGGTGACTGACGAAATCTCAGCTCGGATACAGAAGGCTCGATTGGCTTTTGCCAAGTTGCGTCATTTATGGCGTAGGCGTGATATCCGTTTGCTGACTACTGTGCAGTAGTTCACTCCGTCTTACTTTATGGCTGTGAAACATGGCCAGTGAGAATAGAAGATATTCGTAGGTTACTGGATTTCGATCATATGTGTCTTCCAAGCATTGCTCGTATATCCTGGGACACCCGAGTGAGCAACGCTGTTATTAGGAAACGGGTGCTAGGTAAGAGTGGCGGATCAATTGATGATGTACTGAAACTTCATCAGTTGAGAGGGTTGGGACATGTGTTACGTATTTCTAACCACCGACTGCCTCGACGAGCTTTGTTTTGTAGTGTAGGAGTAGGTTGGAAGAAAGCTAGGGGCGGCCAGACCAAAACATGGCACAAATCCATGAAGTCATTGACGAGTGGACTTAGCCATGTCGGTAATTGTCGACTACCTGGTTGGGGTCCGCGAGATGATAATAATCGATGGTTAGATACCCTGAATGACATGGGTCAAAACCGTTTGCAATGGCGCCGGTGCATTTATTCTTTGTGTTCTCTCAAATCCTAATCTTCTGGATTCTTCAACCCTTCTAGTTTTGACTTTCTAAACTTTTCTCATTTAATCATAATAATATCTTCTAATCCTAACCTCTTCGATTACTTCTAATTCCCTTACTACCTCTACTACTATTGGATTTGAATTGACAATGTCGTCTCACTGCTGATGTGTATATGGCAACATGAACTGATGTACTTACGTACAAAGTTGTACGTTGCACCTGACTGACTGAATCAATATGAAAAGATTACAAAGTCATTTATATTAAATTATATGAAACTTTTGCAAAGAAGCCTAATTAACAAATTATGTAACAAATAACAATTTTAATAAAATACCAGAAAAAAAATAAAATGCAATAACGCCAAAACTTACCATTTTTCTAGATAATTCACAAAATAACTTATCAATATGTCTGACACGATTAGTAAGATCATTTGCGCCATTATGATGATTATTATTATCATCATCTTTAGATTTACAACTATTATCTATTTCATTTTTAAATAAATTCATTTCTTTACTATTGATGACATCTTTTTTCATTAAATCATGCTTTTTTCGATTATCTGATTTATTTTCAGTAGAATTTAAATTTGCGAAATTTACCGATTCACCACGTTGATTGGAGGATAGTTTATTTATTAATTGATCATTGAATCGATGAGGATTTGCAAATTTCGCGGAATTATTTGAATTCGATACAATCGATGCTAATGTAATATGTGATTTATTTGAATCAGTAGTAGTATCATCAATGTCACTGGTTCGTTGTTCTCCTGATTTATAATAATAATTTTGTATATTTTCTGATTTTGTAAGTAATGTCGGAAACATTGGTAACCGGTATGAATGTATCATATTAGTGACTTGTGACGTGGAATTCATCATCATTGTACAACTACTATCAAATTCTGTGAGTGAATTATTAATTTGTGTATTGTGTAGCTGTCGATTTTTATTTCTATTAATTAAAAGGAAACAATACAAAGAAACCATGTCAATCAATTAAATTGTATTAATAAATTCAAGGTATTTACAAAATAGACTTAAATGTATTCATAGTTTTGAAAAATTAAAGTCTGAAAACATTTTAAAATTCAGTATAGAATGTGTTACATATAATGAGTGAATGCTCAAGAATTTGCACCATATAAAACTTAAGAATTTAATAATAAATCTTAGCATTTGTTTAGTTTCACATTAAATTATCCTTAAAATGAGTAGTAAATTGTTGGGAATGTTAGATCCCTAGAACTCGCTTGATAAATGCCTTATTTTGGATTTCACGTTTACCAGTATGGGATGATCAGTTGACCTTGAGATTTCATTTCCCACCAGCAAAATCCATGACTGTGATTGACGGCTGTGTATTTTAGTGTGCTATTTTTTGGTGACTGTCCCAAGGATGTTTGTATGATGTATAAATAAACGAGTGTTGTCTGCTTGGTTGTATTGTGTGATTGCTGGGTGTTTGTAGAATATACTTTCTACGCTTACAAAGCCTTCTGTCTTCAGCTTGGGATTCAAGGTAGCCTATCTGGACGCTGGTTCATTGTCTCGTTCGCGTTTATCAACTAAGGTGAACTCGTAATAGCTTCAAGCGTACCTAGTGACGAACACAACAACAACAAACATCAAAGACACGATTTCCGATACAAATGTCAAGATACTTCTACTATAATGAGGCGGAAACTTTATTATTACTATAACTATTACTGACAAGATGTTCGATTCAAAGCTAATTAGAAAAATGTAAAATAATATCTCTAATAATACATGATAAGACACACACACACACACACACAAAGATTGGATTTATATAAAAGCAACAGAAGAGAACATGTTTTATGGGGAAATAATATAATTGGTCTTGAGTATTTATTTTAAATGTACTAGTTTAAATAGTGAAGTTTATTGATTTAATGCAAGATATCCATCAAATGACTTTAAAAAATAAAACTGTATAATGTCTGTTATATGAATTTTTAAGTATTTCTTATCTTTTGTTCTCCTTTGAAAATGTCCAACTTTAAGTATTGTAAAAGAAAGAAATTTTTAGAATAAGAAATAGTTAAAAATTATTATTAAAACGGTTACAAATTATTTATTTACAAACGTCGATAACAAGTATTTATTTAAAAAGACAATAGGTGAGAAGAAATATGGATGATATACAGAAATGATAGATAGACAGACAGACAGATACAACACATAACTTCGTATGTAAGTACATCAGTTCAGATTGCCATACCACAGAGATGCAACTGTTAGTTCAAATCCAAGAGTGATAGCGATAGTAGAAGTGTGGTGCGCGCTACTTATAAGTAGTATATGACGTGAGTGTCAACGTAATGTCTGGCAGCAGAAGATGAGGGAAGATCAAGAAAGGAAGAGTGGGAACACAATGGAATTTGTATGAAACGCATGAATAGTGAAATGTCAGACAATGGATTGATGATGGATTGAAGATTTGCAAATTAACCGTTTACGATATGGTTTTCCTATTTTACTGATTAACTCTGTAATTTGCGATAAATATAATTCGGTTGCCCTCACCTGTTTCCTCCTTCACTACAGAAGTATTAGCAGTAATGGAGTAGATTAGGGTGCGAAGATATGATTCGAGAAGTATCATTCAGTAAGATAAATTTAGCAGGAGAAAGATAGGTATTATGAGAATAAAACAAGAAATTTCTTTTAATGAATCAGATAAGTTTCTACAAAACAAGTGGTTAGAGAACATGCTGAAGAGTATACCTCGGTAAAAGTTGTTTATTTTATAATTCTCTAACTAAAAGCTCATGTCCCAATCAATAAACTCAATCAAATCATTTACAAAAGAGTTGTTCACTTACAGAATTATCATATATTCCCATATAGAGTTGCATAAAAGCTTATTTTTTATTTCTTTTTTGGAAAAGCATATTTTTCACACAGGCCTTAGATATGTCTATATATATATATATATACATAAATACTTAGAGGAATTTGTAATTTACATACTTATCTGTTGGCATTTAATTGGACTAGAAACTGTTTGTCATGAATTTATCATAACAGCGAATAGAATAATTGTGATCAACGACATGATGATGATGATAGATTGTAGTGGAAGTTTTCTACAGAAAATATTACTACTTATTTTTACATTTTTTGTTTTGTTTTATGACTCTCCAAATCTAGTCAACAAACATAAAATGAAGGTTTAAATAAAAAAAATTAAATTAACCAATCAAATGATGTTTGCTATTTTTAACATTTACTTGTTTGAATAATTATCGTTTTTGCAAAAACAAAAGAGTGATTTACTACAACAATTGTCATTTAAACAAATATCAATTGAAGAAGACTGTGAAAAGTAAGAGAGTATAATAAATAGCGATTTTCATTCTAAATTGAATATTTTCATGTTTTAATTGATAGAAAAATCTTATGTTCAACGTGTTATTTGAGAATCTATGTGGATTTGTAGATGATCACTGATCAGGATTCTTGAATATTGATGAATCAGATGTGTAATGAATTTCTTATTACAGTAAAACAGACAGACAGGCAGATACAACGCAGAACTTCGTATATGAGTACATAAGTTCAGATTGCCATACCACATCAGCCATGTCATTCAAGGTCTCTAACCATTGGTGACTATCGTCTCGCGGAGCCCAACCACGTAGCCTATATCTACCAACATGACTCAGTCCACTTGTCAGTGATTTCATGGACTTCTGTCATGTTTTGGTTTGGCCCCCCCTAACTTTCTTCCAACCTACTCCTACACCACAAAACATAGCTCGTCGAGGCAGTCGGTAGTTAGCCATACGTAACACATGTCCCAACCACCTTAGCTGATGAAGTAAAACTGATACACTCAATTTGTGAGAAAAACTACTTCTCTTTATTCATTAAATATGCATCTCTTAGCATTAATCTCAGTGAATACCTATCAGTTTTATTATTCATTATAATTTTAAACAAATCTCATTTCTGATAGTAGATAGATGTGGTTAATCGGTAGAAAACTTTAGATCAAGTTTTTGTACTAGTTAAAACTTTATCATCAATCAGTCATTGTTAGACCAGCATTAGAAACCTGGAAGCACTGAAACACGGCCGTTTCGTCCTGGTATGGGACTCATCAGCGGCAGTAAGCATCCACGACTCCTGCACCTCGCAGGACTCAAACCCTGGACCTTCGGTATTGTGCGCGAACGCCTAACCACTGGGCCGGCATCCAACGATGTTAATGTCTAACTCTGATTGATCTACGGATCTTGATTGATTGATGATTTCAAATGTGTAAAAACACAAACCTCCAGAAAACTCTGCCCTAAAACTTTATCACTGCGAGGTTCAGGCCACAACTTACCTACTATAGTGCTGATATATTTTTACAATCACTAATTACTGCGTAATTAATTAAGTAACAGTATTTTTTTAGCGTTACGAGCTAGGCAACACAAAACACTGATTACTATTCAGTAATCAATCACAGTTTCAGTCTCAATCCATTCTTTTGGGAAAAACAAGACATGTTTACATTATTTTCTTTTGAATAGAGAAAAAAATTTTAAAATTAACACGAGGTAAACTTAGATCAGAGATTCGAAAGGAAGATCAAACACATTCGATCACTTTACTTCAGTCAATCTGATTGTACGATTTTCCCGATACCTTTTCGATATGCACTCTTTATCCTCAAATTAAAATAAATAAGTTATATCAGAAATAATATGCATTAAATTAAAGAGTTGAACTGGTGCACACAGTCTTCTGAACATATCATGTATGTCTGTGATATCGTGATTTGATTTAATGAATCTGTTAGAATATTCATCAAATATCATAAAGAAATTATTTTGTAAGTCTAATTCTATTGGTCCATTCCTATTTAAGGTCATCCTAAACTATCAAGTTCACATACTCTTAAATGTTGTTTCCTATTGGTTAATATTCACGGGCAACCTAACTGTATAAATATGCATTGTCTGTAAAGTTTTATGCTCCTGTTCTTATTCTGTACAAAACCTCATATTTTCTGGGTGTTTGTGGAATACACTTTCTGTGCCACATCAAAACTTGTTCTTTTACTTAGTGGGACCTTGAAATGCTCGGATTAGAGTAGCCTATTGAGTCACTGTATCATTTGTCCCGCTCTCGTTTACCGACTAAGGTGAACTTGTAATAGTTCAAGCATATCGATTGGCAAGTCATAACAGAATCATATAGGAGAATTGAAATGAGTAACTACAATCTAACAAAACATTTTTTTCAAATGAAATTTAAAAGGTTTTGAGAATGAGTTGTAATGATTAACATTTTTGTATTTATTGATTGAAAAAAAAAGTCTTGAAATTCCTATAATATTTATTATAAAGAAGCCTTGAATTATTGATTATCGAGAAGTGACTGAATGATTTAAACAAAAAAAATTCGAATGACAATGTTCAATAGTTTATAGACTTCATTAATGAAAGTATTTATATGAAGTATTTAAGGCAGTGTAAATGTTCAAAATTTCTCATTTATTAATAATTGCCTATCAATCATAGCGTGAATATCAGTAATACTGTGAATGATTAATAACTAAATATTTGATATTTTTTAATGACAGCTAAGTTTTTTTTATAAATATGCCTTCATTTTGTGATGATTCATTGTTGTGTGAAACGAATTCAAATCAAATGTTATTTAAATTTTTTAAAACAAATATTCAATATTCAATTTATTCTAAATTGATAAATTATATCTTATAAATGAATTATTTTATTTATAGTAAAAGTTAGTTAGTTAGTGATTATTAATTTTTGCATTACGGGGTTGTGAAGATTGTTAAGTTACATATTTTTTGAAACCATGAATCGATCAATGTTGGACCACCATCGTTAGAAACATGGAAGCAGTGGACGGCCGTTTCTTCCTGGTATGGGACTCCACGACTCCTGCAGCCCGCACGATTCGAACCCAGGACCTTCGGCATTGTGCGCGAACGCCTAACCATCGGACAACTGAGCCGGTATCTAACGGTGTTAATGTCTAACTTGATCAAATTCACGGAGTTGCGCAACCTCATACACAGTCTTCGGTAGACACTGTCTACACCCGAACAGGTTGAACTTCACACTGGTCACGTCTTCCCACTAAAACTCAGAGAAGATTCCTCACGAAGCTAGTCACTAGTGAGCACAGGTAATTTACATAACGGGGTTGTTGTGAAGATTGTTAAGTTACACATTTTTTGAAACCATGAATCGATCAATGTTAATCTTTGTAAATTAATAGATTAAAAAATGTTATAATTATTATTTTGAAAATGAAATCGACTACATTATCAATCTAGTGACTATTTAATTAAAAAAAACTGTTCAATATTTCAATGTAAGAAATTTTTTATCTCTGATATTTAATTGATTAGTTTATTGTGATCGAAAACAAAATCCAATCGAATTGAGATTATGAGTCATAGAGAATGACATTATTTGAAGAGTGATCGATTAAAAATAGAATTCACTAAATCATTGTTTCATTCTAGTTTAAAATTATTTTGGGAATATATGATTGTGAAATCATTGATTATTCAACCTAATTAGTCACATGTTTCGATGCAATGACAATGATTCTAATTGATGTCACTGCTAGTTATTTCCATAACTAATTCTAGTTATGTTATAACTAACCAATCAAATTGTAGTTTAAGTGCCCACCGCGTGATCTGATCTGACGTGTCTGTAAACCTTCCATGTTGTAAATGACCTACAAATTGATTGATATTATTATCTTATTATATTGATATGACTCATAACCTGATTCATTTCCATGAGACACGTTATATTGGTCGGTACGTTTGTGCTCGTCTTATTTGATAATTGTAATTTCCTTATTTATTGTACTAATTTAATTGTCTTTATGTTTAGAAACAGATAAATTTTAAAGCAAAAATTGATCTTGTTTTGACTATAGCTTTCTTATAGACTTTGTGCTCGCCAATATTGCGTTTACAGTTCTAGAAGTACATCTGTAGGACAAATTAAATCCTACAGTCATTAAACCAAAATCAAAATGTTTACCTATAGAATATAAACAATTACTTGTTTTTGATGACATGGTCTACATTTGAATTGATTAGAATTAACAATAACAAATTAAGATATGATAAAAATAGTCATGGTTAACCATCAAGCCTGCTGCACATGCACATCGCTGCTTTTTAAGGCAACACAAGGATTCTCACTGTAGCCGTTCAGGGATTACCGAACCACCCAATGATAAAAATAGTTACACTATCTCATCTTCATAGAATAACGAATAACAAAAGACTACTAGCAATGCATCCATAAACGTTACTATTGAAGTTTTCAACCTACTGTTTATATCATTTCAGATTGTAGTACTACTAAACGACAATCCTTTGTAGTGAGCCATGTTCATCGATTACCTATAAGGTGTTGGATAAGTTCACATTTATCTTTTTTTTTTTGGTTAACAGAAACAATGTATATAATGTAAGTTATTTCTAAAACAATGAATATAGCTTACTAATTAATCCAGAACGAAGCCAACTTTAAAAATCGTCAAAAAGTTACTGAGTTATGCTCTTCCGAGGTTAATACTGTAAATTATATATATTTAAGCCGTTACCATAATGTTAATATGACTGGCCAATCACATTTGACACTTAATCAAGTCAGTTTACTAATAACACATTATGTGAATAATTCAAATATTACTGATTGGACATTTGAATTACAATTTATGTAAACTAAACGTTATCTTCATGACTAGTGATTTCTTTAATTAGAGAACAATTATTTTTTGAATAAAGAATGTGAATGGGTTTCCATACGGACTGTCATTAAAATATCATGATGGTGCAAAAATGTACTTTCACTATTTTGATATTTTCCTGTTTGACTTTTCTACTATGTTTTAAAAGCTTGGAATTCTTTCAACGAAATCATCAGCAGTGCGCATCCGTTACCCCTGCATACAGGAGTTGAATTCAATACCTTCGGTATGATAAGTGAACGCTTAACCTCTGGATCACGGAGTCGGTATCCGATGATGCTATTGTCTAACGTTAATCAATCCGTGATATTGCGTAACCTTAGGTCTAGAGGTTAGGTGTTCATGTGCGAGACTGAAGGTTCTGAGTTCGATTTCTATGTGTGAGTCAGTCAGTTGCAACGTAGAACTTCATACGTATGTACATAAGTTCATGTTGCCATACCACATTAGCACAGAGATGCAAATGTCAAATCAAATCACATAGTGATAAAGATAGTAGAAGTATTATTGCTAATGAAAAAGACTAGGGTTTGAAGACATTATTCAAGAAGTATAATTCAGTGAGATAAGTTTAGGAAGACAAAGGTAGAGGTGCTGACGAGTCCAGAAGATTAGGATCTGAGAGAACACAACGAATCGATGCACATGCGCCATTGCAAACGATTTTGAGCCATGTCATTCAAGGTCTCTAACCATTGGTGACTTTCGTCTCACAGACCCCAACCAGGTAGCCTACATCTACCAACATGACTCAGTCCACTTGTCAGTGACCTCATGGATTCCTGCCATGTTTCGATCTCACCGCCCCTAACTTTCTTTCAACCTACTCCTACACTACAAAATATAGCTCGTCGAGGCAGTCAGTGGTTAGGCATACGTAACACATGTCCCAACCACCTCAACTGATGAAGTTTCAATGCTTCATCTATTGATTTGCCATCCTTACCTAGTACCCGTTTCCTAACGACAGCATTGCTTACTCGGTTGTCCCACGGTATACAAGCAATGCTTCTTAAACATCTATGATCGAATACTAGTAACCTACGAACATCTATGTGAGGGTCTTAAATGTACACTGCTGATGAGTCCACTACAAGGACAAAATGACTTTCCGATGCTTCCACTGTTCTATGTTGATTTAACACTGATTGACTAATGATTTTAAAAAAACTCAACAATCTGCACAACAACTTGTATATCATAGTCATGTTAATGGTGATGCACATGTGTAAATCAATTTTTTGTTTTTATTAAAATTCATCTTAGTCAATTATTTGCTATGAACTAAAAAGTTTTTTATTTACAAAAACTTACTATATGTTAGTTTACTTTTGTTTTTGGCATGAATAACAACAACTTTAAACTAGATCCTGTATGATTTAATTCTCATAAAAACCAAAAAACTCATCTTATCAGTAAAAAAATGATATTGAAAGTCGCCTCATTATGTATGACCTCATAAGTTCAGTTAGTTTAAAAAGAAAAAATATTTTACTATTTGTGAAAAATGTCCGATTTGTTTTATATAATTAAGATATATATATATATATATATATATATATATATATATATATATATGATTATTGATAAAATGTGATCTATAATTCTTTATAAATAAATAGATAAATAAGGTGGATACATAGTATAATTCATTAGCTAAAATACAATGACTCTGGTTGGAAAAAAAAGAAAAATCAAGTTCATGTATTGATGATGTGCTTTTATTTTTTCCAGGTAATATAGAATTTTGTTTTAGACTAATTGACCATTGAATAACAGCCAACTTTGTGTTTTTCTAGTTCAAGGAATTGGTTTATAGTTTAGTCACTGGTTATAAGTTACTTGATAGTGTGATTTAGTTTGGTGACTGTAAAACTATAAAAAGTAATTGTTAGAGATCTTTGAATATGAGTTTTATGATAATTGATAGGTTCAGGCAAGATTTACCAAAAGTAACGGAGGATACGTTTGGTAGAATTAGGACTTTCATTAGCCTGAGTTACCTACTTACTTACTTCGGTTACCCCCAATGGAGCGTAGGCCACCGATCCTCTCTGTCCTGGGCTCCCGTTTCCTGTTCTGTCCAATTTTTGTTCATTCTTCTCATGTCTTTCTTTATATCTCGGCGTAATGTGTTCCTTGGCCTTACTCTTTTCCTTTCACCTTGAGTGCTCCATGTGAGAACTTGTCTTAAGATGCAGTTCTGTGGTGTCTTCAGTGTGTATCCTATCCACTTCCACCGCTTCTTTATGATTTCCTCCTCCAATGGAGTCTGCTTTGTTCTCTCCCACTGTAGATTGCTGCCGATGGTGTATGGCCAACACATCCGAATTATATTGCGTAGACAACTGTTGATGAATACTTGAATCTTTTGGATGATGGTTTTCGCAGTTCTCCAAGTTTCCGCTCCATACAGCGGAACTGTCTTGACATTTGTTTGGAGTTCCAGATATTTTTCGATTGTAGAAATTTAGCCCTTGTTTCGCCGATCCGCGCCTTTACATCTTCATTAGATCCACCTTGCTCATCAATGTGCTGCCTAGGTATGTAAAGGAGTTAACGTTCTCCAAAGCATCTCCATCAAGAGTGATTTGGTTGTGTTGTACCTGAGTATCTTGTTTTTGCCTTTGTGTATGTTGAGACCTGCTGAGGTTGCTGCTACACAGGTCGTCTTCTCTTGCATTTATTGTTGCGTGTGCGACAGAAGAGCTAGATCATCTGCGAAGTCCAAATCGTCCAGCTCCATCCTAGCTGTCCATTTGATACCGTGCTCCCCTCCAGATGTTGACATCTTCATAATCCAGTCGATCACCAGGAGATAGAGAAAGGGTGAGAGTTAGCAACCTTGCCTGACACCGGTCTTCACCTCGAAAGAGTCTGTTAGCTGTCTTCCGTGCACGATTTTGCAGTTGAATCCATCATAAGAATTCCGTATGATGTTAATTATCTTCCGAGGCACACCGTAGTGTCTAAGAAGCTTCCACAGTGTTTTCATGTCCACGCTATCGAATGCTTTCTAGTAGTCGATGAAGTTGATGTAGAATGGTGAGTTTCATTCAATTGACTGTTCCAAAATGATCCATAATGTTGAAATTTGGTCAGTACACGATTGAGCTTTACGGAATTCAAACTGTAGATGTCGAAGTTTAGCGTCTACAGAGTTCTTCATCATGTTTAACAATACATTAGCCAGAGTTACAGGAACTTATTTCTGAACTTTATGAAACATAAATGACTTTCTGTAGGACTGAAGTGTTTACAATAATGATTCACTGAATAGTAAAAAAGCCAAACAATATGAGATATTCTAACAGTTCCGACAAGATTCAAACAACATGTGAAGTGCAGTTATTGTTGGATGCATTTTTTTGCATATCAATATAAGCAAGAAATGATGCATACAGAAAACGTAAAGAAAACGTAAAATGAAACACATTACACATAATAATTTTTTTAATAGGAAACTCTGGTAATGTATGTTAATCATTCAAAAATAACTGAAGAAAACCTATAAAAGCTGATTAAACGAAATAACAATTTCTCTCTTTTGTTATATAACAAAAAAAAATTGAATCAGTCAACTTAACCACTCAAAAAAACGTTGATATGATCATTTATAGAACATTTCTAGCAATGCTATCGTTAGGAAACGAGTTCTAGGTAAGGATGGCAAATCAATAGATGAAGTAGTGAAACTTCATCAGTTGAGGTGGTCGGGACATGTGTTACGTATGCCTAACCACCGACTGCCTTGTCGAGCTATGTTTTGTAGTGTAGGATTAGGTTGGAAGAAAGTTACTGGCGGCCAAACCAAAACATGAGAGAAATCCATGAAGTCACTGACAAGTGGACTGAGTCGTGTTGGTAGATGTAGGATACGTGGTTGGGGTCCGCGAGATGTAAGTCACCAATGGTTAGAGACCTTGAATGACATGGCTGAGAATCGTTTGCAATGGCGCAGGTGCATTCACTTTTTGTGTGCTTTTTAATTCTAACCTTCTGAAACCCTCATAATCTCAATCTTACTAAATTTATCTTACTGAATTATACTTCTCGAATCATATCTTCGCTCCCTAATCTTCTCCATTACTGCTAATACTTCTATTATTGCTATCACTCTTGGATTTGAACTGACAATTGCGTCTCTGTGCTGATGTGGTATGGCAACCTGAACTGATGTACTTATGTACGAAGTTCTGCGTTGTATCTGTCTGTCTGTCTGAATAATTACTGGAAAAGTCTATCAGTGGTATTTTAGATGAATTCATTTAAAAGTTTTATAGATTACATCACTCTTTACTCTTCGTTAGATAATCACTGGAAACCAGAAATGATAGAATAATCACTTTGTCCTTGCGATCGAGAATAATGTTCAGTCACAAACCTATTACTATGGATCTAACTCAGAAACTTTGGTGTTGCGCTCAAGTTCTTGAGCTCTAGACCATTGAGATGATACCCACCGGGATAAATGTCAAACCTCAATCACCTTTTCACTATTATCTTCCATTAATTACTACTATCACACTTCATACATGTTTAACGCAAACAAAATTTTAATGAGTAATTATATTTTGATAGAAAGATTTTATGGGAGTCAGTTTAAATTATGGTTAACTTTTATAATGAGTAATATTAAATACGACATAGTTGTAGGAAGATGTTTTATTCAAGTACGAAACTCGTCAACAGTCTAGATTTACAAATGTTCCATTTTGGGGCCAGAGAGCTTATGTTTCCAAACTCTTCAACTGAAGTCCAATAATTCACACTGTGAATTGTTTAGGAAAGTTTTATAAAGATATTTAAACACCCAATTCATAGATGATCTTAAAATTTGTCGAAACTTTACTGAATGAAATTGATTAGTTTTTAATAATATATTTAATCATATTATTAACTTGGCTTAAATTTTTCACGAGACTTCAATTATCTAGCAGTTCAGTTTTAAAAAAACTAAAGAAAAAAACAGATAAGGAATGAACTTTGAGAAAGAATTAATTACATTAACACTAACTGACCTTGTTATCTATCACATGGATATTGCAAAAATGTGCTTTCATAAATAGTAATCCTGCGGTGCGAGCTGTTTGTAAGTAGTATATGACGTGAGTGTCAACCTAATGTCTGGCAGCAGAAGATGGGGGAAGATCAAGAAAGGAAGAGTGGGAACACAATGGAATTTGTATGAAACGCATGAATAGTGACAATGGATTGATGATGGATTGAAGATTTGCAAATTAACGATTTACGATATGGTTTTCCTATTTTACTGAGTAACTCTGTAATTTTCGTTAAATACAATTCGGTTGCTCCACCTGTGTTCTCCTTCACTACAATCCTATTTAATACTGTTATATTTAAGCAATGAAGTAACTGTGATATATTAATGCGGTTTTCTATTTAAAATTTATTTATTCAGATAGAAAGATAAATATTAATCATTCAACATTTTTAATATTTTTTCTTTGACATTTGAAATGTTGACAATTGAAATGTTTTGATTTCACATACATGAAATTTCCCTAGGAGAGTGTTCAGATTTGTAGTATTTATTGATTGATGATTTGAAATGTGTAAAAACACAAAACCTCCAAAAAACTCTGCCCGAAAATATCGTAACAATGTTCATTAATGACTAGCTTCGTGAGGAATGTTCTCCGAGTTCTAGTTGAGAAGACGTGACTAATGGAGGAGTTCAACCCTGTCGGGTGTAGGCAGTAACTACTACAAAAGACAAATGGGTGAGGTCGCGCAAAATCACTAGATCAATCAGAGTTAGACAATAACACCGTTGGATGCCAGCCCAGTGGTCCGATGGTTAGGCGTTCGCGAACAATACCGAAGGTCCTGGGTTCGAGTCCTTTGAGTAGCAGGAGTCGTGGATGCTCACTGCCACTGATGAGTCCCATACCAGGATGAAACGGCTGTCCAGTGATTCCAAGTTTCTAATGGTGGTCTAACAATGATTGATTGATGATTTCAAATGTGTAATAACACAAAACCTCCAAAACTCTGCCCGAAATTTATTTATTTATACCACAAATAAGATACTCTAATCAATGATCTGAGCAATATGAACTATAAGAACAGTTGTTTTTAAGCAGGATGTGATAGTTGTCAGCATTAAAAATCTGGGAATAACCGTATCGTTCTATTTAGGACATGTCACTTGGATTTACCTGCATCTCAATGTTCACAGTAGCTTCACGGCTGGAACTCGGTGCCTTACGCTTCGAAAACCAAAATGTTATCTACCTAACTACTAAGTCCTAGATAGCAGCTACTAGTAAGTATTTCAAATCTGCCTAAAAAAATGCTAATCATTGATAGCAATATAGAAGCAATCTATTCATGATGTGTATGTGCCAAAGGGATCGATCAATCTCAGTCTCTAATACAAATGAAATAAATTTCACGGTGGAGTGTACATAAACATACCGAGAAATGTTGTTTTTTGCCAAGAGATGTATATATATATGTGAAAATTGTTTTCAAAAACCCGACATAAAAGTAGATGTTTTTTTCGATTTGCCACGCTTAATGATATCGAAATGACAAAAATTATTGTGATAAAGTGAGATTTTTGAAAGAAAAAAGACGATTTGCACCAGGCTAGAGTAAAGACATTGAAAAAAATACGTATAAAGCAAGAAATAATGTGTAATATCTTCGTAAGTCTTTCACTGTTTTGTTCAAACTGGTTATTCGACATCTCAAACTACGTATTTCTTTTCACTAGCCACGCTAAATTTCAATCATTCCTAGACATCATGGAGAAAACTCCCATAAGTATTCTTTCTAGTTTTCTTTTTTGTTCATCCATGTTGTGCTGGTATTTGTGGATCCGGTAGTGTGCGTCGGTGATCATTAATTGTACTAACTTCGGTGATCGGACGAGGAACAGACCAAAAGAGGGAGGCAACCAAACATAATTGCAAACAACGACAGGTCAAAGGGCAACAACAACCAATCAAAATCGAAGTTAACAGAACAAGCTAAAGGTCAAACGTGGAGAAATTCTAATGCTTCACTTCTATCCGAAGTTTGTGCTGATGATGTTGTTCAGAAGAACAATGAAAGCTCCACAAGCAAAACAACCAGCTCAGAGAACGAAACACCACCACAATTCCTAGACATCAATTTATGTATGAACTTCATTTATGGTGGAGTTTGGTTTTGGTTTATCTAGAACTCCAAATAACTTTCAATCAACGCCAAAATCAGGATTTTCAATACAAATGTCAAGACAGTTCTACTGTATGGAGCGGAAACTTGGAGAACTACGAAATTCATCATCCAGAAGATACAAGTGTTTATTAACAGTTGTCTACGCAAAATGCTTCTGATCCGTTGGCCAGACACTATCAGCAACAACCTACTGTGGGATAGAACAAACCAGATTGCAGTGGGTGAGGAAATCAGGAAGACGTGGTAGAATTGGATAGGACACACATTGCGGACAGCACCTGAATGCATCACAAGACAAGCCCTCACTTGGAACCCTCAAGGCAAAAAGAAAAGAGGAAGGCCAAGGAACACATTACGCCGAGAAATAGAGAAAGATATGCGGAAAATGAACAAACGTTGGACAGAACTGGAGAGGGAAGCCCAGGACAGAGTTGGTTGGAGAAAACTGGTGGGGGGCCTATGCTCGATTGGGGGTAACAGGCGTAAGCAAGTAAGTAAGTTGGTTTTGGTTGTGGAGCTTTTATTGTTCCTCTCTCTCTCTCTCTCTCTCTCTCTCTCTCTCTCTATATATATATATATATATATATATATATATATATATATATATATATATTCAAGAGTCAACTTTATATCCTACTGACAACGTATATTATAATAACAGTATGAAACATATTTTCCTAACTAAATAGAAAAAAGAACACACTGATAATGGTACACTTATTAGATATTCAGCATAGATAATAATAATAATATTATTATTATTAATAAATAAACAATAAAGAATTTACAATCATTTGAACCAGAAATGCATTCACTTTTTATCGATCACAAACAAACACGTGTATGGCGTGTGAGTTTTTTCATGTTGGTGTGTGTGTGTGTGCGTGTGCGTATCGTAATGTGTACTAACTAGGAAGTGCATACTTTTTTGTGAATGTATAGAATTCACTTTGTACATTATCAATAAGTATACAGATTATATAGCTTGTCATCTGGTTTCTTTCAAAACTTATGCGATCAGTTGAGTATCAAGTTTTTTTTTTCAATGTGAACACATTTAATGAGTATCAAAAAAAAACCGGATGATTTTGAAAAATATTTTCTTTTTGAAATGGTACAGTGTATCATTGATATTGTAAAATAATGAATGAACTAGTTGTTTAAAAATTTATTTGATCCATCCAAATTGATATAAGGGTTGTTTTAAAACAAAAAAAAAGATGACTCAACATAATGTTTTCTTTGGTTTAACTAGCAACTGGCAAATAAATTCAAAGTTTTATACTAATTTAAAATTTGTCAGTCAGTTGTACCTGAATTACAGAATCGATAGTCACATTTGATAGTTGGATACCAACCATATCGATTGTGCAGAGAGAAAAGCCAAAGCGTCTCATATTAAAATATTCATTCATTATTACAATGACAGTCACTACATTTTTATATTTATTTTAGGTCAGTCAGGTGCAACATAGAACTTCTTACGTATGTACATAAGTTCATGTTGCCATACCACATTAGCACACACGCAAATGTCAAATCAAATCCCAAAGTGATAAAGATAGAAGAGGTATTAATAGTAATGAAGAAGACTAAGGTTTGAAGATATTATTCAAGAAGTATAATTCAGTGAGATAAGGTAAGGTGTTATTGTTAACATCAACATTATCAGTGAGCTGAAATCGGGATTGATCTGATTCTGTTTGTAAAGTGGGATGGATTCTGTTACCATTTTCCATATATAAATATATATATACCTAAAATGCACAATTTCTGGATAAAATACCAACCAAAAACACATGATCAGTGTATTCAATCAAGGAGATCATTCCGTGACACAGATCGATCAAATTCAAATCCATGAATATCAATAACAACAACAACACCAACAAGGAAGCACTGAAGCATTTTAAATAAAGGGGATTAGTTGTTATCAATAATGTCATTTTAGTCTATAGAAGAAAATCATAAAAATGTATTCATATCTAGAAATCTTATTTTTTCTGGTTAGCATTTTCTTATCAAGTTGGGTTTCTACAGGATAGGCTCGCTAAGCCTATGATGTCCTACTCTCCCCTTTTATTCGGGCTTGGGACTAGCGAAACCCGTCCCCCGGTAAAGCTCCAGGAATGTGAATGTTATAAATTATTTTTTAAAGGGAATCATAAAAATATTTCTTCTACTTCAATTGAGATGGAATATTGATAGTTTGCATCCAATACCTCACATACGAGGATCAGACAAGAAACCTTCGATCTCAAGCCCAAATACTTATTCTTTAGACCAGTGAGCCAGCATCCAAAAGTATTAACATCTAACTTTAATAAATCCATGATATTGCACGACCATCATCCTTTGTCGTAGTGGGGTAGTTGTCTCACACTAGACACGGCTGAACTCTTCTCTCTCGAGATTAGTCACTAGTGTTACGCCTGCACGTAAACACGTCAACTTGATATACTTGTAATATTTCGGGTTTACCTAGTCGGAAAACGAGAGCGAGGATCGAGGATTCGGTGACACGACATGCTGCTCAAATCCGATTATCCCAACCCCCGTATTTAGTAAGAATAAGAAGACTTGATATGAAGTAGATCCTGTATTTTACAAGCATCCAGAAAGTACGAGGTCTGAATCCAGAAGAGAACCAGGATCTCGGACTAGGGATCCGGGACCGAGCCCTGGTCCTAGTCCTGGTCATAAAATGTTACAGATAATGCGTATTTATACATTTTGATCGAATAGGAAACAGCATTGAAGTCTGTGACATTGACAGTTAAAACGATTAACATTTGAAATGACATTGATAGTCAGGATAACCAATAAGAAACAACACTGGAGCACGTGACACTGATATCTAGGACGACCATAAAATTGACCAGTAGAAATTAACCCATAGGAATTGACCAATAATTCTCCTATGATATTGGATGAATATCCTAACAACTAGGTAGTAACCAAACTATTATCAGTATATAATTGTTGAGATCTATACCACGCTGGTTATAATGAGAAGTTGTGACCGATGGGTGAGAGCTTAGTCACTCACTGAAGACAATGGATGTTAGTCCCGCAATATCACGGAATGATTTAATGAATGCTTTGAGTATTCGAATCAAAGTCTAACATTGATTGATTCATTATTTCATTGAAACTCACTACTCTATACCAATAATACTGATAGTATTTATTTATATAAGAACTAGAGAATAGATAAGTAAGCAGTAAATCATTTAATTTAAAAAAACACATCCTTAAAAGTGGTTAAAACGAAGCATTTGAACAACTGAAGGTCCTGGGTTCTAATCCTGAGAGGTGTAGAAGTCGTGGATGCGCACTGACACTGATGAATCTCATACCAGGACGAAACGGCCGTGTTTCAGTGCTTCCAGGTTTCTAATGGTGATCTTACAATGATTGATTAATGATTTAAAATGTGTAAAAAACATCAATCTCCAAAACTCTAACTGAAAATATATTTGAAAATTTGAGAAATTCGCCGATAAAAATTTACTTTAATTATTTCGGATGTACAGTGTAACTCACAGTTAGTGCTTGTTATTTTGACCCAACTTTAAAAATGTACCACAGTTAAGTTCTTCATCATATTTTCATTAGTGTTTATTCAATTTTAAATGGTTTTATGATTTACAGGAAATCGTGGATCTAGGTTCAATGTTAATTAAAACTTGTCAACAAAAAGCGTACGAGCAATCATGAGAATATTAATGTTCTTGGTACTATGCGACTTGTATTAACTAATGTCATAGTATGAAACATTACCATTAATCTACTTAGGTTGAGACTAGCTTCCTACACGAGTGATTCGTCTACATTGATTGAATAGTGAGTATTAACTAGCATCATGCCCGTCTAGTTCTTTTTAGTGTAAGTACGTACATGGGTAGTGGCGTTGACTATCAAATATTTAAGCAGTATGCTATTATATAATGCTTTGTGATTAGTCTTGCCGGCGAATATTATTTAACAAGAAAAATAAGTTTACTACTGTTCCCTATCAATGGTTTTCGAATATCTACTGAAGTTGTTCACCTTACTGTAAATACAAATAACATAATAACTACACAGGAAATTGATCAATATAAGTCGACCAACCAGTTAAGGATAAAAAAAATGATGTTAAATACTACTACAACTGTGGTGCGCGCTACTTATAAGTAGTGTATGACGCGAGTGTAAACGTAATGTCTGGCAGCAGAAGATGGGGGAAAGATCAAGAAAGGAAGAGTGGGAACACAATGGAATTTGTATGAAACGCATGAATGAGTGAAATGTCAGACAATGGATTGAAGATTTGCAAATTAACCGTTTACGATATGGTTTTCCTATTTTACTGAGTAACTCTGTAATTTTCGTTAAATACAATTTGGTTGCCTTCACCTGTGTTCTCCTTCACTACATTATTACTACTACTACTACTACTACTACTACTACGAATAATAATGATAATAATAATAATAATATTACTGTTTATAATTTTGTTGATCCTTCCAAAATGCATTGCATCCTAAGTTAAAAAATAATTATACAATCAAAACGTCTCCATCAGTTTATGATTCAATCAGAAAGAGCATGTTTTGTAAAATAACACTTATCAGTTTTATATTTTGTTTAAAATATTAATTAAAATGAATTACTAATAAATTGTCAGTAGAATTATTGTTTTTTTATTCAAAGAAAATTAAATTTTATGAATGATTGTAAGATATTTATTTTATTGGTTTTATTTAATTTTAAAATACATTTTTATTAATTCTAGTTGGTTCTGTTTCAAAAATATCGAATTGTAATATTTGTAAATTAATAACACAAGTTAGGCTGACTTATTCTTAAAATGAATCTCCATATGAATTACTCTGTATGAAATAAAAATCACTGCAAAAGTTTCTGTAACATGTTGATAATTACTTCTTTTCTAATACTGCCTTTAAATATGTTTAAATCAGTGAATCTATCTCGTTGTACTAATAAAATTTTAGGGATTTTAAATATTTACACATTTACACACATTTTTGAAACCATGAACCGCCCAATGTTAGACCACCATTCGAAACTTGGAAGCACTGGACGGCCGTTTCGTCCTGGTATGGGACGACTCATCAGCAGTGCGCATCCACGACTCCTGCATCTCGAGAGATTCGAACCCGGGACTACGAGTCCCATACCAGGACAAAACGGCCGTCTTTCAGTGCTTCCAGGTTTCTAATGGTGGTCTAACATTGATCGATACAGGGTTTCAAAAATGTGTAACTTAACAATCTTCACAACCCCGTAATGCATTTTAAATATATGTTTACTATTATTCCTCAATGTACTTCATAATACTTTCTTAATGTTGATATTTTATGCTTGTATTATCCCTGGATAACCTCAAACTATAATGCATATTTTATCATTTAGTTGTTTAAATTGAGAGGATTTTTACAACAGGGCATTTGATTAATCTTTTTGGGTCATTAGATCATAGAATAACCAATAACAAAGCGTCCATATTGATTTTTTGCAATTTTTTCTCTGTTTTCTCTGTTTTTTACATTCTCTTCTCTCTAGTAGTTGTAAGTGATGATAAAAATTGCGTACAGACACTAAAATAGTCCTTTTTTGTGTTGTTAACCCTTCTACTAAGAATGCACTAGTTCCCGGCATTTGATTTATAGTAATAAAAAAGTGTTTGTCACAAATTTTCAGTCAAAAAAAACATAAGATTTATGTCTTTTCAAATACTGTACACTTACACGGATTTGATATGATTGAAGCTATTATGAGTTCCCTTTACTAGGTAAATGATAGAGAAGCCAAATGACTGAGTGACACGATAGGCATAGAAAGTGTATTCTACAAGCACCCAGAAAATATGAGGTTTTTCAAGCACACAAATCGAGTTTATTTAAACATGATAGAAACATCCTTGGTAGAACCATCAAAAATATTGTACTACAATAATACTGACCAAATTGCTACATTATGGATCATTGTGGAGGAATCAATTGAATGAAACTCACTACTCTAAGGCAACTTCATTGACTGCGAGAAAGCATTTGATGGCGTGGACAGGACAACATTATGGAGGCTTCTTCGACAATATTGCGTACCTGAGAAGATAGTCAACATCATACGCAATTCTTATGATGGATTGAATTGTGAAATCGTTCACGGTGGACAGCTAACAGACTCGTTCGCGGTGAGGACCGGGGTCAGACAAAGTTGCTTACTCTCACCCTTCCTCTTTCTCCTGGTGATAGATTGGATAATGAAGACGTCAACATCTGGAGGGAAGAATGGAATCTAGTGGACAGCCAGGATGCAATTGGACGATCTGGACTTCGCAGATGACTTGGCTCTTCTATCTCACACGCAACAACAAATGCAAGAGAAGACGACCAGTGTAGCAGCAGCCTCTGCAGCAGTAGGTCTCAACATACATAAAGGAAAAAGCGAAATTCTCCGATGCAACACAACATGCACCAACCAAATCACTCTTGATGGAGATGCCTTGGAGGACGTTCATACCTTTAGATATCTGGGCAGCATCATTGACAACCAAGGTGGATCCGATGCAGATGTGAGGGTGCGGATCGGCAAAGCAACGACTGCATTTCTACAGTTGAAGAATATCTGGAACTCAAAACAACTTTCAACAAAAACCAAAATCACGATTTTCAATACAAATGTCAAAACAGTTCTACTGTATGGAGCGGAAACTTGGAGAACCACAAAAGCCATCATCCAGAAGATACAACTATTCATTAACAGTTTTCTATGCAAAATACTTCGGATTCGTTGGCAACAAACCATGAGCAACAGCCTACTGTGGTAGAGAACAACTCAGATTGCGATGGAGGAGGAAACCTAGAAGAAGCGGTGGAAGTGGATAGGACACATTACGAAAAGCATGTGACTGCATCACGAGACAAGTACTCACTTGGAATCCTCAAGGCAAAAGGAGAAGAGGAAGGCCGATAAACACATTACGCCGAGAAATAGAGAAAGATATGAGAAGAGTGAGCGACATTGGACCGAACTGGAAAGGGAAGCCCAGGACGGAGTTGATCGAAGAAAACTGGTTGGCAGCCTATGATCCATTGGGGGTAACAGATGACAGTAAGTAAGTAAAGTAAGAATAATACACCAATCAATAACAATCAAGAATTTTCCGGGAGGGAAATATTATCGCAAAGTCAATTGATCAGCAAATGCGCGAAAATCCAAAATTAGGACATTCTCTAAGTGAGTTCTGGGGATCTAACGTCCCCAACAGTTTCTTTTCCTTTCGCAAATTACATTCTTCTTTGGATTAAATTGATCATACGTGTAAATCAGAGTGGATTTTGCAAGTGTTTAGTTATTCTATTAAAAGTCTCATTGGAATACTGAATTGATGTAAGTTAAACGGCTATTGAAAACTTGAAAGCACTGAATGGCCGGTTCTTCCTCGTATTTGACTCTTAAACATCCACTGTCCTGTATGCAGCAATCGAACCCAAGACCCCAAGTCTACAGGTTAGGCGTTCATGAGAAAGATCGAAGGTCTTTGGTTCAAATCCTGTGAGTACCAGGAACCGTGGATACGCACTGCCAGTGAGTCCCATCCGAGGACGAAATCACCTTCCAGTGCTTCCAAGTTTCTAATTGTCGTCCCACAATGATTGGTTCATCAATTCAGTAACTGAAGAATTCCAATACAGTTATTGAAGCAGTTTATTCAATTGTTAATCTAGCCATAACAGCATCCTGTATCAACACTCAGTCATATAAAAAAAAATGTTGTTCAATTTGATTTAATTTTGTTCTATGCAGTTTAGGTCAATTGACGAGACATAACAATAACCAATTGTTAATTCATTTGCATTGGTTGTTTGAATCTTGCCATTGATACTTAGGACTGCCGATTTATCAGTCTATTTGATATATGTACATTCTATATGAATTACCTTAATATTTCCCTTTAAGTTATAAACATTATTAGTAGAATGACTCAGTAGCCGAACGAACAACAGAACAGCGTTCGAAGTGAACATCATTAGGTGCGAGTTCTGGAGTGAACATCAATTTTGAGTTACAGATATATCCAGCTGACGACTTCAGAATAGGATGGAACGTGCGTCCCAGATTCCAATGTTAGCTACTATTCAACTCTGCCAAAAGCAATGAATTGTTTACAACTCATCTGTCAAGCGAAAATTGTATTATTGTGGTGGTGGTGTTTGGTTCTCTGAGCTGGGTGTTTTGGTTAAGGAGCTTTCATTGTTCTTCTGATGAACAACATCATCAGCAGAAACTTCAGATAGAAGAAATGAAGTATTCGAATTTCTCTACGTTTGACCTGTAGCTTGTTCTGCTAACCTAGATCTTGATTGAATGTTGTTGACATTAAACCTGTCGTTGTTTGTACATTTGTTTTGATTGTATCCCCCACTATTTCTTGATCCTGTTTGCCTATGACTTTCCTGATTGGTTGATAAATTGGGTCAACGTCGATGTGTTTGTTGATTGCCGATTGACCTTAGTGACAAGCTTCTAAAAATTCTCTAGTGTTCTTTGTCCTCCCCCCTATCCAGTATTTCCACATTATTCCAATCGAATGTGTATCCATAATTGTGTATTGATATGAGCGAAGTGTTGTCGTGGAGTTTGACTGCTAATTTGTGTTCACGTAAACGAAGCTGAAGAGGCTGTCCACTTTGTCCTATGTAGTGTTTTTCACAGTCTGAGCAATTTATTTTGTAGATGATATTTGGTTTTTCTTCCTTTGTCGTTTTGTCCTTTGGTCTACATAGGATTGATTGAAGTGATTCTGTTGGTTTGTGTGCCACACCTATTCCAAATGGTTTCAGTAGTCGTGCTGTATGCTCCGATATGTCTTTTATGTATGGTAGGATGATCCGTTTATTGGTTCCTGTGCTTGATTTCGCTTCTGATGTTTTCTGATGAAGTTACGTGGATAGCCGTTCTTTTGGAAGATAGTCACAAGGTGTTTTTCTTCGTTTTTTTAGTGCTTCATATGTGCGGCAGTGTGTCTTCGCTCCCTTGGAAAAGGTTTGTATGCAGTTGGTTTTGTGGGTTCTTGGGTTGTTGCTATCGTAGTTGAGAATTATTTTTGTGTGGGTTGGCTTCCGAAATACTTGAGTTTCCAGTTTTCCTGTGTTAGTTCTGGTGAATAGTACATCCAGGAATGATAGACTGTTGTTTGATTCCTTTTCCATCGTGAATTGAATGTCATCGAAGACGTTGTTGATTTGACTGTAGGTGACATTGGATCAAGAAACAGATCAAAAAAGGGGGATACAATCAGAAAAAAGTTGCAAACAACGAATAGGTTTAAACGGTCAACAGCAACTAATCAAGATTTAGGTTAACCGGACAAGCTACAGGGTCAAACATGGAGAAATTCGAATACTTCACTGCTTCTATCTGAAGCTTGTGCTGATGCTGGTGTTGTTGTTCAGCAGAAGAACAATGAAAGCTCCACAACCAAAACATCCCCAGCTCAGAGAACCAAACACACTACCACCACAATCATCCAACTGAGCTACAAATCTTCTCCATCATTTCAAAAATTGTATCAATTTAGTATTCTGTTCAATAATGATTTGAAGACGTTTTAACTATTCAGATTTTATTTACATCAGTGATAAGTGATGACAATTTACTGCGTAACTTTGAAAAATTCTTTAATGAGAATATATAGAATTCAAGTGATGAGATTTTATTCACTGATTTTTACTGATATGTATGATATCGCATATTTTTTTGGTAACATGAAAAACCCGATGTCAAAACGAAACAAAAACAAATCAAAACAAAGTAAACATCGGATCAAAAAAAAAGTTTCATTTCAATCGATAACGCTATAATTTATTGTGCACAGATTATAAGAAAAGTTTCATTTTTTTGTATTTAGAAAGGTAAAAAAAAAGAAGTAAACAACACTTTTGAATGTTTGTTTAGATGAAATAACAAAGCGATGTTTTGTTTCAATAAACAATGAGTCGATTATCAGTTCGCCGTTATACTAGTGAATATTTTAACTAGAACAAAAAAAACACAGTCTATTGGCTTTTAGGTATTTTAACGATCCATGGTATAGTCGATAAGTTTAAAGTTAAAATATTATCTACCTGATAGAATCATTGTCTGTCTAACAGAAAGTGTAATTTTATGTTGAATATATAGACATGTATTTTATCAATGAGTAACATCATATAATAATAAATTTACTTACACCTGTCACCCCCAATAAGGCGTAGGCCGCCCACCAGTTTTCCCCAACCAACTCTGTCCTGGGTTTCCCTCTCCAGTTCTGTCCAATTTTTGTTCATTCTTCTCATATCTTTATCTACTTCTCGGTGTAATGTGTTCCTTGGCCTTCATCTTTTCTTTTTGTCTTGAGGGTTCCATATGAGGGCTTGTCTCGTGACGCAGTTAGGTGCTTTTCTTAGTGTGTGTCCTATTCACTTCGAGCAATTCTTCCTGATTTCCAACTCCACTGGAATCTGATTTGTTCTCTCCCAAAGTAAGTTGTTGCTGATCGTGTCTGGCCAACGAATACGAAGTATTTTGCGTAGACAACTGTTAATAAACACTTGTATCTTCTGGATGTGATGGCTTTGGTAGTTCTGCAAGTTTCCGCTCCATACAGTAGAACTGTCTTGACATTTGTATTGAAAATCCTGATTTTGGTTTTGGTTGAAAGTTGGAGTTGGAGTTCTAGAAATTTTTCAACTGTAGAAATGCAGCCCTTGTTTTGCCGATCCGAACAAAATGTATGCTAAACATCTTACTTTATAACATGATTTAGAAAATATTTACTCAAGTGTTCATACATGAAAGTTGTTAAAATTGGCGGACACGATTTCAAGATGAATGAGAATATAAATATAATCATCGCTGAATTGTATGATTTCTTGTCAAAATCAATTAAACGATTGAAGAATAAAGTGAAGTATTATGATATCCTATTAACCAAAAATTTGATTGGTGTAGTATGATCAATTCACATCAACAATGAATCATGCTCATTATTGTATTATCAATTATTTTAATCCAATTTTTTCCGGTCAGTTAGTTTATTAGCTTAATAATAAATCAATAAATTTTTAGTCGATAACACTAGAAATTACTAAATTAGGAGTTATTTATTACAGTTATAATTTAGGGGTGTATGAGTTATTAGCGAATTTAAGAGAAGACACAGGAAAAAGGTGAACCAAAGTCAAAGAATAATAGGATATCATGAAAAAGATTGATAGATATTTATTCATATTTTAGAAAAATTCCAACAAAGCACATGGAAAACTAAATAAATAGAGGAAATTCAATGATAAGGTGTGAATTTTTGAGATCGAACATTTGATTCATTTACCTACATGAATACAGGTTAGAATAGAAGATAGTTGGAAGGCAAGGAAATTAATGAGTCAAACCAAGATGTTTTTATTAGTCTATGACTTAAATGATTGCTGAACTATTTTGTGTGAAGACTTTACTGTTATAGTCAGTTATAGAGTTTTTAAAAAATTTAGCTTTCCTGAGAATAATATCTAATGTTACGATAGGCTATAGGGGAAATTTATATATATATATATATATATATATATATATATATATATATATATATATATATATCTGGGTAACATCACTCATGAACAAGGATCTGATATTAAATGTGAAGGCAAGGATTGACAAACCAAGGGCAACATTTGGCACTCAAAACAATTGTCTGTCAACCAACATCGAAGTCCGAATTTCAATCAAAATTTCAAGACAGTTCTACTATATGGGACAGAAGCTTAGAAAACTATGATAGCCATCATCATCTGGAAGATACAAGTGTTTATTGACAGTTGAACACTCCTCATCCACTGGTCAGACACCATCAATAACAACTTACTGTGATGGAAGCCTGTTTCTCGAAGAACAAATGTGGAAAAAAGGCGCTGAAAGTGGATAGGACACACATTGTGGAAATCACCTAACTTGGAATCATAAAGACCAAAGGAAAAACAGCTAGAGTAAACAACACATTGCACCTGTAGTTGGTAGGTAGACATGAAATGAATGAAGAGCAATTGGGTAGAATTAGAAAAGAAGAGGGAAGGACAGAGCTGGTTGGAGAATCTTTGTTGGTGGTCAACGCTGTGTTAAGAGTAACAAGAAGAATACTGAAATTCTACGTACACTGTATATATATATATCTCATGAAACTCTTTCACTGAAAAAAAAACCCGATTTTGTACATAAATATATCAACTAAAAAAAATTTCACCATAAGATTTGTAGAATCAACAAACAGTCATATTTATTTTACTTACTTTTCTGATAAAGCAAATCTAGGTAATCGTTTTTTACTACTATTCAAATGATCATATTTTGATTGATTATCTTTAATGAATAATTATTATTAGGTGGTAATTCCGAATAAATCAACATGATATGTATAAATATATATGTATTTATCGAGTTTCTAATGAATAATAAGTAGTTTAAGTAGTAGTCATAGGTATATAAAAGGAAACATTTAAGTACAAAAAAAATGAATAATGCTTATTCTAAGACAGTTTGTACATTCAACTAATCATTTGTTGATCATTGAATATGTATACTACTCACTGATTAGTTGATAATTTCCCTTATCGCTGATTGGCTTATATGTTTCAATTGGTCATAACCAATACATACACTCTCAGTATTCGCTAAGGATGAATGAAGACAAACAATTCAAGCTGATACCATATGTTTATAATTTAGATCAGTAAAATGAAGTCACTTCATACACATACACATACACACAATCGATATGTGTATACATAGATAGATTGATGAAATGTTTACATAAGAAATCATGTTTACTTACAGTTTTATTCCGAGTGAGGAGGAGGATCAAGATGGGGAGATAAGGAGGACAGTGACGTCGCTTAAGCACATTACACATATGTAGTACAATTAGCACTGTATGGTAGGGCTACACTTTTTATTATATCGAAAATAGCTGAAATTACAAATGAAAATGGCTTATCATTAATTATAAAGCTATGTGATTAGTGATTAGTGATCAGTAACAAAATCTTATTTTATGATGAATTTCACATTTAGAAATTTCATTCTGCATTTTTACAGAATTGTCACGACTTAGTTCACATGCTGAAACTCGGATGACCATTATTTGTCTTCTATTTGCCTTTGTTCAGTAAACTAAAATTCAACGAGGATGTGGCATGTGATACTCAGCAGGATAGATTATTGAAAGTAATTAGTAGAACATTCTACGCAGTTTAAGTTGCGTTGACCTTCCCAAGTCTACCAGTGATGTTCACGCAAACAAAGGATAAGCTAACTGAGTTGGCCTCCTCTATGTGTATTTACAAATTCAGCTGCACCTATAGGGATAGCTAAATCGGGCGTAATACCAGGCAATTCAACCAAGGAATAAATGAACATATCCCAGGATGGTTTATGAAGGGCCAGTTAAAAAACTATACGAAGCTCTATCTTGGTATACCTGACCGATAGTGGTCATATTGTAAGTAAATATAGATCGTTTTGAGTGATCTATCGTATACCTCCATCATTTCGCAACGGAGTTTCCATCCCGTCTCCTACACATAGCAGAAGCCAATAGGAATTCGTACGTTCAACCCCAATTTATGTGTTCAGAAGAAATTCGTGACACGCCGGATATGACGTAACTAACGATTTAAATTTTTGTAATCTTTTTGGTTTAAAAATTTTATTTTGTTATTACTAACATTATTTTCAGATCCTGTATTTGTTTGTAATTTACTGCCTCTTCACTATCGAATTATGTACACACTTCTAATTAAGTAATGGTTTTAAACAATAGTGGTAATGATTATTTTAAGTTTGTTTATCCACACTTGAACAACTATCGATAGAAACTTTTGTTATTGTAATTTTATTATTCTTACCACTACTAACAGTGTGGTGTGTGCTACTTATACGAACGATATAAGTAGTATGAGAAAGGACGTGAAAGAAAAAGTCTCACGGTCAGAAGAGGAAAACCGGAAAGCAAATGGAGCAAAAGCAAGAAGTAAATGCAGTACCAACAGAAAAGGAAGTAAGCAACAACAGGAATGGAAGAAGGATGGAGCATAGGAAGTCAGGACTCAAAGATGGTGTGCAAATAAAGTGTTCAATGTAATGTTTTCTTTTTTAACTGACTTAGAGTGTAAACTAGCGTCGTACAATCTTCCGCGCATGCCTCAGTCTTCTCATTACTGTCATATATTCTGATAATTTTTTTATTTAGTTTTAATAAATTATTTTAATCTGCAATTACTGAAATGCAATGAATAAGAAATAATACTTTTTCTAAAAAAAATACATATTTCTGGAAGTTTGCAAATCAATCTTTCTTTTCTTAATAGTTGGAGGTTGGGGGTTAAAAGCTCTAAAAGAGGAATAATATTGAAATGATTTCAAACGCTTACTAATCGAGGTCATCTTTATGTTCACTACTGAGTTGGTGTTCCTGAATATGGATCGCAAAACTCCATGTTACAACAGTAGGATAAGATGAAATCATGATGTAGAATTATTCATCACAAGTATTTTGTTTCTAGTGTTACTTTTGTACACATCAAGCATACGAATTGATTGAAATTATATGTTGAAAGAGTAAATCGTTAATTAATTTTGTAGTAATTCTTAAATGTTTAACTCACTTTTGAAGGATGTGTTCGTTAGGCTGTTTAAAAGTACAATGATAATGACATTACAATTAAATTATTCAGACTAGAGAACACATAACTTCCGACAAAAATACCATACTTAGTTGTTTTATAAATCGAATAAACTTTTAACATTCACACTTACTTACTTACTTACGCTTGTTACCCCCAATGGAGCATAGGCCGCCCACCAGTTTTCTCCAACCAACTCTGTCCTGGGCTTCCCTTTCCAGTTCTGTCCAATGTTTGTTCATTCTTCTCATATCTTTCTCTATTTCTCGGCGTAATGTGTTCCTTGGCCTTCCTCTTTTCCTTTGACCTTGAGGGTTCCATGTGAGGGCTTGTCTTGTGACGCAGTTCGGTGCTTTTCGTAGTGTGTGTCCTATCCAAGTATAGCGCTTCATCCTGATTTCCTCCTCCACTGGAATCTGGTTTGTTTTCTCCCGCAGTATGTTGTTGCTTATGGAGTCTGGCCAACGAATCCGAAGTATTTTGCGTAGACAACTGTTCATAAACACTTATATCTTCTAGATGTGATGGCTTTGGTAGTTCTGCAAGTTTTCACTCCATACAGTAGAATTGTCTTGATATTTGTATTGAAAATCGTGATTTTGATTTTGGTTGAAAGTTGTTTGGAGTTCCAGATATTTTTCAACTGTAGAAATGCAGCCCTTGCTTTGCCAATCCGCACCCTCACATCTGCATCGGATCCACCTTGGTTGTCGATGATGCTGCCAAGATATGTAAAGGTGTTAACTTCCTCCAAGGCATCTCCATCAAGAGTGATTTGGTTGGTGCATGTTGTGTTGTGTCGGAAAATCGTGCTTTTTCTTTTATATATGTCGAGACCTAGTGCTGCTGCAGAGGCTGCTGCTACATAATTGTAAAATAAATTAAATACGTTTGTGGAGTTATTTATTTGATATTCATAATGTGATACACATAATAGTGATGCTAATTTTTGATAAAACTTTTTGATTCGTTTTTATTTGCAAGAGATGTGAACAGATTTCATTCGTTTAGACAAACTTGAACTATTTCAAATTATTCAGGTATGTGATTAGATCTCTTTTGTGTTTTACTTTTTAGTCTCATGAAATTTGTTTATCACACTGAATTGTATCGTTAATAATGTTTTAAAGAATGAACACAGAAAACTAGGATATTGTTATGCCTACACATAAACACGTCAACTTGATATACTTGAACTATTACGAGTTTACCTAGTCAGAAAACGAGAGCCGGGATGGAGGATCCGGCAACACGACATACTACTCAAATCCGATTATCCCAGCCCCCCCCTCATAGTAAGTAACAATAAGAAGACTTGTGAGGAAGTAGAACCCGTATTCTACGAGCATCCAGAGAGTACGAGGTCCGAATCCAGAAGAGAATCAGGATCCCGGACTAGGGACCCGGGACCAAGCCCTGGTCCTGGTCGTGATCATAAAATGTTACAGATAATGCGTATATATATATTTTGATCGAATAGGAAACAGCATCGAAGTCTGTGACATTGACAGTTAAAACGACCAATAGGAAGTAACATTTGAAACGACATTGACAGTCCGGGTGACCGATAAGAGACAACATTGAAGTATTTGACTTTGACAGTTAAAACGACCATAAAATTGACCAGTAGGAATTAACCAACAGAAATTGACCAATAATTCTCTTAGGATATCAGATGAATATCCTAACACAATTCACACGATAATGCTTGTCAAATTGTATAGATCACTTAACACCTCAGCAATTAAGTCAAAACGATAAAAATAGTTAAACCTAAATTACGGCAAAGTTCTTCAGATTCGTTTAGGTTTATTACTAGTACACATCATAGAGAACAAATTGCACATAGCTAACATTAGGATCCAAGATGTAATTTTGGTCCTACTGGGGGCTCATCAGCTGAACTTGAACTCGTACCTGGCACCGTATGCTTCAAAGGTCATCGCTTTATGCGCTAAGCTACTGAGTTCAGATAGACTCTAACTTGCGTATTGGGTGCAGGATTCAAATTCATTTAAAAATGTCTTGATTATCTCGTTTTATTGGTATTTTTACCTGAAATTCAAATAGTTTTAGCTTTCTAGACTCAGTAATTAAAAGGGATAATGCAACAGCGCTAGAAGAAAACATTACTGCTTTCTAGTCCAGAAGTGAACATGAAATCTAAGATGCAGGTGCTATTGAATTAATGAGTCCCAAATAGGACGAAACACGTCTCTTGAATTCCGATGCTAACCAAATTCCATCATAATGGCGATCCGCACATGACTGATCATGTAAAAAGTGTCAGCAACAGGATTACTTGAACCATTTCAAGTTGAAGTGAATAAAATTGTAAATCAGTAATACTAATGTATACCTGTTAGGATATCCATCCAATATCCTAAGAGAATTATTGGTCAATTCCTATTGGTTAATTTCTATTGGTCAATTTTATGGTCGTTTTAACTGTCAAAGTCAAATACTTCAATGTTGTCTCTTATCGGTCACCCGGACTGTCAATGTCGTTTCAAATGTTACTTCCTATTGCTCGTCTTCACTGTCAATGTCACAGAATCCGATGCTGTTTCCTATTCGACCAAAATGTATAAATACGCATTATCTGTAACATTTTATGATCACGACCAGGACCAGGGCTTGGTCCCGGGTCCCTAGTCCGGGATCCTGATTCTCTTCTGGATTCGGACCTCGTACTCTCTGGATGCTCGTAGAATACGGGTTCTACTTCCTCACAAGTCTTGTCTTATTTTTTACTGAATATGGGGGTTGGGATAATCGGATTTGAGTAGCATGTTGTGTCACCGGATCCTCGATCCTGGCTGTCGCGTTTCCGACTAGGTAAACTCGTAATAGTTCAAGTATATCAAGTTGACGTGTTTACGTGCAGGTGTAACAATATCTTAGTTTTCTGTGTTCATTCTTTAAAACATTATTAACGATACAATTCAGTGTGATAAACAAATTTCATGAGACTAAAAAGTAAAACACAAAAGAGATCTAATCACATACCTGAATAATTTGAAATAGTTCAAGTTTGTCTAAACGAATGAAATCTGTTCACATCTCTTGCAAATAAAAACGAATCAAAAAGTTTTATCAAAAATTAGCATCACTATTATGTGTATCACATTATGAATATCAAATAAATAACTCCACAAACGTATTTAATTTATTTTACAATTATGTAGCAGCAGCCTCTGCAGCAGTAGGTCTCAACATAAAAAAAGGAAAAAGCAAAATTCTCCGACGCAACACAACATGCACCAACCAAATCACTCTTGATGTAGATGCCTTGGAGGACGTTAACACCTTTACATATCTTGATAGCGTCATCGACAACCAAGGTGGACTCTATGCAGATGTGACGGCGCGGATCGGCAAAGCATTTATACAATTGAAAAATATCTGGAACTCTAAACAACTTTCAACCAAAATCAAAATCACGATTTTCAATACAAATATCAGGACAGTTCTACTGTATGGAGTGAAAACTTGCAGAACTACCAAAGCCATCACATCTAGAAGATATAAGTGTTTATGAACAGTTGTCTACGCAAAATACTTCGGATTCGTTGGCCAGACTCCATAAGCAACAACATACTGCGGGAGAAAACAAACCAGATTCCAGTGGAGGAGGAAATCAGGATGAAGCGCTATACTTGGATAGGACATACACTAAGAAAAGCACCTAACTGCGTCACAAGACAAGCCCTCACATGGAACCCTCATGGTCAAAGGAAAAGAGGAAGGCCAAGGAACACATTACGCCGAGAAATAGAGAAAGATATGAGAAGAATGAACAAACATTGGACAGAACTGGAAAGGGAAGCCCAGGACAGAGTTGGTTGGCGAAAACTGGTGGGCGGCCTATGCTCGATTGGGGGTAACAAGCGTAAGTAAGTAAGTAAGTGTGAATTTTAAAAGTTTATTCGATTTATAAAACAACTAAGTATGGTATTGTTGTCGGAAGTTATGTGTTCTCTAGGCTGAATAATTTAATTGTAATGTCATTATCATTGTCCTTTTAAACAGCCTAACAAAGACATCCTTCAAAAGTGAGTTAAACATTTAAGAATTACTACAAAATTAATTAACGATTTACTCTTTCAACATATAATTTCAATCAATTCGTATGCTTGATGTGTACAAAAGTAACACTAGAAACAAAATACTTGTGATGAATAATTCTACATCATGATTTCATCTTATCCTACTGTTGTAACATGGAGTTTTGCGATCCATATTCAGGAACACCAACTCAGTAGTGAACATAAAGATGACCTCGATTAGTAAGCGTTTGAAATCATTTCAATATTATTCCTCTTTTAGAGCTTTTAACCCCCAACCTCCAACTATTAAGAAAAGAAAGATTGATTTGCAAACTTCCAGAAATATGTATTTTTTTTAGAAAAAGTATTATTTCTTATTCATTGCATTTCAGTAATTGCAGTTTAAAATAAATTTATTAAAAACTAAATAAAAAAATTATCAGAATATATGACAGTAATGAGAAGACTGAGGCAGGCGCGGAAGATTGTATCATGCAAATTTACACTCTTAGTCAATTAAAAACGAAAACATTACATTGAACACTTTATTTGCACACCATCTTTGAGTCGTGACTTCCAACGCTCCATCCTTCTTCCATTCCTCTTGTTGCTTCCTTTCCTTCCTGTTGGTACTGCATTTACTTCTTGCTTTTGTTCCATTTGCTTTCCGTTTTCCTCTTCTGACCGTGAGACTTCTTCTTTCACGTCCCTTCTTATACTACTTATATCGTTCGTATAAGTAGCACACACCACACTGTTAGTAGTGGTAAGAATAATAAAATACAATAACAAAAGTTTCTATCGATAGTTGTTCAAGTGTGGATAAACAAACTTAAAATAATCATTACAAAACATTAAAACCATTACGTAATAAGAAGTGTGTACATATTTCAATAGTGAAGAATATAAACGAGAAGAGGCAGAAAATTACAAACAAATACAGGACGTGAAAATAATGTTAGTATTAACAAATTTTTAAACCGAAAAGATTACAAAAATTTAAATCGTTAGTTACGTCATATCCGGCGTGTCACGAATTTCTTCTGAACACATAAATTGGGGTTGAACGTACGAATTCCTATGGCTTCTGCTATGTGTAGGAGACGGGATGGAACTCCGTTGCGAAATGATGGAGGTATACGATAGATCACTCAAAACGATCTAGACTTACTTACAATATGACCACTATCGGTCAGGTATACCAAGATAGAGCTTCGTATAGTTTTTAACTGGCCCTTCATAAACCATCCTGGGATATGTTCATTTATTCCTTGGTTGAATTGCCTGGTATTACGCCCGATTTAGCTATCCCTATAGGTGCAGCTGAATTTGTAAATACACATAGAGGAGGCCAACTCAGTTAGCTTATCCTTTGTTTGCGTGAACATCACTGGTAGACTTGGGAAGGTCAACGCAACTTAAACTGCGTAGAATGTTCTACTAATTACTTTCAATAATCTATCCTGCTGAGTATCACATGCCACATCCTCGTTGAATTTTAGTTTACTGAACAAAGGCAAATAGAAGACAAATAATGGTCATCCGAGTTTCAGCATGTGAACTAAGTCGTGACAATTCTGTAAAAATGCAGAAATGAAATTTCTAAATGTGAAATTCATCATAAAATAAGATTTTGTTACTGATCACTAATCACTAATCACATAGCTTTATAATTAATGATAAGCCATTTTCATTTGTAATTTCAGCTATTTTCGATATAATAAAAAGTGTAGCCTACCATACAGTGCTAATTGTACTACATATGTGTAATGTGCTTAAACAACGTGACTGTCCTCATTATCTCACCATATTGATCATCCTCCTCACTTGGAATAAAACTGTAAGTAACATGATTTCTTATGTAAACATTTCATCAATCTATCTATGTATACACATATCGATTGTGTGTATGTGTATGTGTAGGAAGTGACTTCATTTTACTGATCTAAAATTATAAACATATGGTATCAGCTTGAATTGTTTTGTCTTCATTCATCCTTAGCGAATACTGAGAGTGTATGTATTGGTTATGACCAATTGAAACATATAAGCCAATCAGCGATAAGGGAAATTATCAACTAATCAGTGAGTAGTATACATATTCAATGATCAACAAATGATTAGTTGAATGTACAAACTGTCTTAGAATAAGCATTATTCATTTTTTTTGTACTTAAATGTTTCCTTTTATATACCTATGACTACTACTTAAACTACTTATTATTCATTAGAAATCGATAAATACATATATATTTATACATATCATGTTGATTTATTCGGAATTACCACCTAATAATAATTATTCATTAAAAGATAATCAATCAAAATATGATCATTTGAATAGTAGTACAAAAGAAAAACGATTACCTAGATTTGCTTTATCAGAAAAGTAAGTAAAATAAATATGACTGTTTGTTGATTCTACAAATCTTATGGTGAAATTTTTTTTAGTTGATATATTTATGTACAAAATCGGGTTTTTTTTCAGTGAAGAGTTTCATGAGATATATATATAAACAGTGTACGTAGAATTTCAGTATTCTTCTTGTTACTCTTAACACAGCGTTGACCACCAACAAAGATTCTCCAACCAGCTCTGTCCTTCCCTCTTCTTTCTAATTCTACCCAATTGCTCTTCATTCTTTTCATGTCTACCACCAACTACAGGTGCAATGTGTTGTTTACTCTAGCTGTTTTTCTTTGGTCTTTATGATTCCAAGTTAGGTGATTTCCACAATGTGTGTCCTATCCACTTTCAGCGCCTTTTTTCCACATTTGTTCTTGAGAAACAGGCTTCCATCACAGTAAGTTGTTATTGATGGTGTCTGACCAGTGGATGAGGAGTGTTTTGCGTAGACAACTGTCAATAAACACTTGTATCTTCCAGATGATGATGGCTATCATAGTTTTCTAAGCTTCTGTCCCATATAGTAGAACTGTCTTGAAATTTTGATTGAAAATTCGGACTTCGATGTTGGTTGACAGACAATTGTTTTGAGTGCCAAATGTTGCCCTTGGTTTGTCAATCCTTGCCTTCACATTTAATATCAGATCCTTGTTCATGAGTGATGTTACCCAGATATATATATATATATATATATATATATATATATATATATATAAATTTCCCCTATAGCCTATCGTAACATTAGATATTATTCTCAGGAAAGCTAAATTTTTTCAAAACTCTATAACTGACTATAACAGTAAATCTTCACACAAAATAGTTCAGCAATCATTTAAGTCATAGACTAATAAAACATCTTGGTTTGACTCATTAATTTCTGCCTTCCAACTATCTTCTATTCTAACCTGTATTCATGTAGGTAAATGAATCAAATGTTCGATCAAAATTCACACCTTTATCATTGAATTTCCCATATTTATTTACTTTTGCTGGAATTTTTCGAAAATATGAATAAATATCTATCGATCTTTTTCATGATGTCCTATTATTCTTTGACTTTGGTTCACCTTTTTCCTGTGTCTTCTCTTAAATTCGCTAATAACTCATACACCCCTAAATTATAACTGTAATAAATAACTCCTAATTTAGTAATTTCTAGTGTTATCGACTAAAAATATATTGATTTATTATTAAGCTAATAAACTAACTGACCGGAAAAAATTGGATTAAAATAATTGATAACACAATAATGAGCATGATTCATTGTTGATGTGAATTGATCATACTACACCAATCAAATTTTGGGTTAATAGGATATCATAATACTTCACTTTATTCTTCAATCGTTTAATTGATTTTGACAAGAAATCATACAATTCAGCGATGATTATATTTATATTCTCATTCATCCTGAAATCGTGTCCGCCAATTTTAACAACTGTCATGTATGAACACTTGAGTAAATATTTTCTAAGTCATGTTATAAAGTAAGATGTTTAGCATACATTTTGTTCGGATCGGCAAAACAAGGGCTGCATTTCTACAGTTGAAAAATTTCTAGAACTCCAACTCCAACTTTCAACCAAAACCAAAATCACGATTTTCAATACAAATGTATGGAGCGGAAACTTGCAGAACTACCAAAGCCATCACATCCAGAAGATACAAGTGTTTATGAACAGTTGTCTACGCAAAATACTTCGTATTCGCTGGCCAGACATGATCAGCAACAACTTACTTTGGGAGAGAACAAATCAGATTCCAGTGGAGTTGGAAATCAAGAAGAAGTGGTGGAAGTGAATAGGACACACACTAAGAAAAGCACCTAACTGCGTCACGAGACAGGCCCTCATATGGAACCCTCAAGACAAAAAGAAAAGATGAAGGCCAAGGAACACATTAACCCGAGAAATAGAGAAAGATATGAGAAGAATGAACAAAAATTGGACAGAACTGGAGAGGGAAACCCAGGACAGAGTTGGTTGGGGAAAACTGGTGGGCGGCATACGCCTCATTGGGGGTGACAGGTGTAAGTAAATTTATTATTATATGATGTTACTCATTGATAAAATACATGTCTATATATTCAACATAAAATTACACTTTCTGTTAGACAGACAATGACTCTATCAGGTAGATAATATTTTAACTTTAAACTTATCGACTATACCATGGATCGTTAAAATACCTAAAAGCCAATAGACTGTGTTTTTTTTGTTCTATTTAAAATATTCACTAGTATGACGGCGAACTGATAATCGATTCATTGTTTATTGAAACAAAACATCGCTTTATTATTTCATCTAAACAAACATTCAAAAGTGTTGTTTACTTCTTTTTTTTTTTACCTTTCTAAATACAAAAAAATGAAACTTTTCTTATAATCTGTGCACAATAATAAATTACGGTATTATCGATTGAAAAATAACTTTTCTTGATTTGATCCGATGTTTACTTTGTTTTGATTTGTTTTTGTTTCGTTTTGACATCGGGTTTTTCATGTTACAAAAATATGCGATATCATACATATCAGTAAAAAATAGTGAATAAAATCTCATCATTTGAATTCTAAATATTCTCACTAAAGAATTTTTCAAAGTTACGCAGTAAATTGTCATCACTTAAGAAAAAACTCTCTCATTTTTCATTATCACTGATGTAAATAAAATCTGAATGGTTAAAACGTCTTCAAACCATTAATGAACAGACTACCAAATTAATACAATTTTTGAGATGGTGGAGAAAATTTGTAGCTCAGTTGGATGATTGTGGTGGTAGTGGTGTTTAGTTCTCTGATCTGGATGTTTTGGTTGTGGAGCTTTCATTGTTCTTCTGAAGAACAACATCATCAGCACAAACTTCAGATAGAAGAAGTGGAGTATTCGAATTTCTCCACGTTTGACCTGTAGCTTGTTGTGCTAACCTCAATCTTGATTAGTTGCTGTTGACCTAAAACCTGTCGTTGTTTGCACCTTTGTTTTGATTGTATCCCCCTTATTTGATCTGTTTCTTGATCCTATGTCACCTACAGTTAAATCAACAACGTCTTCGATGACATTCAATTCACGATGGAAGAGGAATCAAACAACAGTCTATCATTCCTGGATGTACTATTCACCAGAACTAACACAGGAAAACTGGAAACTCAAGTATTTCGGAAGCCAACCCACACAAAAATAATTCTCAACTACGATAGCAACAACCCAAGAACCCACAAAACCAACTGCATACAAACCTTTTCCAAGGGAGCGAAGACACACTGCAGCACATACGAAGCACTAAAAAACGAGGAAAAACACCTTGTGACTATCTTCCAAAAGAACGGCTATCCACGCAACTTCATCAAAAAACATCAACTGAAATCATCAACAGAAGCGAAATCAAGCACAGGAACCAATAAACGGATCATCCTGCCGTACATTAAAGACATATCGGAGCATACAGCACGACTACTGAAACCATCCGGAATACGTGTGGCACACAAACCAACAGAATCGCTTCAATCAATCCTATGTAGACCAAAGGAAAAAATGACAACGGAAGGAAAACCAAATATCATCTACAAAATAAATTGCTCAGACTGTGAAAAAACACTACATAGGACAAAGTGAACGACCTCTTCAGCTCCGTTTAAGTGAACACCAATTAGCAGTCACACGTCACGACAACGCTTCGCTTATGTCAATACATACCGACAATTGTGGACACACATTTGATTGGAACAATCTGGAAATACTGGATAGGGAGAGGACAAAGAACACTAGAGAATTTTTTGAAGCTTGGCATTCAGGTCAATCAGCAATCAACAAACACATCGACATTGACCCAGTTTATCAACCAATCGGGAAAATCATAGGTGACATAGGATCAAGAAACAGATCAAAACGGGGATACAATCAAAACAAAGGTGCAAACGACAGGTTTAAGGTAAACAAAACACACAATCAAGATCGAGGTTAGCAGAACAAGCTACAGGTCAAACGTGGAGAAATTCGAATGTTTCACTTCTATCTGAAGTTTGTTCTGATGATGTTGTTCAACAGAAGAACACGAATGAAAGCTCCACAACTAAAACATCCATCTCAGAAAACCAAATACCACCACCACAATAATACAATATTCGCTTGACAGATGAGTTGTAAACAAATCATTGCTTTTGGCAGCGTTGAATAGTAGCTAACAGTGGAATCTAGAACGCACGTTCCATCCTATTCTGAAGTCATCAGCTGGATACATCTGCAAGTCAAAATTGATGTTCACTCCAGAACTTGCACCTAGTGATGTTCACTTCAAACTCTGTTGTGTTGTCCGTTCGGCTACTGAGTCATTCTGCTAATAATGTAATATTAAGGTAATTCATATAGGATGTACATATATCAAATAGACTGATAAATCGGCAGTCCTGAGTATCAATAGGAAGATTCAAATAACCAATGCAAATGAATTACCAATTGGTTATCGTTATACCTCGTCAAGTGACTTAAACTGCATAGCACAAAATTAAATTACATTGAACAACTTTTTTTTGATATAATTCACTAAATATTGACTGAGTGTTGATACAAGATGCTGTAACCATTATTACGTCATGGCTAGATAAATAAAAGAATAAACTGCTTCAATAACTGTAATGGAATTCTTTTAATTACTGAAATCATGAATAAACCATTTTTAGACGACCATTAGAAACCTGGAAGCACTGGAAGGCGATTTCGTCCTCGGATGGGACTCACTGGCAGTGCGCATCCACGGTCCCTGGTACTCGCAGGATTCGAACCAAAGACCTTCGATCTTTCACACGAACACCCCTAACCTCTGGAGTTAATGATTACACGAAACATAACTGACTTTCGGGCAGAGTTTTGGAGGTTTGTGTTTTTACACATTTGAGAGCATCAATCAATCACTGTTAAACCACCATTGGAAACCTGAAAGCACTGGACGACCGTTTCGTCCTGGTATGGGGCTCATCATGAGTGCGTATCCACGACTCCTGCACCTCGCAGGATTCGAACCCGGGACCTTCGGAATTGTGCGCGAACGCCTAACCATCGCAGCACTGGGCCGGCATCCAACGGTGTTAATGTCTAACTCTGATTGATCCAGGGATTTTGCGTGACCTCATCCCATACCAGGACGAAACGGCAGTCCAGTGCTTCCAGGTTTCTAATGGTGATCTAACAATGATTGATCGATGATTTCAAATGTGCAAAAACATAACTGACTATTGAATAAACATTGTCTCCGTTTAAAATCATTGACATGAATAAACAGTATGACAGACAAAAAAACACAGAAATATTTTAGTGGATAGAATAATAGTAATAATCATTACTATCAAATAGTATGTGTAAGTATCCTTCCAAATGCATTAATTGTACATTTTGTTGAAATGCTCCTAGTCGCTTTCGATTGCATCATGATTTTTTATTAGAAGCAGTCATCTAAAGTGTTTTAAATAAATGAGATGATGATGATGATGATGATGATAGAAGTCTTCCACTTTGTTCCGCTATTCGCCATCCCATCGGGCAGTTGATTGGTGGCCTGTATCTGACACTTATTGGCAAAACATACTGACGAAGAAAATATAGTTATTCTCGAATGGAAGCCTGCCTTTTGGCGAAATTCTCCCATTTTCGAACAACAAGAAGCATGCCACGTTCATATGATTTTGAGATGGTGGAGAAGATTTGTACCTCAGTTGGATGATTGTGGTGGTGGTGTTTGGTTCGTTTATATCAATACACATCGACAATTATGGACACACATTCGATTGGAACAATGTGGAAAACTTCTATCTGAAGTTTGTGCTGACGATGTTGTTCAGCAGAAGAACAATGAAAGCTCCACAACCAAAACATCCAGATCAGAGAACTAAACACCACTACCACCACAATCATCCACCTGAGCTACAAATCTTCTAGACCATCTTGATGATGATGATAAGCAGTTTTTCTTCATTCACATCAACATAAGTATAAGGATCTAGAGAATTTTGAAATTTCATTAGAATCGTGAATTAATCTAAGTTAATCGACCATATAAAACCTTGATCTTGCGCGCGAACGCCTAACCTGTAGACTTGGGATCTTGGGTTCGACTGCTGCATACAGGACCGTGGATGCGAACTATTAAGGAGTCAAATACGAGGAGGAACCGACCATCCAGTGCTTCCAGGTTTTCAATAGCCGTTTAACTTACATCAATTCAAGATTCCGATAAGACTTTAAATAGAATAAATAAACACTTGCAAAATCCACTCTGGTTTACACGTATGATCAATTTAATCGAAAGAAAAACTATTGGGGACGTTAGATCCCCAAAACTCACTTAGAAAAGGTCCTAATTTTGGATTTTATGTTTTTGTGCATTGGCTGATCAGTTGACTTTGAGACAATATTTCCCACCCGGAAAATCCTTGATGTATTATTTTAGTACACTATTTTTGATGGCTCTACCAAGGACGTTTCTATCATGTTTAAATAAACTCGATTTGTGTGCTTGAAAAACCTCATATTTTCTGGGTGCTTGTAGAATACACTTTCTACGCCTATCGTGTCACTCAATCATTCGGCTTCTCTACCGTTTACCGAGTAAAGGGAACTCGTAATAGTTTCAAGCATATCAGAACCGTGTAAGTGTAAATTATTTTTATGTTTTTTTGACTGAAAATTTGTGATAAACACTTTTTTATTACTATAAATCAGATACCGGGAACTAGTACATTCTTAGTAGGAGGATTAACAATACAAAAAGGACTATTCTAGTGTCTTTATGCAATTTTTATCATCACTTACAACTAACTATAGAGAAGAGAATGCAAAAAACAGAGAACACTCAGAAAAATAGCAAAAAATCAATATGAACGCTGTGTTATTTCTTATTCTGTGATCTAATGACCCAAAAAAGATTAATCAACTGCCCTATTGTAAGCATCCTCTCCATTTTAACCAACTAAATGATGGTTTGAGGTTATCCAGGGATAAAACAAGCATAAAATATTAGCATTAAGAATGTTTTATGAAGTAAATTGAAAAAACAATAGTAAACAAACATTATAAATCCCTAAAATTTTATTAGTACAACGAGATAAATTCATTGATTTAAACATATTTAAAGGCAGTAATAGAGAAGAAGTAATTATGAACATGTTATATAAACTTTTGAAGTAATTTTATTTCATATAGTGTAATTCATATGGAGATTCAGTCAGTCAGTCAGTTGCGACGTAGAACTTCGTACGTATGTACATAAGTTCATTTTGCCATACCACATTAGCACAGAGACGCAAATGTCAAATCAATTCCCATAGTAATAAAGATAGTAGAAGTATTATTGGTAATGAGGAAGACTAGGGTTTGAAGATATTATTCAAGAAGTATAATTCAGTGAGATAAGATAAGAAAGACAAAGGTAGAGGTGCTGATTAGGATTTGAGAGAGCACAAAGAATGGATGCACTTGCGCCATTGCAAACGATTTTGAGCCATGTCATTCAAGGTCTCTAACCATTGGTGACTTTCGTCTTGCGGACCCCAACCAGGTAGTCTACATCTGCCAACATGACTCAGTCCACTAGTCAGTGACTTCATGGATTTCTCTCATGTTTTGGTTTGGCTGCCACTAGCTTTCTTCCAATCTACTCCTATACCACAAAACATAGCTCGTCGTGGCAGTCGGTGGTTAGCCATACGTAACACATGTCCCAATAACCTCAACTGATGAAGTTTCACTACTTCATTTATTGATCTGCCATCCTTGCCTAGTACTCGTTTCCTAACCACAGCATTGCTTACTCGGTTGTCCCACGATATACGAGCAATCCTTCGGGGACACCGATGATCGAATACTAGTTGCCTACGAACATCTTCTACTCTCACTGGCCATGTTTCTCATTCGTACAGTAGGACGAAGCGAACTGCTGAACAGTACACTCGTCCTTTGGTTAGTGATCGGAAATCACGCCTATGCCATAAGTGACGCAGGTTGGCAAAAGCCAATCGAGCCTTCTGTATCCGAGCTGAGATTTCGTCAGTCACTAGGCTATCAGCACTGATGAGACTCCCTAGATAATTGAAGCGGTCTACACGCTCGACTACTTCACTCCCTATCACTAGTTCAGGTGCCGATGCAACCAAGTCTTGAAGCAACATTTTGCATTTCGAGGGGGAAAACCGCATCCCGAACATGCTCGCATTGTTGCTTATGGTAGTCAGAAGGCTCTGCATTTCGTCAGCGTCTTCACCGAATAGAACTATGTCATCGGCATATTCTAGATCAGTAAGCGACTTTCCTGGTAGAAGGTCAACCCCTGAAAAATCTGACGAGCTTAATGTTATTTCTAAGAGGATGTCTACGACAAAGTTAAACAAGAATGGAGAGAGTGGACATCCCTGACGGACACCACTTGAAGTAGAGAATTCAGATGACAGTTCGCCATAAGCTCTCACTCGAGTAGAGAGCTTGTATGAGGTTAATGTACTTCTTTGGTACACCTCTCAATGACAGTCACTGCCACGGAACCTCACGTTCAACAGAGTCAAATGCCGCTTTTAGGTCCAGGAACACGACTATTGTCGGACGTCTAAATGTGTGTCTGTGCTCCAGGACCTGTCGTAGTGTGAAGATGTGGTCTATACAACCACGTCCAGGTCGAAAACCAGCCTGGTTTTCTCGAGTCTGCTCTTCACGAGCTTTCGTTAAGCGTCTAAGTATAATCGAGGCTAACAATTTAGAAACTATATTAGTTAAACTGATTCCCCTGCAATTGTCAGAAGACTTTTGTCCTTTCTTGTAGATTGGGACAATTAGCGACTGAGACCAGTCAGATGGGATTACGTCCAGTTCCCAGATTCTACCTAGGATTTCGGTCAGTCTAACTGTTAAAACTGAACCAGCATACTTAAACATCTCAGGGGTAAGCCTATCAGGACCTGCTGCTCTACCTCCCTTTAGATTTCCTATAGCTTTCTCAACTTCATGTAGACTGGGAGGACTTAAATCGATTTGCCATTCAGGATGACTTGGGATCGTGGGCAACCGAAGTGTGGCTCGAGGCTAGTTGAACTGATCCCTAAAGTGTTCTGCCCATCGGTCCAATCTCCTGGATTGAGAATGGATAATAAGACCATCCATTTCCGAGATCGTCTCACTCACATTCGGGTTCCTAATACCGGGTTTCTCTAATAAGGCGGAGATTCATTTTAAGAATAAGTAAAATTAACTTGTGTTATTGCTTTATAAATGATATTTTTGAAACAAAAACTACTAGAATTAATAAAAATCTATTTTAAAATTAAGCAAAACCAATAAAAAAATATCTTACAATCATGCATCAAATTTAATTTTCTTTGAATAGAAAAACAATAGTTCTACTGACAATTTATTAGTAATTCATTTTAATAAATATTTTAAACAAAACTGATTGAATCATAAGTTGATGGAGACGTTTTGATTGTATAATTATTTTTTTAACTTAGGAGGCAATGCATTTTTGAAGGATCAACAAAATTAAAAACAGACATATTATTATTATTATTATTATTATTATTATTATTATTAGTAGTAGTAGTAGTAGTAGTAGTAGTAGTAGTAGCAGTAGCAGTAGTAGTAGTAGTAGTAGTGTAGTGAACGAGAACACAGGTGGGGCAACCGGATAGTATGTAACGAAAATTACAGAGTTACTCAGTAAAATTGGAAAACCATATCGTAAATCGTTAATTTGCAAAATATCAGTCCATCATATCGAACTGGATTGTTCCTGTTGCAATACATCAATCCATTGTCACTATTCATGCGTTTCATACAAATTCCATTGTGTTCTAACTCTTCCTTTCTCGATCTTCACCCATCTTCTGCTGCCAGACATTACGTTGACACTCACGTCATATACTACTTATAAGTAGCTCACACCACAGTAGTAGTAGTAGTAGTAGTAGTAGTAGTAGTAGTATTTAACATCATTTTTTTATCCTTAACTGGTTGTTTGACTTATATTGATCAATTTCCTGTGTAGTTTTTACGTTATTTGTATTTACAGTAAGGTGAATAACTTCAGTAGATATTCGAAAACCATTGATAGGGAACAGTAGTAAACTTATTTTTCTTGTTAAATGATATTCGCTGGCAAGACTAATCACAAAGCATTATAAAATAGCATACTGTTTAAATATTTGACAGTCGACGCCACTACTCACTTACGTACATATACTAAAAGAACTAGACGGGCATGATGCTAGTTAATACTCACTATTCAATCAATGTAGACGAATCACTCGTGTAGGAAGCTAGTCCCAACCTAAGTAGATTAATGATAATGTTTCACATACTATAACACTAGTAAATATAAGTCGCACAGTAGGAAGAACATTGTTATTCTCATGATTACTTGTACTCTTTTTGTTGACAAGTTTTAATTAGTATTGAACCTAGATCCACGATTTCCTGTAAATCATAAAACCATTTAAAATTGAATAAACACAAACGAAAATATGATGAATACCTTAACTGTGGTACATTTATAAAGGTGGGCCAAAATAACAAGCACTAACTGTGATTTACACTGTACATTCAATTTCTATCAGTATATTTCTCAAATTTCAAATATATTTTCAGTTAGCGCTTTGGAGATTTGTGTTTTTTACACATTTGAAATCATCAATCAATCATTGTTAGACTACCATTAGAAACCTGAAAGCACTGGACGGCCGTTTCGTCCTGGTATGGGACTCATCAGTGGCAGTGCGCATCCACGACTCCTGCACCTCGCAGGACTCGAACCCGGGACCTTCGGTTGATTAAATGCTTAGTTTTAACTACTTTTAATGATGTGTTTTTTTAAAAATTAAATTTACCTATGTCAGTCAGTCAGTCAGTTGCAACGTAGAACTTCGTACGTAAGTACATCAGTTCATGTCGCCATACCACATCAGCACAGAGATATAATTGTCAATTCAAATCCAATAGTAGAAGAGGTAGTAGAGGAG
>OX103971.1:78295374-78329183 GCA_944470395.2 Schistosoma turkestanicum | reverse complement strand
CATTGTTAACTGTGGTTAGAAGTGATCTTAATGTTTGCGATATTGTTACTGAGCTAATGAGCATAATTTTGTTAGGATGTGATTCGGACTCAAATTTTACCGAGAGCAACAATTTCTCCGAAATTGTAGGTGCAACTATCAAAGGAGTGATAACTGTGATGAAACCTAAGTTGACAGTTGACTATCGACTACCTACCTGATGCACACGGCATCAGGTCACTAAGATTTGTGGCTAAATTGAAATTTGATGGATAAAATCAGATCAGTATTAAAGAAGAAAATAAACACAGCATAAGTCACTATTACTCATTAATCTATCAACTGTAAATAACATACCATTATTTCAATGTATCAAGTTATGACAACTCACGAAGAAATATAAACTTAGCGTTTCGTTTCACACAAGGTGTATTTATTCAACTTAAGTTCTAAAATTGAATCATCCAACATTTTAGCTTTTAAAAAATATACTACTAAAATGCGGAAAAAGTAGTCACACAAATTCTGTTCAAAATTCAGACTTACATTGTGATAATTTTTAAGTTCATTAAAGAATGGAATTATTGAAGATGAATAATCATAATAAAAAGTGTTTTATGATATTTAAAATGCTGAACTCAAAATTTCATTAATAAATTGATCAATACAGATTGACAATAAACATGATTGGTATTTGTCAGTGATACGTATGAGAAACATGTACAGTTGCAAATGACATTAAATAAGCAAGTTATTTTTTTATAATCGCAGTATGTGGTAATATCAAAAAAAAATGACACAGTGAAAGAAAGAGCAGGAGGTGAAGCTAGATGGAATTAACAACTTTACTGACAAAAGTGATGACTACGTTTAAACGAAAGTAGTAATTCTAAGTAGTATGAAATTCCAGTGAAAATAAAATGCTTAAAAATAATTAGTAAACTAGATGCCAGAAATGGTGATTCTAGTTTAACTACCAGTCACAATCTGTTACGCCTGGACTTAAACACGTCAGCTTGATATACTTGAACTATTACGAGTTACGTAGTCGGAAACGCGAGAGCGAGGATCGAGGATCCGGCGACACGACATGCTACTCAAATCCGATTATCCCAACTCCCATATTTAGTAAGAAAATATAAGAAGACAAGATATAAAGTAGATCCTGTATTCTACAAGCATCCAGAAAGTACGAGGTCTGAATCCAGAAGGGAACCAGGATCCTGGACTAGGGATCCGGGACCGAGGCTTGGTCCTGGTCGTGGTCCTAAAGTGTTACAGATAATGCGAATTTATACATTTTGGTCGAATAGGAAACAGCATCGAATTCTGTGGCATTAACAGTTAAGACGACCAATAGGAAGTAACACTTGAAGTGACATTGAAAGTCACGACAACCAATAAGAAAGAACATTTGAAATGACATTGACAGTCCGGATGACCAATAAGAGACAACATTGAAGTATTTGACTTTGACAGTTAAGACGACCATAATTTTGACTAATAGAAATCGACCAATAGGAATTGACCAATAATTCTCTTAGGATATTGGATGAATATCCTAACACAATCGTACTACCAATAGTAATAATGACTTGAAAAATTAATTATATGTAAGGTAGTCATTAGGAATGTGGTATGGATTATAAATGAATTAACGGACTTTTTATTACTAATAAAAGTAAGAGTTCTGTCGTATTGAAAATGACTGGTTGGTAACTCATAGCATGAGGCTGATGAGCATGAATTACAGTCATAAAAGAGAGCGAAGAGATAATGATCAATCGGGCTGTTTATTTGTGCTAAATTAAAAAAAACTGAAAGATGTTCTTACTGTATAATATTAGAAACAGAAGTCAAATTGTAGTAGAGAAGACTAATAGAAGTCTGTACTGAATATGAAAAACATTAGCTTTTTGATTTCAATCAAGTGTTAGCATGATAAAATCATTACCTATTGCCATTAATGAATTATTTCAGTGGGAAATTGTTTTGATTGCAAACAAGCTTGAACTTTAAATTAATTCTGCAGAAAGATCAGAAGAATCTTGGGGGAAGTAAGAACTTACGAGTTTACCTAGTCGGAAAACTAGAGCGAGGATCGAGGATCCGGCAACACGACATGCTACTCAAATCCGATTATCCCAACTCCCATATTTAGTAAGAAAATATAAGAAGACAAGATATAAAGTAGATCCTGTATTCTACAAGCATCCAGAAGGTACGAGGTCTGAATCCAGAAGGGAACCAGGATCCTGGACTAGGGATCCGGGACCGAGGCTTGGTCCTGGTCGTGGTCCTAAAGTGTTACAGATAATGCGAATTTATACATTTTGGTCGAATAGGAAACAGCATCGAATTCTGTGGCATTAACAGTTAAGACGACCAATAGGAAGTAACATTTGAAGTGACATTGAAAGTCACGACAACCAATAAGAAAGAACATTTGAAATGACATTGACAGTCCGGATGACCAATAAGAGACAACATTGAAGTATTTGACTTTGACAGTTAAGACGACCATAATTTTGACTAATAGAAATCGACCAATAGGAATTGACCAATAATTCTCTTAGGATATTGGATGAATATCCTAACACAATCGTACTACCAATAGTAATAATGACTTGAAAAATTAATTATATGTAAGGTAGTCATTAGGAATGTGGTATGGATTATAAATGAATTAACGGACTTTTTATTACTAATAAAAGTAAGAGTTCTGTCGTATTGAAAATGACTGGTTGGTAACTCATAGCATGAGGCTGATGAGCATGAATTACAGTCATAAAAGAGAGCGAAGAGATAATGATCAATCGGGCTGTTTATTTGTGCTAAATTAAAAAAAACTGAAAGATGTTCTTACTGTATAATATTAGAAACAGAAGTCAAATTGTAGTAGAGAAGACTAATAGAAGTCTGTTCTGAATATGAAAAAATATTATCTTTTTGATTTCAATCAAGTGTTAGCATGATAAAATCATTACCTATTGCCATTAATGAATTATTTCAGTGGGAAATTGTTTTGATTGCAAACAAGCTTGAACTTTAAATTAATTCTGCAGAAAGATCAGAAGAATCTTGGGGGAAGTAAGAACTTACGAGTTTACCTAGTCGGAAAACTAGAGCGAGGATCGAGGATCCGGCGACACGACATGCTACTCAAATCCGATTATCCCAACTCCCATATTTAGTAAGAAAATATAAGAAGACAAGATATAAAGTAGATCCTGTATTCTACAAGCATCCAGAAAGTACGAGGTCTGAATCCAGAAGGGAACCAGGATCCTGGACTAGGGATCCGGGACCGAGGCTTGGTCCTGGTCTTGGTCATAAAACGTTACACATAATGCGCATTTATACATTTAAGTCGAATAGGAAACAGCATCGAATTCTGTGACATTGACAGTTAAGACGACCAACCAATAGGAAGTTACATTTGAAGTGACATTGATAGTCACGACAACCAATAAGAAAGAACAATTGAAATGACATTGACAGTCCAAATGACTAATAAGAGACAACATTGAAATATTTGAATTTGACAGTTAAAAAACGACCATAATTTTGACCAATAGAAATCGACCAATAAGATTTGATCAATAATTCTCTTAGGATATTGGATGAATATCCTAACACAATCGTACTACCAATAGTAATAATGACTTGAAAAATTAATTATATGTAAGGTAGTCATTAGGAATGTGGTATGGATTATAAATGAATTAACGGACTTTTTATTACTAATAAAAGTAAGAGTTCTGTCGTATTGAAAATGACTGGTTGGTAACTCATAGCATGAGGCTGATGAGCATGAATTACAGTCATAAAAGAGAGCGAAGAGATAATGATCAATCGGGCTGTTTATTTGTGCTAAATTAAAAAAAACTGAAAGATGTTCTTACTGTATAATATTAGAAACAGAAGTCAAATTGTAGTAGAGAAGACTAATAGAAGTCTGTACTGAATATGAAAAACATTAGCTTTTTGATTTCAATCAAGTGTTAGCATGATAAAATCATTACCTATTGACATTAATGAATTATTTCAGTGGGAAATTGTTTTGATTACAAACAAGCTTGAACTTCAGATTAATTCTGCAGAAAGATCAGAAGAATCTTGGGGGAAGTAAGAACTTACGAGTTTACCTAGTCGGAAAACTAGAGCGAGGATCGAGGATCCGGCAACACGACATGCTACTCAAATCCGATTATCCCAACTCCCATATTTAGTAAGAAAATATAAGAAGACAAGATATAAAGTAGATCCTGTATTCTACAAGCATCCAGAAAGTACGAGGTCTGAATCCAGAAGGGAACCAGGATCCTGGACTAGGGATCCGGGACCGAGGCTTGGTCCTGGTCGTGGTCCTAAAGTGTTACAGATAATGCGAATTTATACATTTTGGTCGAATAGGAAACAGCATCGAATTCTGTGGCATTAACAGTTAAGACGACCAATAGGAAGTAACACTTGAAGTGACATTGAAAGTCACGACAACCAATAAGAAAGAACATTTGAAATGACATTGACAGTCCGGATGACCAATAAGAGACAACATTGAAGTATTTGACTTTGACAGTTAAGACGACCATAATTTTGACTAATAGAAATCGACCAATAGGAATTGACCAATAATTCTCTTATGATATTGGATGAATATCCTAACACAATCGTACTACCAATAGTAATAATGACTTGAAAAATTAATTATATGTAAGGTAGTCATTAGGAATGTGGTATGGATTATAAATGAATTAACGGACTTTTTATTACTAATAAAAGTAAGAGTTCTGTCGTATTGAAAATGACTGGTTGGTTACTCATAGCATGAGGCTGATGAGCATGAATTACAGTCATAAAAGAGAGCGAAGAGATAATGATCAATCGGGCTGTTTATTTGTGCTAAATTAAAAAAAACTGAAAGATGTTCTTACTGTATAATATTAGAAACAGAAGTCAAATTGTAGTAGAGAAGACTAATAGAAGTCTGTACTGAATATGAAAAACATTAGCTTTTTGATTTCAATCAAGTGTTAGCATGATAAAATCATTACCTATTGACATTAATGAATTATTTCAGTGGGAAATTGTTTTGATTACAAACAAGCTTGAACTTCAGATTAATTCTGCAGAAAGATCAGAAGAATCTTGGGGGAAGTAAGAACTTACGAGTTTACCTAGTCGGAAAACTAGAGCGAGGATCGAGGATCCGGCAACACGACATGCTACTCAAATCCGATTATCCCAACTCCCATATTTAGTAAGAAAATATAAGAAGACAAGATATAAAGTAGATCCTGTATTCTACAAGCATCCAGAAAATACGAGGTCCGAATCCAGAAGAGAATCAGCATCCCGGACTAGGGATCCGGGACCGAGCCTTGGTCCTGATCGTGGTCACAAAAAGTTACAAATAATGCGTATTTATACATTTTGGTCGAATAGGATACAGCATAGAATTCTGTGGCATCGACAGTTAAGACGACCAATAGGAAGTAACATTTGAACTGACATTGACAGTCCGGATGACCAATAAGAGACAACATTGAAGTATTTGACTTTGACAGTTAAGACGACCATAATTTTGACTAATAGAAATCGACCAATAGGAATTGACCAATAATTCTCTTATGATATTGGATGAATATCCTAACAGAACTGGACCATTGAAATTTAATACAGCCTTTCATCGGGCGGGATACTGGAAAACTCAACAACTTCAAGATAGATCATGGTAACAAGTTTCAGTCCTCTCCCTATATACTCAATGAAACTACGATGGAAAAAACTGGAACAGAGTCAAAGAAGAAATATGTCATGAGGTTTTTTGGCCAAAAGAAGCACTACACAAGGTTTAGGTCTCTTTTTATACTCTGGATAAGATTCAAAACGGGAAGAACAAGAAAGTAGCAATCAATATCAGCCGAACAAGAGCAAAGAAAGCCAATGCACAAGCTAAATACACAGAAGCAAACAGGCAAGTGAAGAGAAGCATCAGAGCTGACAAACATAAATATGAGGAAGTTTTAACAATGATAGCAGAGAAAAGGTGCAAGAGAAGAAAATATGAGACACATATGTTACAACATAGGAGCTAGCTGAAAATATAGTAAACCAGAACTGTCATTCTAGAACAAACAACGCAAAGCAATCATTGACATTCAAGAACAGAGGAATAAAGGGGCAAAGAAATTTGAAGAACTATTGAGATGATTAGCCCCACCCAACATGGGAGCAGCACCTACGGACCTCTCGATTGATGAGGACCAACAAACAATAGAAGAAATCAGTATAGACATCCGACTAACCAATGGCGGCAAAGCAACGGGGCCAGACAACATGTTAGCCGATGCGCTGGAAGCAGACGTAACAGTAGTACCTGCAAAGATACTTCAAATTCGCTTCAGCAAGATTTAGGAGGAAGAACAAGTACGAAGGGACTGGCAAGAAAGACACCTACCGAAGATATCAAAGAAAGGCGATCTAAGCAAGTGTGAGAACTTCAGAGTGTTGTTGTTGAAAGTAATCGATTGCAGTCCAAACTATGAATCAATAAAAATAATGATTTAAGCTTCATCGCATTGCTAAAACCAGTCAGTGGCTGTCTAGACTCAGTAGCTAAGTGGATAGATAACGCAATGATATTTGGAGTGAAAGGTAGGGGTTTCGAGTTTTGAGATGAATATTAACTCTAGGACGCAGGTACATCACAAGCTGACGAGTTGCAAATAAGATGAAACAAGCCTCCTGGATTTCACTAATAGCCACGCCTCATCTCTACTTATAATGCTTGTGATCTAATGACCACCAACCATATCAAGGCAATTTGAACAGGTTGCACATATGCCACCAAATGAATGAGACCGATTCAACACAACCAATACAAATAAAAATCCTATTGATTATTCAGTTTACATGGATTATCATGTTTTTAGTTTTTAAGGTGAAATTAGTATAGTTCAGTTTTACTAATCTGGATTATGAAATAGTGTAACCGAATATTGTATCACGTAACCGGATCGTTTATTTTTTTTACTTAAACATGATCATGTATTTGCTTTCGATTTGATAAAAAAAATAAGAGAATGAACGATTTTTTAATCTATTAATTGGTGTGGTGGTATTATCTTATCAAAAGTGATTGAAAAATACAAAATCTTGAATACGACACACTAAACCAGTGTTATATCTGTAACTGTTTACCAATATCACGTGACAAATACGAAACACCAATTAGAATTATGTTTAGCACCAGACAGATACAACACAGAACTTCGTACATAAGTACATCAGTTCAGGTTGCCATACCACATCAGAACAGAGACGCAACTGTCAGTTCAAATCCAAGAGCGATAGCAATAGTGGAAGTATTAGCAGTAATGGAGAAGATTAGGGAGCGAAGATATGATTCTAAAAGTATAATTCAGTGAGATAAATTTAGAAGGAGAAAGTTAGAGATTATGAGGAATTCAGAAGCTTAGAATTTCATAGAACACAAAGAGTGGATGCACCTGCGCCATTGCGAACGATTCTGAGCCATGTCGTTCAAGGTCTCTAACCATCGGTGACTATCGTCTCGCGGACCCCAACTAGGCTACCTAGTTGGGGTCCTCGAGACGATAGCACCAGAATCCTTGAGTCTGCTCTAAATCCTTATTGGTCCGCAATTCCATAGCTTCTTGCTACTATGCCCAGAAGTTCTTGGGCAACCTTCACAAAATTAGCCATAGGTCAAGTAAACATAATTTACATACCAAACATACTAGGCTACATCACACCATAGAATGAGAAAGTACGTTTAAACACAGGGTTAGCCAAAAGTGGCTGTAAATAGGGGAGTCTGTGAATGAATGATAGTCTGGCAAAAGATTAGAAATAGCGAAACATATACAAAAGTAGTTTAAAAGTCATTCAAGGGCTTATTGATTATTATATTTCTTCGTCTAGATTCTGTACTAGTTATACGGGATTTCACTTCTCCTCACAAACATTTCCTGGACATATAGATACACATTTTGGGGCAGAGTTTTGGAGGTTTGTGTTTTTACACATTTGAAATTATCAATCAATCAATCATTGTTAGACCAGTAACATTCGAAACCTGGAAGCACTGAAACACGGCTGTTTCGTCCTGAAATGGGACTCATCAAAGGCACTACACATCCACGACGATGATTTCAAAAGATTCACATATTTGATTCGAAATCCCTAGGATTAATGTAAAAGTGAGAGATTGAGTTCAAAGTTTTCACGTTTCGTGTCAATCATACTAGAATTTCCGTACGTTTCGATCTCATTTTAAGTTCAAAATGATACCACATATCATATAATCAGGATCTTAAAGAAATTCATGTCAAAGGTAAAAAAGTATACGATATTTATTTACTGAGTTAATTCTGTTTGATGAACATAAAAACTCAAATCTCCTCCTAGTTCACATAATTATCCAGTTGACATATTTTTTATCTGATTTATAACGTCGTAAGAAATAAATTCACAAAAGTTTAGACCCCACGTTTGAATTAACTTTCTAAATAATAATTATACAATGCATTTTTAATTGAGAAACTAACAGATCTTTTTTCAAACACCTAAATCTAATCAGAGAAAAAAGGTTTTTTAAAGTTTTGAGTTTCGAATTCAAAGAGTTAATTTTTTTTACCATGTTGATTAAAACAAATCTAGAATTAATCAACACTTCCGACCTTTTTTTCATACGCATTCATAATGAAACAATGTTAGTTCGTTCTCAATCAAACTAGTCGTCTACTAAATTAATCAATAAAACTAAACGGAAATTTGAATAATTTACATAATCACTTATTGAACAGAATTAGTTGTATGATTAGAAATACAACTAACTAACTAACTAACTAACTAATAATTATAGGCTACATCCTTCATTAGATATGTTTTAGACATTTTCGGAAAACTAATTTCAATGTCATCCGATTGAACATAAATGATTTGATCAGTCGAACAGAAGGAAATAAAGCCGAAAATATTCGATCATCATATAATTAGCTTAATAAATACACATATATATATTATTCAATGAAATTCTAAGCTTCTGAAATCCTCATAATCTCTAACTTTCTCCTTCTAAATTTATCTCACTGAATTATACTTTTAGAATCATACCTTCGCTCTCTAATCTTCGCTCCTTACTGATAATAATTCTACTATCGCTATCACTGTTGGATTTGAACTGACAGTTTCGTCTCTGTGCTGATGGGGCATGACAACCTGAACTGATGTACTTATGTACGAAGTTCTACGTTGTATCTGTCTGTCTGTATTGTAACAAATTTTCATCATTATACACAATAGGAAGAATAAATGGGAAAATCTTGCCGTTTTTTATATTTCCCAAAGTTCAATTAATTATTATAATATAATATCAGAATAATATTTTATCAATTCAATAATCTTCGTCAATATTACTGATGAAAATGTCCACGTTATACATTGTTTCATATTGATTTGTTTGTTCTATATATACAATTTCGTTTTAATACATATTAATGTTTTTGCCATTAGAGTTATGGAGATTAGTGTTTGTTGTACACTGAAATCACTAATCAATCAATCGATCGTTGTTAGACCACCAAGATTAGAAACCTGGAAGCACTGAAAGACGGCTGTTTCGTCCTTGTATGGGACTCATCAGTGGCAGTGCACATTCATGACTCCTGCACCTTACAAGATTCGAACCCAGGACCTCTGGTCTTGTGCGCGAACATCTAATCTCTGGACCACTGGGCCGGCATCCAACGCTGTTAATGTCTAACTCTGATTGATGTAGGGATTTTGCACGACCTCACCCATTTGTCTTTGGTAGTTACTGCCTACACCCGACAGGGTTGAACTCCATTGGTCATGTCTTCTCAACTAGAACTCCGAGAATTTCCTCATGAAGCTAGTCACTGGTGGGCACTGTTACGATATTTTCAGGCAGTTTTGGAGGTTTGTGTTTTTACACATTTGAAATCATCAATCAATCATTGTTAGACCAGCAACATTAGAAACGTGGAAGCGCTGAAAGATGGCCGTTTCATCCTGATATGGGACTGACTCATCAGTGGCAGTGCACATCCATGACTCCTGCACCTTACAGGATTCGAACCCAGGACCTCCGGTCTTGTGAGCGAATGTCTAGCCTCTGCACCACTGGGTCAACATCCAATGGTGTTAATGTCTAACGCTGATCAATCTACAGATCAAAATATTATTACAATATCTATTCAGCTATTAAGTTCCGATCACTATTGATATATATATGTGATGGGAAGTGAATTTTATTCCATTTTTCATATTGATTATTTAAGTGTTCTCAATGATGTTTAGGATCAGTCACTTTTGGCATACACACATATATAAATTTGTCAAGAAATAAGTTTCTAACAGAGAATAATTCAGACAGTTGAATATATATGGACAGTTTTACAAGAGTGAAGTTTCAGATATTCGCAAAATCAAACAACGGAAAATTGTCATAGATGGAGTTTTAGGACGCTTGCTTACGTTTATTTCTTTTAGACGAGGAACATCAAGCGTGACGTTTTTAGCAGACACACCAGCGTAGTGGAAAGTATTCAAAATCACTTGAGTAGCTGGTTCTCCGAGAGATTGAGCTGCTCGTGCTCCAACCATTTCACCTGCGTGGATATGAGCTTGTTGGAAACGGGCACGGACTTCACCTAATACCCAATCTAAAGCTTCGTAACTGAGGCGGTAGTCAATGATTACCTTCTTCGCACATAGCGATGCTCTAATCAATGAGATTAACAAAAGTGTGGCATTTGCATTGGCCTCTTTGCTCAGTCGGTCATCACCTGCCACAACTATTAGGCGCCTGCAAACCATTTCGGCGACTTGTCTGGGGTGAATATTTGTCTTTGAAAGCGGATCTATTTCAAAGATTTTCTGAGCATTCATTACTAGTCGATTAATGTTGCACGGTAAAACAACAGATTCATTAGTCTGTTTGATAACAAAACGAAGAATATCTCTATCAGAACACAACTGAAGCCATTCTGACTCAAGTTCTGATTGTGTTTGTGAATCTGTAGCCAAACTATGGGCAACATCCTCAGGCGTACATCGTCTCAGAACTCTTTCGTTACCAATTTCGAATATGCATTACTAGTCAGTTACATAGTCAAGAATTTACATCAGTTAATCAGTATTCTACATTTAAACACACTAATCTTAATTCATTACTTTTAGTTTTCAGCTATCATTAAACTTCTTTTCATGTACAATAGTTACAGTCATGATTCAATGAATTGAGTTAATCCCTTAACAAAAATTTTTGCTAAGGATTAAGCATAAACAAATAGTCGTTCAGTCAGTTGCAACGTAGAACTTCGTACGTATGTACATAAGTTCATGTTGCCATACCACATTATTAGCACAGAGACGCAAATGTCAAATCAAATCCCATAGTAATAGAGGTATTAATGGTAATGAAGAAGACTAGGGATTGAAGATATTATTCAACAAGTATAATTCAGTGAGATAAGGTTAGAAAGACAAAGGTAGAGGTGCTGACTAATCCAGAAGGTTAGAATTAGAGAGAGCACAACGAATGGCTGCACTTGCGCAATTATAAATGGTTTTGAGCCATGTCATTATTCAAGGTCTCTAACCATCGATTATTATCATCTTGCGAACCCTAACCAGGTAGTCTACATCTATCAACATGATACAGTCCACTTGTCAGTGAGTGACTTCATGTGCATTTCTGCCATGTTTTGGTCTGGCCGCCCCTAGCTTTCTTCCAACCTACTCCTCCTACACCACAAAACATAAACAAATAAAACAAAACATGTTTAATAATAAGAACATGATTTCATTTATTTATATCTGATTAATAAACCAACTTCAATGAATATATATATATATATATATATATATATATATATATATATATATATATATATGCAATAATAGTGCACAAAATTACAGACACGAATTAGAATTTCACAAATTTCAATCAATAAAATTATAATACTTTTGAAAATGAGAAAAAAAACAAAACAACATCAATATTAACAGAATGTAAGAAGAAGAATCAGTAGAAAAACTCATATATATTTTTTGTTTATTATTAAATCTGATATATAAACGCTAGGAAAAGAATAGATTATTCAAAAAAAAAAACATTGTATGTTAGCATGATGTGATCAGTTTTTTTTTTTGGTGGCTGGCTGGCTTCTTACATGACATAGAATAATGAAATTGTTAAATTGAAGCAGTAGAGAACAAGACACATTTTGCAATACAGTACAATACAATTCATCTCATTAAGCCAATGCATAGAAAAATATTTTCAAGTTGATTTATTAAGTAAGTAAGTAAGTAAGTAAGTATGGGATAGACAAATTAAACAAAAAGAAATCATGTTTATTAGACGGGTCTATGAGGTTTATCCACACACACACACGCGCACACACACAACCAGAAAAAAAAGACATATTAGAATTTTGAAATTGAAAAAAAAATGGTAGAAATTGTTTAATTTTAAAAATAAAACAAATTTGTTCAATAATACTCGTCAATGGTCGAATGAAACTTGATCAATGAACTTTTTTTGGAATCCAGAAGTAAACTCTTTTACAAAAAAAAAAACTGATGACATTTCACAAGTACAAATGTCTCTCTACATACACACACACACACAGATCTTGAAAAGTAAAACAGCACATATAATCATGCAAGCCAACAAACAAGTGAACATTTAAAAATCTGTTTTATGTATATATAGATATATAAATGTATGTATGTAAGTTAATAAAGTTGAATGATGAAAATAATACTGTCGACTATAAAAAAACAAAAAATCAAAAGACAAAGTGAACTGAAGAAGAAGAAGAAGAACAGAAAAAACAAAACATGTGAAATCAATATTTTGCATTCTGAGGAATACTTCTTGATAGAATACAATGTTATGTTGTATATATATATCAATGTATATATAGTGTGATGATAATTTGTAAAAAAAACAATTTCACATAAGTAAGACATGATAATAAGAGAAAAAAAAATTACAAATGATTTTGTATGTTTTTTAATAGGGAAATTGTTTTCTCATTATCAAACCAATTTCTTTATTGAACATTGAATATAATATTGATCAATGTTTCAATTAGGTCTTGAAATTGAATAATTTTTTTTCTTTTCATTAAGTTAAACACCGTATATATTCCATAAGATGATGAGTTTATTGCGGTAAAACGAACGAACGAATGAACGAACAAACATGAAATAATACACGGGAAAAAAGGAGAAGAGTATAAAAGTAACAACACACAGTGAATAAAGATGAAACAACAACAAAACAAAGAGAGTGTGCAAATTTGTATAGCACTAGAAAAATCACATAATAAATATTAATAATATTATTATTATTAGTGGTATGAAAATAAGAAAAAACAGGGAAGGATTACGTCACGTGATAATAAGTAGGCAAATAAATATTAGTAATAAGAACAAGAATAATACTGTGAAATTTTGCCTAAAACTGAAGAGTTTATTCAATGAAATGATATTGAAAATTAGTCATAAAAGAAGAAGAAGAATGAAACTCTTTCAACATTTTGATTATTGAACATTGTTGGTATGTTGTACTAATCATTGGGACACAAGTGAATATTGTTATCACTGAAATATGGGTAAGATATGAGAAAAAAGAGGAAAAAATATAATTATTGAGAATTAGTCAAATAATTTACACAACAATAATAAAATACATTTTCAAATATCATACATTAATAAAATGAATCGAGATTAGTTAGACAATTATTGAAAGTAAGGAAGTACTAGACAGTTGTTCTGTGCTTGTGTACGACTGTTCAGCAATATATACATACGTGACATTGATGAAGGTCTAACTAAAAGGACTTTTAATTAATGTAAACTATGAGACTTGACAATCTCTACAAGCACCTCATGCTGATAATAACGTACTTACTAGTGACTAGTTTTGAGAATTAATTCATAAAGTGTAAGTGAGAAACTATGGTGAATGCAGTTTAGTCACGACCGTAGCTGCTACCTTGACGTGGTGGTCGGGCTTGCCTACTGCCATGACCCAACCGGGCTATATTGGCTGGAACATATGTTCCTGAAGGTTCTACCATGCCAGGTAGGGCGATTGGAGAACGATCAGACTAAAAGCAGCTACTCAAGGTCTGAGGGAGAAGTCGTATAACTGACTGCTGAGGTGTGTGACAGCAGTAACGTGTTTCCTTCGGACAACTAGCATCTGCAGCGATGCTGCCTTCTCACAAGGAAGGAAAGGTTAGAAATGGTCGACCCTAAAAATGTTACACCTCACTCTACCTCACGGATTTCCGTCTCCGTCGGTAAGGGTGCCCACTAAGGGCCTTTAAGAGGGGAGACAATACTCAAAAAACCTTTCATGATAAGGCCGTGCGTGTCCGGGCTCAAGCAGTTGTCCCTTGCACTGCGGGGTCACGCTCTCAGGTCTCTAAGACCAACACTAATCTACCTTTTTTCAGATTCCTCAAGAAACACCCTTCGGGAAGTGATAACCACCCTCATACCCGTAACAGCACACTAGACCAAACTGGTCAAATTCAAATCGTTCCTACACCCTCTAATATCCCTCTTATCTCCGCGACTAACTCTACTCACATTCTCTTATCTCACTGTATTGTTAATGAGAATACACGAGTTGTGGTTGCATATTAGTTAGAAGTTCCACATGAGGAGGAAACAAATATCTAATACTTCCAGATTTTCAACTATGATCTATGATCTAAGGTCACTGATCCATGTGACTTGGCCAATCAGATTTAACAAATTTCACAAACCTCTTTTACATTAAATAACTCAGTTATTCAGAATTTTATTGTCATAGGATGCATCTGGATTGATCTATTAGCTTTACAGTAAATAATGGAAAACTAATGATTTATGACTGTTTGGTCTATGATTATAGGTGTTACAACAAATCAAGCAAAAGGTCAAGATGTAGAGAAATCACTGAAAACAACATCGATTTAAGTTGTTTTAAATAGATTGAAGACTAGATTTCAAGAATGGAACCTAAAACACTATTTGTTTGTACCGAACAGTGAAGGATCAATCACATAAATGTTAAAGATAATGGCAAGAGGTTGGTACAGAGCGATCTTAAGTAAGAATGAACTAACGCGATGTTTTCCAGAGACAAAATGTAACTTTAAATACTTGCCAACTGCATGGACATGATCATATCACCTAGATGACTGTTAAAGAAAATACGTAACGATAAAACAACTCAGATTCTATGTTTATCGCTCAATAGTAACATGAGCCCAAGGGACAACTGCTTGAGGCCGGTCACGCACGGCCTTTTTATGGAAGGTTTTTTGAGTATTAGCTCCGCTCTTGAAAGCCCTTAATGGGCACCCTTACCGACGGAGACGGAAATCCGTGAGGTAGAGTGAGGTGCGACATTTTTAGGGTCGACCATTTCTAACCCTCCCTTCCTTGTGAGAAGGCAGCATCACTGCAGATGCTGGTCGTCCGAGGGAAACACCTTACTGCTGTCACACCCCTCTGTAGTAGTTAGCAGTACGACTTCGCCCTCAGACCTTGAGTAGCTGCTTTTAGTTTGATCGTTCTCCAATCGACCTGCTTGGCATGGTAGGACCTACAGAAACATATGTTCTTGCCAATATAGCTCGGTTGAGTCATGACGATAGGCAAGCCCGACTACCACGTCAAGGTAGCAGCTTCGGTCTTCTTTGTTTGTCGCTCGATATTAACATGACAGACACTTTGTTTAGTTTGTTCATTAAAATATACATTTCCTATTGATTTCTAAATTATTTACAATGTGAAGAGCTGACAAATCTCATTTATTGATCATGTGATAACTAATGCTATTAATAGAAAACTTTGGTAGCTTTCAGAATGTGAAACGGAACGAATTCGAAATGATCGAGCCATTGATCTGATGATTAAGTCCACAATGCTGTGGAACGACGTCAGGAGATGCAATCCCATGGTAGCCGGTGACTAACAACAGGTTCATATACTATTTTTTCTTCGGGGTAATAGAGCCTATATATACTCTTAGTTTGAACTCAGGGTTATAATTGCAGTAATGCTGAAACTACACGATTTTGTCCTAGTTATTGGACAAACTGATTAATCTATTCTCGAGTCATTGTTTAGATGTTTTTTGACCTTGTGAAATGTTCCTCTTATAGCTTTGGTTTTTATTTACTTGTGTGTGCATTGCTTAGGATTTTCAATACAAATGTCAAAACAGTTATACTGTATGGAGCGGAAACTTGCAGAACTACCAAAGCAATCATTCAGAAGATACAAGTGTTTAGTAACAGCTGTTTACGCAAAATACTTTGGATTCGTTGGCCAGACACAATCAGTAACAACGTACTATGGGAGGGAAAAAACCAGATTCCAGTGGAGGAGGAAATCAGGAAGAAGCAGTGGAAGTGGATAGGACACACACTACGAAAAGCACCTAACTGCATCACGAGACAAGCCCTCACATGGGACCCTTATGATCAAAGGAAAAGAGGAAGACCAAGAAACACATTACACCGAGAAATCGTGGAAGATATGAGAAGAATGAAAAAAAATTGGACAGAACTGGAAAGGGAAGCCCAGGACACAGTTGGTTGGAGAAAACTGGTCGGCAGCCATTTGGGGTAACAGGCGAAAATTGAAATTGTGCATTGCTTACTTCTCTCATCAGATATCTAAATTATTTTTGTTTGACTATAAATACAGAGTCATAACTCAATCTAATGGAGTTGACCTACTCAAATTCTCCGCTTTTACGTTTTCATTCTTATTTATTTCTGTGTACACAGGTGAATGGAATAAATTTATCCACCTAAAACCGTATTAGATTGCTAATTACTGCCGTCACGCAAACGAGTTTAGTCGAAATGTAAAAATAATGAAATTAGACAGAATTATTTCGTTAATAGAATTAATCGTTCTCGTATAAAAGGGAGTCAGATCTCGCGGTCACTTAAGGGTTTTCAAATCCTCTAGGGGGATCCCCTCCTTCGTACTCACCAACCGGGTTCAAGCTTCAGAAATTCACTTTTTCTCCTCTCAATTTCATAAACAACACTTCTTACCACGAGAAGGCAGTGGATAGAACTTCCCTATCAAAGGGAGAGAGGATTCTCACCGTTCTTGGTACGTACTAGAGCATTTGAGGGACAGCGAATGTTTACCATCAGAACAAAGCGAGCGACAAGGATAAATAGAATAGATAGTCATTGTTGACCAGTTACTAATGTTATGGTATAACTGAAAGCATAATGGTCAGAAAGATTACAGCTTAACGAGAAAAACAACTGACAAAAAAGAAGCGTACAGATATGAAAGAAAAATGTTACCTTAGCTAACGCCGACTTTGGTGAACGAGATGGTGGCTTTATTCCACTAGGCAAAGGAATAGACGTAGGTACAGGCATATGAGATTGTCCACTCATAGAAGATGATGATGGCATTATAGACGGTGCAGGTATACCAGAATTAGCAACCGGTGAATTTCCTAATAGCGGTCGAGATTTAGTAGATTGAACTTTTCCATACACTGAAGAAGGTTTCGGCAAACCACTAGGATATTGTTCTAAACTATCATCTGTAGTTGATTCTTGTCTTTTTATTAATTCACATGATGGTGGTTGTTGTTCAGTGATTGTAGGAATGTGTTTTTTGTTTGTATGCACCATTTCCTCATCATGTGCAGAGGTAATCGATGTGTTGATGGCACTAGCATTAGTATGCCCATTAGTAGCAATTTTGGATTTGATCTTATCTGGTGGAGTGATAGATGGAGCTTTAATACCACTTGGTGGACGGATTCCAGTTACACTAACTGATGCGGAGCATAAAACCGGTGGTGTACTCAATGAATTATTATCGCTCTACAGAAAGAAAAAAAGAGAAAGAAATAGCGCGATTAAATTGATATCTGACTATTTACCGGCAAGAATTCATAATTTTGACTACCATATTGGTTCGATGCTTGAATAATTAAAAAAAGACCCATCTTTTTGAGTAATATGAATATGCATTTTGTTATTCGAGAGTCAAGTTACACCGAATGACACAAAATGGGGGAGGGGCTTTCTAAACGCATATTCGAGCATACATTGGAATGATTTTGGAGAGCAGGATGTCAAACAGTGAATACTGGAGTCAGTCAGTTGCAACGTAGAACTACGTTCAGGTTGCCATACCACATTAACACAGAGACGCAGATGTCAAATCAAACCCCATAGTAATAGAGGTAGTAGAGGCATTAATGGTAATGAAGAAGAATAGGGTTTGAAGATATTATTTAAGAAGTATAATTGAGTGAAATAAGGTTAGAAAGACAAAGGTAGAGGTGCCGACGAATACAGAAGATTAGGATTTGAGAGAGCTGAAAGAATGAATGCACTTGCGCCATTGCTAACGGTTTTGAGCCATGTCGTTTAAGGTCTCTAACCATTGGTGACTTTCGTCTAGCGGACCCCAACTAGGTAGTCTACATCTACCAACATGACTCAGTCCACTAGTCAGTGACTTTATGGATTTGTGCCATATTTTGGTCTGGCCGTCGTTAGCTTTCTTCCAACCTACTCCTACACCACAAAACTTAGCTCGTCGAGGCAGTCGGTGGTTAGCCATACGTATCCGAGCTGAGACTACTGGAACATATCATCCAATTCGGGTCACGCTATCCCATTCAGAAAAATCTACACGATTACATAATTGGATTGAAAAGGGAACGAGCACAAAACAAAAACCTATGCACACTGCAGGAGAAATAAGTAAGTAATTCAATAGTTTCAGTTTGGAATATCTGTGGTTTAAGCATCAAATGGACTACTATTTTAGTCTATCATCGATCTAATAATCCATATATTTCTCAAGTTGATTGTTGTTAATAACCTGTTCCAACATTCTAAAAACTTATTATTCATTGGTTATTAGTACCAACCTACGTTTTTTCATTCTTTTCTCCTCCTCTTCTAATCTTGTTTGTCAAAAGGGACAACTAACTTCTAAACATTGGATTCGTGAATTGTATTCATTTTTTTTTTACTATTTTCCTTCACCCTATGAAGGCTAGACTAAAATTTATAGACGAGTCAATCAGATTTAAGCTGGCAACCTTTACATTTTTTTTTGGCGCTACATTAAATAATCTACATGGCTTATTCAAATATAATATTTTGGCATCGATAACAGTTGATAGTTAGTAATGAAAACTTGAATTCTAATTCCTAATCCTAACTTTCAACACTGACCCTTTTTCCTAATTCCTTACATTATGTTTATAATCCTATTTTAATCATAGTGATAGAAGCTTCTCTCAAGGTCCAGTTATTATCCAAACACTTGACTTAGATTACTTTCCATAATAAATCACAATAAAGATGATTCTACAATTTAAAGTAAACAACATCATTGAACACTAAAACCAATGGGTCATTTGAATTTTCTTTTTAGTTTTAATTATATCACTGAAATTAATTCATCAGTTTGATATAATCGGACTCAAATCCGACAGAGACAACGCAGAACTTTCGAACATAAGTACATCAGTTCAGGTTCAGGTTGCTATACCACGTCAGCACAGAGGCTCAACTGTCAGTTCAAATCCAAGAGTGATAGCGATAGTAGAATTATTAGCAGTAATGGAGAAGATTAGGGAACGAAGATATGATTCGAGAAGTATAATTCAGTAAGATAACTTAAGAAGGAAAAAGGTAGAAATTATGAGGAATTCAGAAGGTTAGAATTAGAGAGAACACAAGGAGTGGATGCACATGCGCCACTGCAAACGGTTTTGAACCATGTCATTCAGGGTCCCTAACCATCGGTGACTTTCGTCTCGCAGACCCCAACCAGGGAGTCTACACATATTAACATGACTCAGTCCACTAGTCAGTGACTTTATGGATTTGCGCCATATTTTGGTCAGGCCGTCGCTAGCTTTCTTCCAACCTACTCCTACACCACAAAACATAGCTCGACGAGGCAGTCGGTGGTTAGGCATACGTAAAACATGTCCTAACCACCTCAGCTGATGAAGTTTCACTACTTCATCTATTGACTACCATCCCTACCTAGAACTCGTTTCCTAACGACAGCATTGCTTATACGGTCGTCCCAGAATACATGAGCAATGCTTCGGAGACACCGATGATCGAATACTAGTAACCTACGAAAGTCCTCTACTCTTAACGGCCATGTTTCGCATCCGTATAGTAGGACGGAGCGAACTACCACTGGACTCAAACCAAATCACAAATGTATGGAATTACAGTTATCCCCCTATATATCAACTATTGTTTACACCTTTTCTCTATTGTAATAATTGACCAATAATAGATACACTCATAGAAAAAGCAATAGCTATCACACATCTTATCTATTGAGTTCAGGATATCTACTAGTTTGTGAAACAGATATGATTTTTATTTATAAAGAGTTCGTTCTTTCTTGTTTATGATTTTAAAGATTTTAATTGATCAAACTCGATTTGCAGGGAAATATACACTGTTATGCTGTTATTCATGTTAAAACGTCTCTTCTACAAGCAGACTATTATGATTTAATTTATTCGACAATCGAGCGCCTTAATTGAATAAAAGAATTTTCAGTAGTAGTAAAATAAAAAATTAACTCACTTCAGCAGAATTTATCTTATTCGACATTTTAATACTTTCTGGTGTATTAAATGTATTGGGCATTGTATTATTATTATGACTATTATTCTGTATTACATGGTTAGGATCGTCAGCTTTCACAGAAGTTATTTTAGGAGTGCTTGTTTTGTTTAAATCGGATGTTTTTACAGTAAATGATGGAGGTTTAATACGTGATTGAAATGAATCGGAAGTTGGCATACTTGACGAAGGTGAAGATGAAGATGTAGTAGTGGTAATCTTTGCAGAATCATCTACAACAGGTTTGAAACCGTTTACAGTTGGTTTTGTATGATTTGAAATATTATTATTATTATTATTCATATCAAGGGTAACAGTTTCATCAGATGGTTGTGAAGAATATTGTACATTTGTAATGCTATGACCAATTGTAGTCGACTTGATATTGTGATCAATACTGTGAGAATTCGATATTCTTCTATTATTGTCATTATCATTAATATTGGTTGATGAAGCAACATGATTTTTAATTGGAATTACACTGACAGAATGTGCTATAACAGGTTTTACAGATGATCCACTAACAGAACTAACATATTCTGAAGTAGTTTGAAGATGTACACTGAAAATAAAATAATAAGATAAAGAATTAATGATGATAATTGTTTCTAACATTGATGAATCAGTCAGTTACAAAGTAGAACTCAGTCAGTCAGTTGCAACGTAGAACTCCGTACGTATGTACATAAGTTCAGGTTGCCATACCACATTAACACAGAGATGCAAATGTCAAATCAAATCCCATAGTGATAAAGATAGTAGAGGTATTAATGGTAATGAACAAGACTAGGGTTTGAAGATATTATTCAAGAAGTATAATTCAGTGAGATAAGGTTAGAAAGACAAAGGTAGAGGTGCTGACGAATCTAGAAGATTACGATTTGAGAGAGCACAACGAATGGATGCACTTGAGGTGTGCCGATTTAATGCGTGTTCTTACGTTTCGTGATAAGCTCGTTCAGACTACCTTATCCAATTGACGTCTGACGGTTAATAAATCAGAAGATGAATTCCAAGTAGCGTATACGTTTATTGAAGCACACCACAATTAATAACAGCAGACCACAGACAGACCGGGCAGACAGACTAGCTAGCGAATATGCGAATGTGCGAATGTGCGAATGAATTAATAAGATTAAAATGTTCGTATATATACAAAGGAAAATGTCTGAGTCATCGTGGTATTGAAGAGATTAATATTAAAGCGAATAGGATGCATATGTGCGTAGGCGTTAAGCAATGCTCAGTCATACTAGCTCATACAAACCACATAATAAAAAATACCAATTGTACATACAAGTTGTTGCTAAGCGAATGGCTTGGTTAAATAAATTAATCGAAAGGGCTTAACCAAGTTAGATGTGAGAGAAGTGAAATATATGTGGAGGCACTACACACTTGCGCAATTGCAAACGATTTTGAGCCATTTCCTTCAACGTCTCTAACAATTGGCGGCTATCGTCTCGCGGACCGCAATCAGGTAGCCTACATCTACCAACATGAGTCAGTCCACTAGTCAGTGACTTCATGCATTTCTGCCATGTTTCGGTCTGGCCGCCCCTAACTTTCTTCCAACCTATTCCTACACCACAAAACATAGCTCGACGAGGAGGCCGTGGTTAGGCATACGCAACACATATCCAAACCTCCTCAACTGATTAGGTTTCATTACATCATGAATTGATCTGCCATCCTTACCTAGTACTCGATTCCTAATAATAGCACTGCTCACTCGGTTGTCCGAGGATATACGATCAATACTTCGAAGACACCTATGATCGAAAACCAATAACCTAAGGATATCTTCTACTCTCACTGGCCATGTTTCAGAGCCATAATTAGGACGGAGCGAACTACTGCACAGTACACTCGTCCTTTTGTCAGCAAACGGATATCTTGCCTACGCCATAAGTGACCCGATCCTGAAGCAACATTTCGCATTTCGAGTGTGAGAACCGCATCCCGAACACGCTTGCATTGTTGCTTAGGATAGTCAGAAGACTCTGCATTTTGTCAGCGTCTTCACCAAATAGAACTATGCTATCTGCATATTCTTGGTCAGTAAGCGGTTTTCCTGGTAGAAGGTTGACTCCTGAAAATTCAGACAAGGATAAGGTTATATCTAGGAGCATTTCTATGACAAAATTAAACAAGAATGGAGAGAGTGTACATCACTGACACCACCAGTGACAGTTTGCCATAAGCTGCCACTCGACCTGTAGTGTTCGAGTAGAGAGCTTGTATAAGGTTAATGTACTTCTTCGGTACACCTTTCAATGACAGACACTGCCGTAGAACCTCACGATCTACTGAGTCGAATACCGCCTTAAGGTTCAGGAAGATAACTAATGTCGGACGCCTAAATGTGTGTCTGTATTGCAGGATCTGTCGTAGTGTGAAGATGTGGTCACAATTTTCAATACAAATGTCAAGAGAGGTCCTACTGTATGGAGTGGGAACTTGGAAAACTACCATAACCATTATACAGAAGATACAAGTGTTCATTAACGGCTGTCTACACGATATACCTCGGATTCGCTGGCCAGACACCATCAGCAACAGCCTACTGTAGGACAGAACAAACCAGATTTCAGCAGAGGAAGAGCTGGAAGTGGGTAGGACACACGTTAAGGAAAGCACCAAATTGTGTCGAGACAAGCCCTTACTTGCAATCTTCAAGGTCAAAGGACAAAAGGAAGACCAGAAAACACATTACATCGAGAAATGGAGACAGACATGAGAAGAATGGACAACAATTGGATGGAACCAGAAAGGAAGGACATAGGTTGGCGAATGCTGGTCGGTGGCCTATGCTCCATCGGGGATAACAGGCGTAAGTAAACTATCTAATTCAACATGGAATATTTCAACAAGTTTCCTTTACAAAAGAAATTAATGATCAGTAGTTGGAAGAAATAAATCAGTTCAACAATCGTCATTACATCAATAATCATTGAATTCTAAGTAGATTACCAGCCACTGCGATGTCTCAAATTGTATTTTATTGCATCTTGTGAAGCAATGTGTTATAAACTTCTTATATACTGGTCTAAATAATAGCTTAGGCGATTTGTAGACATAATAAACAAAAAGAAGTAACTTATGGAAATATTTTATTGTTAGAAAACAGGTTGCATTATTTAAAAAAAAGTCTTGAACAGAGTTTACATCCACAGAAATTGAATAGTGGTGAAAGCCACTAAAACAGATTCAATGAAAGATTACTGAGTTATCAATGTTGATAAATATCAGTTAATTTTTATTCATAAATGATTGAATTATGAATAACTAACTGTGTGAGAATTAAGTTTTAAAAAGTCATCACCTAATTTCATGAACTAATCAGTATTGATTAATTTTTAGTGAATATATTCACTAGAGGTAATTGTAACTATTATTATCATTATTATTATTATTATTAACATTATTATTTTTAAAAATAATAATAATAATAATTAACTCGATTATAATAACTTGAACCAATGTTTTAGTAATATCAAAAAATTAAATTGTGCATATAATAAATACTTGTTAATCGATTCATAGAAGAAAATTATCATCTCTTCAATTCAAAATGAATACACCAATAACAATAATAATAATAATAATAATAATAATAATAGTTATAATAACAATCATAGTAATAAAATATGAGCGCTTTCAAGTAGTATATTTGTTTAATTGTTTCTAAAAATAAAAGAAAACGATTGAACTTCGTGTGTGTCTGTGTGTGTGTGTGTGTGTACGTAATAATATCCTATCACTTCATTCAATGACTGATTCACAATGAGTACTCATAATATGAAGATGATGAATTCATATAACTACTGTTATAAGATACATTTTAAGTTTATTAAAATATAATAATGAATTCAGGTAAAAAAAAAACAAGTTCAACGTGTAAATGTGTGCTAGTTAACATTTATTGAACAAAATGAATAGAGTTGTAGTGCCTCCACGTATATTCGAGTTCGCTTACATTTAATTTGATTAAGCCTTTCGATTAACCAAGCCATTTTTATAACTGTCGGTATTTTTTATTGTATGGTTTGTATGAGCTTGTTCGACTGAGCATTGCTTACCGCCTACGTGCATATTCATCCTATTCGCTTTAATGTTAATCTCTTAAATACTTCCGCGATGACTCAGATATAATCCTATGTATATATACGAACAGTTTAATCTTATTAATTCACTCGCACATTCGCCCATTTACTCGCTAGTGTGCCTGCCCGGTCTGCTTGTAGTCTGCTACTTATATTTGTGGTGTGTCAAAATAAACGTATTCAACATTTCGAGTTTACCTTCTGATTTATAAACCGTCAGACTCTATTTAGTAACGATTGTCTGGACGAGCTAATTTTACGAAGCCTAAGAACACGTAGAAATTGGCCACCACAGAGTGATAAGATAATTTGTTTTTACAATTACTACATGTATATATATATATATATATATATATATATATATATATGCTGAATAGCCCAACCACATCACTATATAATCATTAATGGTCACTTAAAAATGAGGAATTCAAGCACCTCTCTCTCTGTGAACAACATATTCAAACAACATTGTATGACTGATTTTGTCATCACATGAATAAATGATTAATTGAAAAAGAAAAAAGTTACAAGATAACTGTGAACAGTAGACCAGTTCTGTTCATTTGAACAAAGGTAATATATATTATATAACTTTAGTAACTCATTAAACAATAATTCTTTAACAAGATATATATATGTATTGAATACTTAAAATCAATCAAAAAAAGTAGATTGTCTGTTACGCTCATCTCTAGGTATGCTTAAAACTATTTACGAGTTCACCTTAGTCGGATAACGAGAAAAAAACAATGAACCAGCGTCTAGGTAGGCTACTGTAATCCCTTGACCAAATTAAATCGGTAAGAAGTCTTGATATAGTGTAGAAATGGTATTCTACAAACACCTAGCCAACATACAATACATCCAGGCACACAAATCGCGTTTATTTATACCCTATAGAGACATCCTTGGCACAGTCACACAAACAGCAAACTAAAATGACACAGTAACCAATCACAGCCAAGGATTTTCCTGGTAGGAAATGTGATCTCAAGGTCAACTGATCGGTCCAATCAAATAAATCCAAAATAAAGATATTTATCAAGCGAGTTCTGGGGATCTAACAACCCCAACATTGTCGTTCAATTACTTTACACTAAGAGGATGATATACCATCTAAATAATGTTATATACATCAAATAAATAAAAAAACTGAGGTAGATGGTTTTACATATATATATAGGTTTTCATTATCTTTATTCGATAATATCATTTATCAGCTGTAAGCAATGTAATCTCATAATAGATGGGACAAACCGCTTTGTTCAAATCTATTTGTCTGTTTCATGGAAATCATGAACTGATCAATATTAGTCAACCATTGAAAACCTGGATGTGAGGGATAACTGTTTGGTACTAGTATGGGACTCGTTAACAATGGTCTAACATTGATCGGTTCATAATTACTATATGCTCCCCTAGTGACTAACTTCATGAAGCGATCGATTTTCGGAGTTCTAATGAAAAGCTGTAAATAGTAGAGTTCAAATGTGATTGGTGAATGATGATAGTCCAAAATCGTGGACTGATTGAAGTTAAACGTTAAAATCGTTGGATGCCGGCTCAGTAGTAAAGGAGTTAGGAGTTACTGGATTCGATTCTTACCTGTGTGGTGGCGGATGCGCGTTGGTTAAGTGTCCTATCCAGTGATTCCAGGTTTTCAATAGTGGCCTAACAGTGATCTGTTTCGGATTTCAGTGGAATTCAACAATCTCAAGAACCTTATGCTGACAACTTGACTCGGTTCACTTTAAGAAACTGTTAATTGTCATCATCAGTACAGAGGATCCACACCTAGGGGAGTATTCCAATGTAGCCAAATGTTAATGAGTTAGTAGTGTATATGAGAGTTCAATTAAGTGAATTATTTACTGTGCTTTAAAAGCCATTGTAAGTTCTAATGATATTATATAAACTGGACAAAGCGAGATTCAAACCCGTGACCATTTTGTAGTTAGTTGAAAGATCAATTCACTCATTACTCTATGTAGCCAAAAACGAGAGCAAATAAAGAAAAAAACAGGCTTGTAGTATTAATCATGTTTGATAGAATACCTAAATGATCATAGATGTAATTAAAACTGTTCTAAGCTAAAAATGAAACAGGAGTTTATTACTTCCTATTATTATTCTTTAAATAGTTTTGTTAATTAATTCCAAAAGATCAGTCACAATCAATAACAGAAATAATGACGCAATCTAATCTGGTCAGTCAGTCAGTCAGATACAACGGAGAACTTCGTATGTAAGCACATCAGTTCATGTTGCCATACCACATCAACACTGAGAAGGCATTGTCAATTCAAATCCAATAGTAGAAGAGGTAGTAAAGGTTTTAGAAGTAATAAGAGAGGTTAGGATGAGAAGATATTCAGGAAATATGATTCAGTGAGAAAAGTTTAGAAAGTCAAAACTAGAGTGGTTGAAGAATCCAAAAGATTAGGATTTGAGAGAACACAGAGAGTGGATGCACTTGCGCCATTGCAAACGGTATTGAGCCATGTCATTTGGGATCTCTAACCATTGATTATTATCATCTCGCGGACCCCAACCAGGTAGTCGACAACTACCGACATGGCTGAGTCCACTTGTCAATGACTTCATGGATTTCTGACATGTTTTGGTTTGGCCGGCCCTAACTTTCTTCCAACCTATTCCTACACTACAAAACAAAACTCGTCGAGGCAGTCGGTCTGGGACGAAGCAATATTTACAACAACAAAAAAATAGTGACATATTTATAACGTTGAATATTGACGAGCCGAGAATATCATGAACTATTGCATTCTTATCATTCATTCCACCTACAACTATCCAAATTTATTGTAAAAAAAACACTACGATAATACTACGTAGAAAGCATGGTCTACACACTGTAATAATACCACGCATAATTGAGTGAATCATACACACCAGTAGTAGTATAAGAATTCTTTCTATGAGGTGTGTGTGTGTGTGTGCGTTTTAGGGATAGTTAGATAGATTGGTTAATTGGTTGGAAGTGTAATTTGGCCAGTACATTTTCAATATAATTAGATAAAAATCAATCCAATATTTGGGTTGTTTTGTTGTTGTTGTTGTTCTGGTAAAAACGCATTCACATGTGTGATTATGCTAATTGTCATAAAAAATTAAAAAGGAAAAATATTATTCATGAGAGATGTGTTATCACAATCATTTCAACTGATTGCTAAATAATATTGGATTTTCTTGAGAAAAGAAAAACCCAAATAAGTGTACATTGAATAATTCTAAAATGTATTACTTGGAAAAATGATTACTAGTAGTGTGGTAAGTAGTAGTATATGACGCGAATCAAAACGTAATGTCTGGCAGCAGAAGATGGGGGAAGATCAAGAAGAAAGGAAGAGTGGGAACACAATGGAATTTGTATGAAACGCATGAATAAGTGAAATGTCAGACAATGGATTGAAGATTTGCAAATTAACCGTTTACGATATGGTTTTCCTATTTTACTGAGTAACTCTGTAATTTTCGATAAATACAATTCGGTTGCCCCTCAACTACAGTAGTAGTTAACAACAGAACAGAGATGAATTATGAAATACATTGATAAAGAATATATCTCCGTAAAGAATTAATCTCAATAAAATTACAAAAAAAATTAAACCCGTCGAGTTATCATCATAGAAGTTTATTTAGACATCAGTTGAGATGGTTGGGACATCCATGGTATTACGAATGCCCAACCACCGACTGCCTCGACGAGCTTTGTTTTGTGGTGTAGGAGTAGGTTGGAAGAAAGTTAGGGGCGGCCAGACCAAAACATGGCAAAAATCCATGAAATCACTGACAAATAGACTGAGTTATGTTGGTAGATGTAGGCTATCTGCGAAACGAAAGTTACCGATGGTTAGAGACCTTGAATGATGATGACATGGCTCAAAATTGTTTGCAATGGCGCAAGTGCATCCTTTCGTTGTGCTCTCTCAAATCCTAATCTTCTGGATTCGTCAACACCTCTACCTTTGTCTTTCTAACCTTATCTTACTGAATTATACTTCTTGAATAATATCTTCAAACCGTAGTCTTCTTCATTACTGCTAATACTTCTACTATCACTCCTGGATTTGAACTGACAATTACGTCTCTGTGCTAACGGAATAAGACAATCTGAACTGATGTACGTACGTACGAAGTTCTACATTGTAACTGATTGACTGACTATTTAGACATTTTATTTTGTGTAGGAAATCATAAGCATAGTGAAAATCATTAGTGGAAAAAGAAGGAAACTAGAGACAGACAAATATAAAGACATAAAGACACCCCCATTGGCTATATTCACATATGTAGACTATCTCATTAGAGTTATGAACAATTATCATAATGTTGGATGATATAGCGCTGGCTAGTGGATATTTACACAATTTACTTATTGTTTACAAATAGTAAACAAAATAAACAAATAAGAAAGATTAAAAAAAATAAATAAAAGATGTAAATGTGTACAACAAAAAAAAAAGAGATTACTTTTCTCCATTAGAAATTGGCTTTTCAACATTGGTTCTGTCTAATGTTGATTGTACAAAATACAACGACGTCTCATCATGATTAGAATGATTAGTCAATGATGAGTTGGCAATTTTCTGTTCTGATGTCATTTCAGTTGTCTGTGAAGAAGATGAATATGGGAATGTTTTAAGCTTACTACTACTACTACTATTACTAATACTTGTTGGCATGGTTGACGATGAAACAAGATTTTCATTTAGACATGGTTTCGGTAATTGATCTTCTTGGATAGATTTTGTTGTTGTTGTTGTTATTGGTGGTACTGTTGTGATTGTAGTGTTGTTAGCCGAGTTGATATTGAACGATTCCGTATTTGATTTATTCATCTTGGCTACCGACGATGAATTATTGAATGATGATAATGAAACAGGTGAAGGTGACATAGAATTCATAGATGTTGCTGATGTCGTCATCATTGGTGTATTAGTGACAGTGTAAGACAAATTATTAATAGACGTAGAAGAGACAATTGTTGATGATTTATTCATTAGTAATGATCTAAACAAAAACAAAAAAATTAATGAAATATGGTAGGTTTTCATTAGTTATTTAAAAGTGTTGTGCAGAATTATTTAATTTATGATACAAGTCACCATAGAATGGAGCAGAAACTTGGAGAACTACGAAAGCCATCACATCCAGAATATACAGGTATTTATGAACAGTTGTCTACGTGAAATACTTCAGATTCGTTGACCAGACACTATCAGCAACAACCTACTGTGGGAGAGAACAAACCAGATTCCAGTAGAGGAGGAGATCAAAAAAAAGCGGTAGAAGTGGATAGGACACACACTGTGAAAAGCACCTAAGTGCTCCACAAGGCAAGCCCTCACATGAAGCCCTCAAGGTAAAAGGAAAAGAGGAAGGCCAACGAACATATTACGCCGAGAAATAGAGAAAGATATGAGAGGAATGAACAAAAATTGGACAGAACTGAGGAGGGAAGCCCAGGACAGAGTTGGTTGGAGAATACTGGTCGGTGGCCTATGCTCCATTAGGGGTAAAATGCGTAAGTAATAAGTAAGTAATAGAATAAATTCTAGTGCGATGCGATATCTGTAAAGGCAAAAGAATATGACACACTATAATGATATGCATGGAATCGTTTAATTTATCATAACTTCAACAGTTAATTCATTTGTCAGTGTGATAATAGAATGAGGGTTGTGTGAAATGAATCCTATTCATTAACTGATAATCCAGTGGGTAGAATGTCTGTTTTCGTTTTTAAACTCGTTATAAGGATAAGGATCAAATGATTCAGCTGAAAAGCCATGGAACCTATTATTACATAATAACTGACACAGGAAACACTGGTGACATTCATGCGGGAAAGGACAACAAACATCAGTAACAGAGGATAAGATGATTTTATTTTCGATTGTTTGCATAATAAACTACGAAAATGCATATAAGATAATACACAAAGGAAACAAATTCAGTTCAATTGCTGTTGTTCCATTCCAAAATATTCACTGGAATTCTAATATATATGTAAATACATTATCAGAGAGTCAGCTGTATAGGTTCAATAATAATAACTATGACAGTTTAAAGCTTTCCGCGAAAAATCAATCCTACTGAAATTGCTCTGATATATTGTGTTTTAAAAAAAATTTAACACTGAAGCATATGCTGAAAAAATAAGACTGTATGTGTTTCTGTAAACATTTTATTGCATAAGATAGAATATTATTATTATAAAACAGTGAAACAAAATTGTAACTTATCAAACAGTCAGTCAGTCAGTTGCAAAGTAGAACTTCGTACCTATGTACATCAGTTCAGGTTGTCATACCACATTAACACAGAGACGCAAATGTCAAATCAAATCCCATAGTGATAGAGATAGTACAAGTTTTAATGGTAATGAAGAAGACTAGGGTTTGAAGATATTATACAAGAAGTATAATTCAGTGAGATAAGGTTAGAAAGACAAAGTTAGAGGTGCCGACGATTGCAGAAGATTAGGATTTGAGAGAGCTCAATGAATGGATGCACTTGCGCCATTGCAAACGATTTTGGGCCATGTCGTTCAAGGTCTTTAATCATTGGTGACTGTAACTTAGCACAGAGTTAACACTGAATTCAGTATGCACATTCCGGCGTATTTGATGTTCGTATGCATCTGTATCTTAGTACTAGAAATCACACCGAGATCGTTTAATTTGAGTTTGTAACAAAAAACAACGAGAAGATAGAAATCCTTACCAACAAACTGATTGAAGTTTTGACCTGGAGAACGTTGAATTTCAACATGATAGTCTAAAGATACTGGGTTTGTTTTTTTGTATGGTTTAAAGCGTACGCTATAGAGTAGGCTATTTTTCATAGATTTCCTTACAGACCCAAAATATCATTTCTCAAAGTCTTTAGAAGATTGGAAACGCTAGGAAATGTTTTACATTTATATAATATATTATATTCGCTAAAACACCTAGAAATTGTAGAATCATGTGTTATGGTTTTTGTTGGATATTTCTAAATAATGTTCCCGACCGAAGCTTCTACCTTCACGTGGTGATCAGGCTTGCCTATCGTGATGACCCAACCGAGCTATATTGGCTGAAACATATGTTCCTGAAGGTTCTACCATGCCAGGCAGGTCGATTGGAGAACGATCAGACTAAAAGCAGCTACTCAAGGTCTGAGGGCGAAGTCGTACTGCTGACTACTGCAGAGGGGTATGACAGCAGTAAGGTGTTTCCCTCGGACAACCAGTATCTGCAGCGATGCTGCCTTCTCACAAGGAAGGAAGGAAGGGTTAGAATAGGTCGACCCTAAATATGTCACACCTCAAGGATTTCCGTCTCCGTCGGTAAGGGTGCCCACTAAGGCCTTTTAAGAGCGGAGCTAACACTCAAAAAACCTTTCATTAAAAGGCCGGTCACGCACCCAGGTCTCTAAAACCAACACTAATTTATCTTCCTTTCCAGGTCCCTCAAGAAACAACCTTCCACCGTGTGGGCAGCCTGGAAGTGACAACCGCCCTCATACCCGCACCAACACACGAGACCAAATTGGTCAAAATCAAATTCTTCTTACACCCCCTAATATCTCTCTTATCTAACTCTAGTAGCATTTCTTAAGCTCACTGCACCGCTAATGCAAACGATGCGAGACAGTGAGTTTGCACTACATAATGATGATAGATACATATTATTCGGTTTTTATTTTTGCCACAAATTCTTAACAAACAAACAAACATATACATAACTACTATATTATAATATAATGCAATGTGAGCTAAATGCTCAAACTTCAAACCATATACAATGTGTAGTAATCGTATAAAGTATGAACGATTATGAGATTATTATTATTATTATGATTATTATTGTAAAACATGAATAATTGTTCGCCTAAACTAGTAATTAGCATAAAAAAGTGATAATTTTGTAATTTAACAAATACATGCAATGCAGAAAAAGACATGTTTGCAGAGAGAAATTGGTCAATTGAATATTGTTTAGTGATTATAAATCAATTTTGGAAATAATAGTGTATAGATTTTATAGAGTAAAAATTAATCACGTTTGGTAAAAAAAACGCTGACAAAATGTAGAGAGTCATCTGGCGACCTTAAACGACAATACAAGCATATTTATGATACGATTCTCTTGCTCGAAATGCAAAATGTTGCTTCAAGACTGGGTTGCATCGGCACCAGAACTAGTGATAGGGAGTGAAGTAGTTGAACGTGTAGACTGCTTCACTTATCTCGGGAGTCTCATCAGTGCTGAGGGCCTGGTGTGTGACAGAATCTTACATGCATACAGAAGGCTCGCCTGGCTTTTGTCAACCTGCGTCACTTATGTCAAAGGCGAGATATCCGTTTGCTAATCAAGGACGTGTGTACTGCGTAGCAGTACGCTCTGTCAGTCAGTCAGTCAGTCAGTTGCAACGTAGAACTTCGTACGTATGTACATAAGTTCATGTTGCCATACCACATTATTAGCACAGAGACGCAAATGTCAAATCAAATCCCATAGTGATAAAGATGGTAGAGGTATTAATGTTATAATAAAGAAGACTAGGGTTTAAGATATTATTCAAAAAATATAATTCAGTGAGATAAGGTTAGAAAGACAAAGGTGCTGGCTAATCCAGAAGATTATGATTTGAGAGAGCTCAAAGAGTCGATGCACCTGCGCCATTGCAAACGATTTTGAGCCATGTCGTTCAAGGTCTCTAACCATTGATGACTTTCGTCTCGCGGACCCCAACCAGGTAGTCTACATCTACCAACATGACTCAGTCCACTTGTCAGTGACTTCATGGATTTCTGCCATGTTTTGGTCTGGCCGCCCCTAACTTTCTTCCAACCTACTCTTACACCACAAAACATAGCTCGTCGAGGCAGTCGGTGGTTAGGCATACGTAACACATGTCCCAACCACCTCAACTGATGAAGTTTCACCACTTCATCGATTGATCTGCCATCCTTAACTATCGG
>OX103971.1:78242963-78294882 GCA_944470395.2 Schistosoma turkestanicum | reverse complement strand
CGATGGTTAGAGACCTTGAACGACATGGCTCAAAATCGTTTACAATGGCGCAAGTGCATCCACTCGTTGTGTTCTCTCTAATTCTAAGCTTCTTCATTCCTCATCCTCTCTACCTTTCTTCTTCTAAATTTATCTCACTGAATTATACCTATTGAATCATGTCTTCGCGCCCTAATCTCCATTGCTGCTAATAATTCTACTATTGCTATCACTCTTGGATTTGAACTGACAATTGCGTCTCTGTGCTGAAGGGGCATGACAACCTTAAGTGATGTACTTATGTACGAAGTTCCGCGTTGTATCTGTCTGTCTGGCTATTGAGGATTCACCTTCGTGAATGTTGATTCTTTAAATATATATCGATTTGTTGGTTATTAAAAATAACCTGTACTGTGATTACTGATTCAATTTGTAAATTTCTCAATACTATAAGTTTAGTGTATCTTTCTTAAGTTGATGAAATATTCCTTGACTCAAGCCAAAATTTCACGAAAAGATACTTCATTGTAAAATACACTGAACGGGAGATGTACAGAGTTGAAATCAATGTGTTTGTTTTCAGTAAATAGTAGTTACATTTAGACTTTTGTTAGAATTCTTTCGAACTTAAAAAAAAACTAGTCTACAAAATAATAATAGTTCATTATGTTCATCTTCCTTTTCGTATGTAAATTTAATTTCTTACTAATAACGTGTTTATTAGTTTAGAGAAATTTTTTTAAGAGAGTCTTTTTTGATAGCAATCAATATGTCACATCTACCTATCTTAACCACCCGATGCATCATGATCTAATCGTGCTTTTAAAAAAATTAACCGACTTATTGTGTGACATAAACAGTCGGCGATACCGGCGATCGATCTCATAGTCACTTAATTTGTGTGCTTATCGGAAAATCCCTTTAAAGATGAATCACCTTGATCAAAAAAAAAATGTTCAGACATATTATTATTATTTTAATTGTACTTAAAAAGATATTCTGGTTTGCTTCTGCATTTTGACTATTGAAACTTGTGTACTGTTTGATTCGGTTATTTATTGATTTACTCTGAAGAATTATTAACTTAACTAAGTCACGAAATGTTTGAAATACAAATTTCTACACATTGGAATATGATAGGAATATTATTATGAGGATTTTTATTATTATTAAGAAGTGTTATTTTATGCCGATAATATAGTTCTATTTGGTGAAGACGCTGACAAAATGCAGAGTCTTCTGACCACCCTAAGCAATAATGCAAACATTTTCGCGATGCGGTTCCCCCCCCTCGAAATGCAAACTGTTGCTTCAAGATTGGGTTTCATCGGCACCTGAGCTAGTGACAGGGAGTGAAGTAGTCGAACGTGTAGACCGCTTAACTTATATGGGGAGTCTCATCAGTGCTGATAGCCTGGTGACTGACGAAATCTCAGCTCGGATACAGAAGGCTCGATTGGCTTTTGCCAACCTGCGTCACTTATGGCGTAGGCGAGATATCCGTTTTCTGACTAAAGGACGAGTGTACTGTGCAGTAGTTCGCTCCGTCCTATTTTATGGCTGTGAAATATGGTCAGTCAGAGTAGACAGTATTCGTAGGTTACTGGTTTTTGATCATAGGTGTCTTCGAAGCATTGCTCGTATATCCTGGGACAAACGAGTAAGCAGTGTTGTCGTTCGGAAACGAGTACTAAGTAAAGATGGCAAATCAATGGATCAAGTGTTGAAACTTCATCATTTGAGATGGTTGGGACATGCCTAACCACCGACTACCTCGACGAGCTATTTTTTGTGGTGTAAGAGTAGGTTGAAAGTAAGCTAGGGGCTGTCAGACTAAAACATGGCAGAAATGCATGAAGTTACTGACAAGTGGACTGAGTCATGTTGGTAGATGTAGAGGCTACCGGGTTGGGGTCCGCGAGATGATATTAATCGATGGTTAGAGACCTTGAACGACATGGCTCAAAGTCGTTTGCAATGGCGCAAGTCCATCCATTCATTGTGTTCTCTCAAATCCTAATCTTCTGGATTCGTCAGCACCTCTACCTTACTTATCGACTGAATTATACTTCTTGAATAATATCTTCAAACTCTAGTCTTCTTCATAACCATTAATACCTCTACTATCTTTATCACTATGGGATTCGATTTGACATTTGCGTCTCTGTGCTAATGTGGTATGGCAACGTGAACTTATGTACATACGTACGAATTTCTACGTTGCAACTGACTGAAGAATTGTTATTCGCTAATTGATTTTTAAATTTGTCAGTTCACTTTCAGTATATTTCCAATAAAATATTGAAATATTTATGTATATATGTTTGTCAATGTTCTCCTTGTTATTTATTTACTCTATTTTTTTTTCATTTTCTTACTCCATTTTTTTAAAAAATCTTCATGCATATTATGCTTCATAAAAATAGGCAAGATTTGGGCAATGCCAATGCAAATCGTTCATTTGTTACACTTCCAGTATTTATGAATGCGGAAAACGTGAGTATGAAATGCATTTTTTTTTCAAGAATGTCTTCATTTCTGTAAATTTCAAAATAAGAGAAAACGAACCTTTACTATTTAGAGATGAGTCATTGTTGTACACTTTAGTTAAAGATTTGAATTTTAAACAGCATTAACCTTCGACTTTATTCACCTTTTTTTTTAAAACACCCAAACATTCTATTTTTGTTATGAGTTTCAAATAATATAAAAAAGAGTATCACTTTAATATAACAACATTCCTGGATATTTTTTCCACTTCGCAATATACTACGTAAGTAAACACGATAAAATGAAAATGATCTAAGTGACCAAGTTCATGATAATCCTGGATTACGTACTCCAACAGTACACAACACAGACATTAGGTCACGTGTTGTCAGATAACCCAATTCACGACTTAATAGAAAAACAGAGTAACTGATAGACAATACAACCACTTTCATTAAATGAATTGTACATCCCACCGTCACATAATATTGTGTTTTACATAAAAAAATTATGTTATTCAGATCAAACGATATAGACAGTCATCATGTCTAACAATAAACTTTATATAAAAAAATACTTAATATAACAAGCCTATGATGATCTTTGTTTTTCTGCAAACAAGTTGCAAATTCGCGGGTAGCAAGAAAACAAATCGTTAGTTGATATACCATGATGGAGGTTTTACTCTGACGATTCATTCAACCATATCAACTAAGTTGAAACACATTTGTGTACATTTCTATTGTCTATGCATTTGTAACATTCAAGCATAATACTTTATCAAATTGGAGCGCGTGAAAAAATGTAAATGTTATACGACCTGATGACGATCTAATGCAAAATAATATTGTTCACTTGTATGTGTTGTTCGAATTTTCACAATGAAAATTTCTAATACGGTAAAATTTTAACAATCAAGTTTCATTCAACCATATAAATCAAGCTCAAACACATATGTGTGTCTATTATTCATATTTTCAATCAGTTTTATGGAAGTAAGTAAGCAATTTACTCATTCAGACAAACTGATCAATAAATCATCTCACCACATTGCTGAGTATTGGATAAACATACAAGATATTTTATGAGAAATTTAGATTTATGACAACTGAACAACATAATGAGTAAATGAACAAATATTCAGTAGTAATGGTAGTAAGGAAACGTGGATGGTTGGATGAAAAGGTAGATATTATGAGGAATGCAGAAGGTTAGAATTTCATAGAACATTAAGAGTGGATGCACCTACGCCATTGCAAACGATTCTGAGCCATGTCGTTCAAGGTCTCTAACCGTTGGTAACCTTCGTCTCGCGGACCCCAACCACATAGCCTACATCTACCAACATGACTCAGTTCACTTTTTAGTGACTTCATGGATTTCTGCCATGCTTTGGTTTGGTAGATCGTCATCCATATAATTGTCGTAACCGAAAAAAGCAATTAGTCTGAATGGTGAATATTTGTCCAATCGATATTCTGCTTTCACATCTTACGTGTTTAAAATAAAACCATAACTTTATTCCGTAGATTTTGTCTTTCTTTACTAACAACACTGTATTTGACTAGTCCATTTGTGATCTGCAAATGGGCATTGCTACCACTACTACTCTGGTTTTTGTTAGATCTTAAGCATTTGAAACTGTCTCAAGCTTTTTATTTCAGAAGTTTATTCTTTTTTGCTCTTACATTATTGCGTTTCGTCATTGTTTTTCCCCCTCTAATGGACACTTTAAAATTCTACTACTCTTTCATTTTTGTTGATTTCATGTGAAAACCCAGATTGATACACAATGTGTACCAGTTTTTCCTTTATTTATCACTAATTAACTAGACTTTCGTAATCAACCTACTTCCAATACCACGTACTTTCGAACCGTTTCATCAACACTCTTCGGAATAGTTTCGTAGAGGATAATATGAAGCTTTCTCTTAGCATACACCCTAGCTGCTATCTACCCAATCTGTCCTACAAACTAATTTCCTTTAAACGTCAAAGACATTTTTCAGATAATTCATTTTGTGTTTAGATTTTATTGATAATATAAGCGTGTAATTTTATTCATCTGACTCATCATTTCGTCTTTGATTTCTGATCATTCAAAGGCTTAGACCAATAATATCATATCACATGGGTGACAACTATCACTCACCTAGAATCTATCATTGTGTTAATTTATCGACAATCGGAATTTTTGTCTTACCAAACCGCAGGTAACGACGTCCTTCCATCTGTCATTCTGTTCTCAGTTTATACCTCTTACATACATTAGAAAACGTAGCAATCCACGTGAATCACAATTTGTGCTCTCTCTCTCTCACGTCGTTTACTTCATTTCAAGCTGACATGTAACTACATTTTTTACGTCACCATATGATTCAAAATCATGTGGTAGGTAATTATGCTTAGAAATTTAGACAATAAAACTTATCTATTTGTCTAAAACCTGTGATAAAATAGTCTACTTAAATAGAAATATCTTTTTTTCTCATATATTTCTTAAATATGAATCAAATTATTTAATATACACAATAAAATATTTTACTAAACAAACAGAACAATATTTGCATTATAATGACAGGATAAATAACAAACATATCATTCGAAAAAAAATATTTGTCATTCAACAATTTGTTAATTTTTACACCTTTTTGTTGAGTTAAATTTGTTTTGGTGTTAATTATGCTTCCAAGCGTTTTTCGCAAGCATAAATGTTGTTCCATGTAGTTTGATTAGAACAGTTTGGTACAGAAGGCTCGATTGGCTTTTGCCAACATGCGTCACTTATGGCGTAAGCGAGATATCCGTTTACTGACTAAAGGACGAGTGTACTGTTCAGTAATTCGCTCCGTCTTACTTTATGGCTGTGAAACATGGTCAGTGAGAGTAAAAGATATTCGTAGGTTACTGGTTTTCGATCATCAATGTCTTAGAAGCATTGCTCGTATATCCTCGGACAACCGACTGAGCAATGCCATTATGAAGCCAGTACTAGGTAAGGATGGCAGATCAATTGATGAAGTATTGAAACTTCATTAGTTGGTTTTGACATGTGTTGCGTTTGCCTAACCACCGACTACCTCGTCGAGCTATATTTTGCGGTGTAGGAATACATTGGACGAAAACTAGGGGCGGCCAAACCAAAATATGGCACAAATCCATGAGGTCACTGACTAGTATACTGAGCCATGTCAGTAGGTATCGACTACCTGATTGGGATCCGCGAGATGTTAGTAATCGATTGTTAGAGACCCTGAATGACATGTCTCATAATCGTTTGCAATGGCACAGGTGCATTCATTCTCCGTGCTCTCTCAAATCCTAAACTTTTCAATTCTTCGTCACTTTATTTTTTTAAGTCTATTTCACTAGATTCTACTTCTTGAATGATATCTTCTAATCCTGACCTCTCCGACTACTGCTAATACCTTTACTACCTCTACTACTATTGGATTTGAATTGACAATTACATCTCTGTACTAATATGGTATGGCAACATGAACTGATGTACGTACGTACGTACGTACGAAGTTCTACGTTGCTATTGATTGTTTGAGTGATTGATTTATGAGACAGACTTCAGATCTCCTACTTACATACATACATATAACTTACAATTCTTTGTTCTGATAAAGATGGTATGTTGGAATGTTTAGAGAAATTTATACTTATTCAGTAAGAATAAATAAAATAAAATAATTTCACTTTAGATATATCACAGGTATTGAGATAAAACGCCCAGTAGTATATACTTGCTTCAAAAAGTTAATGGAAGTACACACAAAACTCTTTTGGAAACATTTCATTTAATCAGAAGTGAATTAAAGTTTCTTCGAAACATCTAAACGAATGATAAATCATACACCACAATATTTCATTGGATCACTACTTCCTTACTGCGTCTAAAAACCATTTTTTTTTTAGTCAACGTCATGTTATTCAGTATAAATACACACGATTTTCTATACATACTTTGACTCAGTTGGAAAACATCTTTTTTGCACTTCGCAAATTTTCTATTGTGTTCATATTTTCTGGGGTTATTAGAAGAGGATAGGAAATCAAATCAAGGGTTCATTTAGCAGATTTGTCATACATCGCTTAAATTCAACAATAAAAGACTTTAAGAAACACGTAATAAAGGCGATTTGTCAAATATAACTCACTAAAATTTACACTTTATTTGTAAAGACAGGATGATTAATATCAAACTGTTCTCAGTCAGTCAGTCAGATGCAACGTAGAACTTCGTACGTGAGTACATCAGTTCATGTTGCCATACCACATCAGCACAGACATGTAATTGTCAATTAAAATCCAATAGTAGAAGAGGTAGTAAAGGCATTGGAAGTAATCGAAGAGGTTAGGATTAGAAGACATTATTCAAGAAGTATGATTCAGTGAGAAAAGTTTAGAAAGACAAAACTAGAGGGGTTGAAAAATCCAGAAGATTAGGATTTGGGAGAACACAAAGAATAAATGCACCGGCGCCATTGCGAGAGAGGAAAAATTATTTACTAACCAGATGTTACTGACTGCTTTAATTAACTAACTATCTTTTATGGGTTCTGTGAACTTTCATGATGAACGCTGTCGAAACTGGCCGCATTTTTTCTTTGGTTTCGTTAAAAGATATTGATAAATATATACAATTAAGTGTCATTGTACATGAATACTTTTACAATTGAAGAATATTTGCAACTGAAAACCATCGACAAACACCGAAGTCACAATTTTCAATACAAATGTCAAAAGAGGTCCTACTGTATGAAGTGGGAACTTGGAAAACTACCGTAGCCACTATCCAAGAAGATAACTATCGTCAGACGCCTAAATGTGTGTCTGCGTTCCAGGTCCTGTCGTAGTGTGAATGTGTGGTCTGTGCAGCCACGTCCAGGTCTGAAACCAGCCTGGTTTCTCTAGTCTGCTCTTCAGGAGCACCAGTTAAGCGTCTAAGTATAATGGAGGCTGATTATTTGGAAACTATATTAGTTAGAATGATTCCCCTGTGATAGTCGCAAGAGACCTTTAGTCCCTTCTTGTAGATTGGGACAATCAGTGGTTGAGACCAGTCGAATGGGATTACATCCAGTTCCCAGATTCTACCTAAGATCTCAGTCAACCTAGCTACTAAAACTGGACCACCATCCTTAAATATCCCAGGAGTCAGTCTATCAGGACCTGCAGCTCGCCCTCGCTTCAGATTTCCTAACGCTTTCTCAACTTCATGAAGACTAGGGGGACTTCTGTCCACTTGCCATTCAGGATGGCTGGGGATCGTGGGCAACCGAAGTGTGTCTGAAGGTCAGTTGAACTGATTCCTAAATGCTCATCGATCCAATCTCCCGGATTGAGAATGAATGATACAACCATCCTTTCCTGAGATGGATTTCTAATACCGGTTTCCTTGATGAGTCGGTACAACTGTCTGTTGTTGCCTATCGCCGCTGCCTTTTCCATCGCTTTTGCTTTCGCCATCCACCACTGTTCGCGGTCGTTTCGTAGACTTTTTACCAGCCTGCGCCTCGACTGACCCAGCTGCTCAGAGTTTTCGAGCATCCATCAGTTCGGTAGATGCTACTGAGATCCACGGCGTCTTCCTAGACTTATGGTTTACCTTACTAGCAGATATCACTGCTGTTTCCACAGCCTTTGTGATATCATTCTAACCTGCCTCCTCACGGGAATCGCTTACATGGTCGCCTAACTGTTTTTCTGGTTGTTACTGAAATATATTCTTAGCTTTATTATCATTATCAAATTGCAACGCTTTAGCTTCATTCACAACATTCCTAATCAGTAACTGATTACCGGCTGTCATCAAAATAAACAATTCATCACTTGAACCGAGAAGGGTTTAAGTGTATCATTTTGTTTTGGTGTTTTTTAAAGTTACTTACAAAGGTCCCATTTTATGTATCACAATAATCCGACTAATATGTCTATCATAGTTGCCTGTATGAATTGGCTTTAAACATTTAAAGCGCATGGATTTCTTGATCTTGTTCAGTTCATACTACAGATTATCAACCAATCAATCATTATTGTCATCTTCGCTATGTTTTACAGTGTAGGAGTAGATTGGAAGAAAGTTAGGGTGGGCCAAACCGAAACATGGCACAAATCCATGAAGTCATTGACAAGTGGATTGAGTCATGTTGGTAGATGTAGGCTGTCTGGTTGAGGTCCGAGAGACGAAAGTCACCAGTGGTTAGAGACTTTGAACGACATGGCTCAGAATCGTTTGCAATGGCGCAGGTGCATCCATTATTTGTGTGCTTATTAATTCTAACCTTGTGAATTCCTCATAATCTCTATCTTTCTCCTTCTAAATTTATCTCACTACATCATATCTTCGCTCCCTAATCTTCTACATTACTGCTAATATTTTTAATATCGTTATCACTCTTGGATTTGAACTGACAATTGCGTCTCTGTGTGCTGATGTGGTATGACAATCTGAACTGATGTACTTATGTACAAAGTTCTACGTTGTATCTATCTGTCTGTCTATCTATTATCTTCGCTACTTTCTGCCTACTAATTAATAATAGTTTATTTTAATGCATCACTAAATTTGTGCATATACAAGACAAGACGTGATCGATCATCATTTGTATCATTCAACTATGTACCGATAAAACTGCACATACTCTACTAAATAATTCCACCCAATTTCCTATTCAATTTTTAACCATACACACACTGATGACTAATAATTGTATTCATAGACAATATGATAATGTCTCCACTGTCTAACTAACATTCCATTGTTTGTTTGTTCATCTATCTTTTTATTTACGTTTTTTCTGAATTAACAAGAAAATTACGATTTCTTATTGATGAACATTCATTTATATATATATATATATATATATATATCTGGATTTCCATATAAGAGGATATACTAGTTTGACTAAATGATGCGTTAGTGTGTTTGTTGGTGACAAATTGTTTTTGTGTATGTGTCTAAAAGAAACAAATTATTTTTTTTTATTTCTTTTTTATTTTCGTCTACTTTTGTCTACTTTTTTTCTTTTTGAATGTTATTTTTTACTCAACACCATATATGTATATAGGGATTTTCCCATATGATTTTTTGATTGACTTCCATGTTGTATATGTGTTTGTATTGACTTTCTCCTAACTGTCATAACCACCATTGTACCCTATAATAACTAGTTACATGTTGTTTATGTTGTGGAAGTTGTTTATAAGGCCTAGTATTTTAGGTACTAGTATTTTTCGAACTAGACACACGCATTTGAAAACCAACCCATTTTAATCGCCTGCCACTCTTTTTTTCTTTTTTTACAAGTTTTATAATCTTTTGTCTTGCATTCTCTGTCTGTCGTTTTGTAGGCAATAGAATTCTTATCCTAGTCTAAATTATCAGGAGTAGACCTTTTACCAGGAGGCTCGTTTATTGACTTAGAATATGCCGATGACATAGTCCTACTCGGTGAAGACATTGACAAAATGCAGAGTCTTCTGACTACCCTAAGCAACGATGAAAGCATCTTCGGGATGCGGCTTTCCCCGTCAAAATGCAAAATGTTGCTTCAAGATTGGGTTGCATCGGCACCTGAACTAGTGATAGGGAGTGAAGTAGTCGAACGTGTAGACCGCTTCACTTATCTGGGGAGTCTCATCAGTGCTGATGGCCTGGTGACTGACGAAATCTCAACGCGGATGCAGAAGGGTCGATTGGCTTTTCCAACCTGCGTCACTTATGGCGTAGGCGAGATATGCGTTTGCTGACTAAAGGACGAGTGTACTGTGCAGTGGTTCGCTCCGTCTTACTTTATGGTTGTGAAACATGGCCAGTGAGAGTAGAAGATATCCGTAGGTTACTAGTCTTCGATCATAGATGTTTAAGAAGCATTGCTCGTATATCGTGGGACACCCGAGTGAGCAACGCTGTTAGTAGGAAACGGGTGCCAGGTAACAATGGCAGATCAATAGATGAAGTGGTGAAACTTCATCAGTTGAGGTGGTTGGGACATGTGTTGCGTATGTCTAACCACCGACTGCCTCGTCGAGCTTTGTTTTGTAGTGTAGGAGTAGGTTGGAAGAAAGTTAGGGGCGGCCAGACCAAAACATGGCAGCAATCCGTGAAGTGTTTGACAAGTGGACTGTGTCATGTCGGTAAATGTAGGCTACCTGGTTGGGGTCCGCGAGATGATGACAATCGATGGTTATAGACTCTGTATGAGATGTCTCAAAATCGTTTGCAATGGCGCCGGTGCATTCATTTTTTGTGTTCTCTCAAATTCTCATATTCTGGATTCTTCAACACCTCTAGTTTTGTCTTTCTAAACTTTTCTACCGGAATCATACTTCTTGAATAATATCTTCTCATCCTAACCTCTTCGATTACTTCCAATGCCTTTACTACCTCTACTACTATTGGATTTTAATTAACAATTATATCTCTGTACTAATGTGGTATGGCAATATGAATGAAGCTCTACGTTGCATCTGACTGACTGACTGAATGGCAACTTAGAAACGTTAAGGAAATGATTAGGTATACAGTCATTACCATAGTCGGCTTTAACAATTTAAGGAAATATGCAAATATTTTGAGATTCTCTTCCTATATTAGTCTGTACATATACGTCTGAACTAGTTAAATGAAATGGAATCGTAGTAGTACAATTGTGTGTTTAAAAGTTAGAGAATTATTACTGATATGACAGTAAGTATGATCAAATCTTATGCGTATGTTTCTTTAGTCATTATGGTTTGTTAGGAATTATTATTATCCGAGGATACAAGATGGAAGAGTTCTGTTCTGTACATGACGAAATGAATAAATCATGTATCGAATACATCTTGTAAAAGAAATATTGAAATTGACATAAACTATAGTAATCATAAGAAAATGATCTAGGTATACGCAAAGAAATGAAGTTTTACATTTATCCAGTGCTGCTGGTTGATAGAAAGTAATTAATTTTCCAGACTCGGCAACCAGTGATGTTCGTTTACATAAGACTAGTCTAGAAATTGTTTGCGCGTTTAGTGAACAACGACATGCAGGGGATTTATTTATAAACAACGTAAAATCTGACAAATATCTACATTAATTCAAGATGCCACATCAGATCAGTACATTACAATGAAATTATCTAGACCAATGCCAGAGTAGTAGTGGTAGCAATGCCCATTATGCAGATCACAAATGAACTAGTCAAATACAGTGTGGTTAGTAAAGAAAGACAAGATTTATGAAATAAAATAATGGTTTTATTTTAAACACTTAAGATCTGAAAGGACAACATCGATTGGACAAATCTTCACCACTGAGACTAATTCAGAGTCATATCACCTCTTCTTTTCTTTTATCGATTACAACAATAGTATGGATGACGATCTGCTAGTCTACACCTACAAACATAAATCACAGACTGCATCAACATCTTACTTTGAATGCGGTTACCATTTTCTTCCAATCATCCACGTTTCCTTACTACTATTACTACTGAACATTTGTTCATTGACTCATTATTATGTTGTTCAGTTGTGATAAATCTAAATTTCTAATAAAATATCTTGTATGTTTGTTTATCCACTATTCAGTAATATGGTGAGATGATTTATTGATCAGTTTGTCTGAATGACTAAATTGCTTACGTACTTCCATAAAACTGATCGAAAATATGCAAAATATACACAAATGTGTTTGAACTTGATTTACATGGTTGAATGAAACTTGATTGGTAAACTTTTACCGTATAACCAACGTATGATTTGTTTGTTTTTTCAAACTTAATTTTCTTAAATTTTTGTTTGTTCTGAAGATAATCGAGAAATTTCTACGCGCTCACACTTGATAAAGTGTTCTTCTATAATATTACATATGCATACTGTAAAATGTATTTTCAACTGACTTCACTTTAAATCTAATAGGCCATTGATAGTCTGAACCACATACCAACCCACCTGAATTCATATAACATTGTTTGGAACTGCAGAATCTAGTTATGCAGCTTTGATTGAATCCTGTAATGGTTTTCAGTTATTGCAAGATTGTAGATTCTCTCTTCTGCTTCCGACTTCCTGATAACCTATATCCCTAAGATCACCCCTTCGATTTCTTCCAACCATGCGACACAATAGATCGAAACTGTTTTTTTTTCTACACATGCATTAGTTAAAATTAATTTTTTTTTTGTAGGCAGAGAAACTAATTGATTTCATTGATACAAAAAGTAGCGCTAAAATGAAGAGTCAATCAAAGCTGACCAATGTACAAAATGATAGAAATAATGAAGAAGATAAAGCTATTACTCAACAATATCTACTCAAATTTCGATTAGCTGATGTAAAAGTTGCTGAACGTTTAGCATTACAATTATATACAATCTGTAATAGAGTAATACAAAATTCAACTGATCATCATAATACAACAATAAGTGATGATCACAATGAAAACAATGATGAGAATATATTTACACGATTTAATCGACAATTTCGTGATACGTAAGTAAATTATTATACATTTATATTGTATATATACATATATATATAATCTTAGAATGTTGTCTATTGACTTTTGCCAACTTGCGTCACTTATGGCGCAAGCGAGATAGATATCCGCTTGTTAACCAAATGTCGAGTGTACTGCGCAGCAGTTCGCTTAGTCCTACTATACGGATGACAAATCAATAGATGAACTAGTGAAACTTCATCAGTTGAGGTGGTTGAGACATGTGTTACGAATGCCTAACCGTCGACTGCCTCGACGAGCTATGTTTTACAGTGTAGGAGTAGGTTGGAAGAAAGCTAGCGGCGGCCAGAACAAAACATGGCAGAAATCCATGAAGTCATTGACGAGTGGACTAAGTCATGTTGATAGATGTAGGCTATCTGGTTGGTGTCCGTGAGATGAAAGTCACCAATGGTTAGAGACCTTGAACGACATGGCTCAGAATCGTTTGCAATGGTGAGCGCAGGTGCATCCACTCTTTGTGTTCTCTCTAATTCTAAGCTTCTGAATTCCTCATAATCTCTATCTTTCTCCTTCTAAATTTATCTCGTTGAATTATACTTTTCGAATCATATCTTTGCTCCCTAATCTTCTCCATTACTGCTAATACTTCTACTATCACTATCACTGTTGAATTTGAACTGACAATTGCGTCTCTGTGTGCTGATGTGGTATGACAACCTGAACTGATGTACTTATGTACGAAGTTTTGCGTTGTATCTGTCTGTCTGTCTAGAATGTTGTCTATAATTACCGGATAATCTAAACGATTAGCTTAATTTGATGGTTTTAACTTTAATTCGCTGAGTAAGTGTGGCACATAAAAAAAAATGAATTTTTAGATATTTTTTTCTGTATAAAAAACAAGTAAACTAATGACCATCTCATCCTGATACTAATTGATTGACAATAATAATAATATTGTAGTGAACGTGAACACAGGTGAGGGCAACCGAATTGTATTTAACGAAAATTACAGAGTTACTTAGTAAAATAGGAAAACCACATATCGTAAACGGTTAATTAGCAAATCTTCAATCCATCATATCAAACTGGACTGTTGTTCCTGTTGCAAAACATCAATCCATTGTCACTACTATTTATGCGTTTCTTACAAAATTCCATTGTGTTCCCACTCTTCCTTTCTTCTTGATCTTTCCCCATCTTCTGCTGCTGTCAGACATTACGTTGACACTCACGTCATATACTACTACTTATAAGTAGCTCGCACCACAATATTCACAATAATCATTATAAACCAAATAAGCATTGAACTACCGATGTTCAATTTTTTCAAATAGTATCTTTTCAATAATTTCATATCTGTTGGTGTATATTTATTTCTCTTAAACTACTAAAAAAAAATTAAAAAATAAATTCTTATTCTTCTATTATAAGTAATAAAAAAATAAAAAAAAAACTAACAACAAACAAGCTGATTTTGTAGTAGTTTGTAGTTTCTTGTTTTTTTATTCTACATTCTTTAAAATGTGATTGACATTACCTAGCTCACATCACTAGCTTCATTTAATTAATTAATCAATAAAAGTCATGCAAAACTCTACACGCGTAATTAATTGTTTCATCATCAAACTGCACAAACCTTTATTTCAACACAATATGGAAAAAAAATAACAAAACCTTAATATCTAATGTATGTATGTGAGAGGTAATAAAATGGAAATATAACGACAGATGGAACGACGTTATCTGCGGTTTAATAAGATGAAAATTCCGATTGTTATAGTCGATAAATAGAATGCTAGTCGATAGTCAATTAGTCATTTATGATGTAGAACTTTATACGTAAGTACATCAGTTCAGGTAGAAGTAGTAGTGTGGTGTGAGCTACTTATAAGTAGTATATGACGTAAGTGTCAACGTAATGTCTGGCAGCAGAATATGGCGGAAGATCAAGAAAGGAAGAGTTAGAACACAATGGAATTTGTATGAAACGCATGAATAGTGACAATGGATTGATGTTTTGCAACAGGAACAGTCCAGTTCGATATGATGAACTGATATATTGCAAATGAACGATTTTGCGATATGGTTTTCCAATTTTACTGAGTAACTCTGTAATTTTCGTTAAATACAATTCGGTTGCCCCACTTGTGTTCTCGTTCACTACAGTAGGAGTATTAGCATTAATGGAGAAGATTGGGGATCGAAGATATGATTTAAGAAGTATTATAGTTCAGTGAGATAAATTTAGAAAGAGAAATATAGAGATGATTAGGAATTTTGAAGATTAGAATTTGAGAGAGGAGAACACAATGAATGAATGCAAACGATTTTGAACATGCAAATATATCCAATTGATGACATGTCTTGAATACAATAGAACCCTCATTACAGATTCTACTCTTAGTCAACTATTAATTTCACTAAATTTCTCACCATAGATAACATTATTAGGACACCTCGCATCATGTTAAATAAGATCAAACATCTAACAAATCTCAAATTACAACTAAACATTATCAATTCACTGATTCCAGATTATAATTCATCAAGTTGCTAATGAATTATTCATTCAAATTTTGTCACTGTCTTCAATCGTAACTCAAGTGAACCTTTTCACTATTCAACCTGGAGATCATTATCATGTTGTGTATGCCTAACCACCGACTGCCTAGTAGAGCTATATTTTGCGGTGTGGGTATGCGTTGGACGAAAGCTAGGGGCGGCCAGAATAACATGGCAGCAATCCATGAAGTCACTGACAAGTGGACTGTCTCATGTTGGTATGTGTACACTACCTGGTTCGGGTTCGCGAGATGATAATAATCGATGGTTAGAAACCTTAAATAACATGGCTCAATACCGTTTGCAATGGCGCCGGTGCATTCATTCTTTGTGTTCTCTCAAATCCTAATCTTCTGGATTCTTCAACCCCTCTAGTTTTGTCTTTCTAAACTTTTCTCACTGAATCATACTTCTTGAATAATATCTTCTAATCCTAACCTCTCCGATTACTTCTAATACCTTTACTACCTCTTCTACTACTATTGGATTTGAATTGACAATTACATCTCTGTGCTGATGTGGTTTGGCAACATGAACTAATGTACTTACGTACGTACGAAGTTGTACGTTGCTACTGACTGATCCATTGTCACATTGAACAAAAGCAGCGAAATAAAATGCAGTATTTGTTAATTTTTCCTACATTTTCTTTGTTTATAAGTGTTCAATGTTTGTTTACAATAAAAAAAGTAATTTGTCGCATTTTAGTCAAAAAATCGATTATGTATTTTATGTTACGTTACAGTAGTTGTTTTTTCTTTCTAGTTTTCATTTATTTATGTATGACATTTTTTTCATGGTTGATACCAGTGGATTCATTCATATCACTTTTTTAGTTTATAATAATAATCATAATCATAATAGTAATAATTTTGTTTTGATTCAGTGATGAATAAAAACTCATTTTATCAGTAGTATTTTGATTCACTCAGTTTCATTATCATGTATGTAGCATTTTTTGGGCTAATTTGTTTACGATTGACAGAATGAATGATTATGATAATCAAAGGTTATCTGATATTTATATATATATTTTTTTTTCTGTGTTTATATATGATGACTGTACACTTTCCAATCAGTGAAATGACATTCAACTCTAAAACATATTTATTAAAATCATGAAACGATGAATATTACTTACTTACTTACGCCTGTTACCGCTTAATGGACTTTGCATAGAAAACTGTTAATAAACACTCCATACAATAGCAATGTCTTGACGATCATATTGAAAATGGTGACTTTGAGTTTCAGATGTTCTTGAATTGTAGAAATACTGCCCTTACTTTGCTAATCCATGTCTTAACATTTGCATCAGATCCATGTTGTTTATCAATAATGATGCCTAGGTATGTAAAGGTCTCCATATCTTCCAAAGTGTTGGGGATGTTAGATAAACCCAGAACTCGCTTGATAAATGTCTTATTTTGGATTTCACGTTTGCCAGTATGGGTTGATCAGTTAACCTTGAGATTTCATGTCCCACCAGGAAAATCCATGGCTGTGATTGGCTGCTGTGTATTTTAGTGTGCTATTTTCGTAACTGTCCCAAGGACGTTTCTATGATGTATAAATAAACGAGAGTTGTATGCTTGATTGTATTGTGTGATTGCTGGGTGTTTGTAGAATATACTTTCTACGCTTACAAAGTCTTCTATCTTCAGCTTGGGATTCAAGGTAGCCTATCTGGACGCTGGTAATTGTCTCGTTCGCGTTTATCGACTAAGGTGAACTCGTAATAGCTTCAAGCGTACCTAGTGTCGAACATAACACAAAGCTTCTCCATCAAGTGTGATTTGGTTATGTGCATGTTGTGTTGTATCGGACAATCCTGTATATGTTGAGACTTACTGCTGCAGAGGCTGTTTCTGTTACATTAGCTGTCTTCATCTGCATTTGTTGTTGAGTGTGGGATAGAAGGGTTAGGTTATCTGCGAACTCCAAACCGTCTAACTGAATCCTAGTTATTCACCGTATTCCGTTACTCTCCTGAGATGTTGACTTCTTCATTATCTAGCCGACGATCTGGAGAAAGAGAAAGGGTGAGAGTAAGCAACCTTGCCTCACATCGGTCTTCACCTCGAACGAGTCTGTCAGCTGTCCACCGTGCACGATTTCACAGGTGAATCCATCATAACGATTCCGTATGATGTTGGCTATCTTTTCAGGCACTCCGTAGTGTCAAAGAGGCCTCCATAGTGTTTTCTTGTCGACGCTATTGAATGCTTTCTCGTAGTCAATGAAGTTGATGTAGAGTGATTAGTTCCACTCAATTGATTGTGTTCCACAATGATCCGTAAGGTTGCAATTTGGTCGGTACACGACCGATCCTTACGGAATCCAGACTGTTGATCTCGAATTTGGGCGTCTACGAAGTCCTTCATTCTGTTTAAAAATTACCTGTTGAAGACCTTGCCTGGTATTAAGGGGAGAGTGATGTCTCTGCAGTAGTTCTCACACTTACTGAGATCTCCTTTCTTTGGTATTTTGATCAGGTATTCTTGTTTCTAGTCTATTGGTACTCGTCCTTCATCCCAAATCTTGTTGAAAAGAATGTGAAATATTTTCGCAGTCGCTTCCACGTCTGCTTTGATTGCCTCTGCTGGAATGTTGTCTGGTCCTGCTTCTTTGACGCCCTTGATTTATCTGATGGCCGTGCTGGTTTCTTACATTGTTTTTGGATCAGCATTAATTGATAGGTCCGTGGTTGCTGCTTCTATATTGGATGGATTCAGTTGGTTTGGTCAATCTACGAGTTCCTTTAAGTGCTCTTCCCACCTATTTCGCTGTTCTTCAGTGTTGGTGATTACTTTGCCTTCTTTTATTTTCACTGGTCTTTCTGGTTAACGATAATTTCCAGCAAGCTTCTTCGTTGTATCATACAATTGTCTAATGTTCCCTTTTCGTGCAACTTTTTTCCACTATGATTGTTAGATATTTAACATATTTATACTTAGCAGCTTCAACGTTCCTTTTCACTTTCTTGTTTGCTTCTGTTTATTCAGCTTGTGTCTTAACGTCATCGGCTCTTGTTAGGCTGATATTGATTACTGATTCCTTGTCCTTCCTTCCTTTCTTATCTTATGTAGAGCAAGAATAGAGATGGTGGTTCTTGTGGTCCAAAACCTCATGACATCCTGAAAATGTTATCTCTTTGATCCGTTTTCAATCGTTTTGCATAGTAGCTTCCTGTCTGGTGAGTAGATCGTGAAAGGCCTGAACATTGTGCTGTGAGATATCTCATATTCGCTAAGTTTGTCAGCATCCCTAAGAAAAGCCTTGTTAGACCTTTGTGATGTGTTAATCCACCATTGAATTCCGGCAAAATAAGATTGAAAGACCTTGTACATATCATACATTCGTGTACTTATTCCAATTATTTCTTCCCTGTTATGGTTATATAATGTGTACAATCTTAATTTATGGATTAGTTCTCATTATAAGTCTGCATTTGATTACAAACATGAGTTGTTTTTGTGTAAACACCTTGTCAATGAATATGCGTAGTTATTATGTTGACCATAGTTTGTGACAAGTTGACATTCAATTATATTTCAATGGTAATTACAAAAGACATTTTTGTTGTTGTTGTTGTTTTGAGATGGTTGAGAATTGTAGTTTATTATGTGGCAGATTTAATGGAGTAGTTGGATCCGTCCACCAGATGCTTTAATATCCTTGAAATTTCTCTTGATAAGTTGTAGGTCGGGGTACCGGGGAGGGATACAATAGGGCGGTAGTGGAATGTTGGGTTTGTGGAGTTTCGGCCTACCGTAGAATCGTGGAATTACTGGTCCATTGGATTTTAGTCTCGATTGATCTTGTTTTGATATTTGTCCTGCTTTGACAAGCCTGTTTAGAGTCCTAGAGATTTGGTTGTTCAACTTTTTTATTGGGTTTGTGTCGATTGGTTTATATACGCTTCTGTCCTGAAGTAGTTCCTCGGCTTTTTTGATATATTCTTCCTTGTCTATAATTACTGTCGTGCGTCCTTTGTCAGCTGGAACTATGACTTTATCTTCCCTGGCTTTGAGTTTCTTTAGAGCTTTTAGTTGTTGTGCTGTTAGTTGGTTGTTGTCTCTCTTCCGTCGAGTTAGTGGTACAATGGTTTGCCTTATTTCTTGTTGAGTTTCTTCACTTATTCCTGCCGTTTTGAGTAATGACTCTAGTGCAGCGAAGAAATCGAGTTTGTTGTTGTTTGTTTAACTTCATTTATTGGCGCAAGTTGCATGTCACACAAGAAAAATGTATTATATACATCCACTCTGTTTAAGCTGTTTATTAGTGAGAGAAAGAAGTTTGTAAAATTCATTCTTTAAAAGCAACTAATCATGGTTATGTCACTTTTTATATCATTTGTACTGTTGTGAATCCGATGCTCCCTTCTTTCTCTCAATAAATTAGGCAATCTTTAAAAAAAAATCCTATGCATATTTCAGTAGTTTGTTTCATTATAAGTGTAGAACCATGAAACAATAAACTGTGGGATCGTTTAAATTTATTGCTCCTAAACGGCTAGAGGTTAAAATTAAGTGAGTTGCTGTGTTTTAGTCTCATCGTTCTCCAATCGACCTGCTTGGCATGATAGAATCTACAAGAACATATATTCCAGCCAATATAACTCGGTTGGGTCATCATGATAGGCAAGCCCAACCACCACGTCATGGTTAGTAGCTACGGTCGAGATGAGAATAACTAGATCTAAGCAAAATCTCATATAAGTTCATCATTGGGTGCAGCTGAATAATTTGTAACAATCAAGTATTTTTATTTTCACTGCCTCAATCTGACTTTAGTTTGTCAATGCGAAAAAAATATACCATAAGTTTATAGTTTCACTATTTCTATACTGTCAAAAACGTCAATCAGACAACTCAATCAATGTACATTCGCTCATATCTTTCTGTGCACGCTTGTACGTATATTACCATATTATTTCTATGGGTTTTTTTTAAATCTATAATTCACTCTGAATACTTATTTTCTAGAAGAAAAATAAACATATGTACTTTTAAAAATTATTCATATGTGTAAATGAGTTCTGATTTCAGTTTGGTTTTCTATGCATGTGTTATTAGTGTAAGTTGATTTTCAGTATTTTGTTTATTCAAGTTAAATTATGAAAATATATTTATATATATATATATTCTTTGAAACCATGAACCGATCAATGTTAGACCACCATTAGAAACCTGGAAGCACTGAAAGATGGCCATTTCGTCCTGGTATGGGACTCATCAGTGGCAGTGCGCATCCGCGACTCCTGCACCTCGCAGGATTCGAACCCAGCACCTTCGGTACTGTGCGCGAACGCCCTAACCGTTAGACCACTGCGGGGTGCAGGAGTCCTGGATGCGCACTGCCACTGATGAGTCCCATTTTTACTTACTTACTTTCGCCTGTTACCCCCAATGGAGCATAGGCCGCCCACCAGTTTTCTCCAACCAACTCTGTCCTGGGCTTCCCTCTCCAGTTCTGTCCACTGTTTGTTCATTCCTCTCATATCTTTCTCTATTTCTCGGCGTAATGTATTCTTTGGCCTTCCTCTTTTCCTTTTGCCTTGAGGGTTCCATGTGAGGGCTTGTCTAGTGACGCAGTTGGATGCTTTGCGTAGTGTATGTCCTATCCACTTCCACCGCTTCTTCCTGATTTCCTCCTCCACTGGAATCTGGTTTGTTTCCTCCCACAGTTCGTTGTTGCTGATGGTGTCTGGCCAACGAATACGAAGTATTTTGCGTAGACAGCTGTTAATAAACACTTGTATCTTGTGAATGATGGCTTTGGTAGTTCTCCATGTTTCCGCTCCATACATTAGAACTGTCTTGACATTTGTATTGAAAATCCTGATTTTGGTTTTGTTTGAAAGTTGTTTGGAGTTGCAGATATTTTTCAACTGTAGAAATGCAGCCCTCGCTTTGCCAATCCGCGTCCTCACATCTGCGTCCGATCCACCTTTCTCGTCGATGATGCTGCCAAGATATGTAAAGGTGTTAACGTCCTCCAAGGTATCTCCATCAAGCGTGATTCGGTTGGTGCATGTTGTGTTGCATCGGAGAATTTTGCTTTTTCCTTTATGTATGTTGAGACCTACTGCTGCAGAGGCTGCTGCTACACTGGTCGTCTTCTCTTGCATTTGTTGTTGCGTGTGCGATAGAAGAGTCAGGTCATCTGCGAAGTCCAGATCGTCCAGCTGCGTCCTAACTGTCCAGTTGATACCGTGCTTCCCTCCAGATGTTGAGGTCTTCATAATCCAGTCGATCCCCAGGAGAAAGAGAAAGGGTGAGAGTAAGCAACCTTGCCTCACACCGGTCTTCACCTCAAAAGAGTTTGTCAGCTGACCTCCGTGCACGATTTTGCAGTTGAATCCATCATAAGAATTCCGTATGATGTTGACTATTTTCTCAGGCACACCGTAGTGTCGAAGAAGACTCCACAGTGTTTTCCTATCCACGCTATCAAATGCTTTCTCGTAGTCGATGAAGTTGATGTAGAGTGGTGAGTTCCATTCTATTCATTGTTCCACAATGATCCGTAATGTAGCAATTTGGTCAGTACACGATCGATCCTTCCGAAATCCGGCCTGTTGATTTCGAATTTGGGCGTCTACGAAGTCCTTCATTCTGTTTAACAATACTCTGTTGAAGACTTTTCCTGGTATTGAAAGAAGAGTGATGCCTCTGTAGTTCTCACACTTGCTGAGATCGCCTTTCTTTGGTATTTTGATCAGGTATCCTTCTTTCCAATCTGATGGTACTTGTTCCTCATCCCAAATCTTCTTAAAGAGAATGTGAAATATTTTCGTAGTTGCTTCCACATCTGCTTTGATTGCCCCTCCTGGAATGTTGTCTGGTCCTGCTGCTTTGCCGCTCTTGATTTGTCTGATGGCTATACTGATCTCCTCAATCGTAGGTGCGCCAATATTAATTGGGTGGTCCTTGGATGCTGCTTCGATGTTGGGTGTGTTCAGTGGAGCTGGTCGATTCAATAGTTCCTTAAAGTGCTCCACCCACCTATTTCGCTGTTCGTCAGTGTTGCTGATTGTTTTCCCATCCTTGCTTTTCACTGGTCGTTCTGGTTTACGATAGTTTCCGGCGAGCTTCTTTGTAGTTTCGTACAATTGTCTCATGTTTCCTTCTCTTGCAGCCTTTTCCGCCGTCATTGCTAGATCTTCCACAAATTTTCGTTTGTCAGCTCTGATGCTCTTCTTCACTTCCCTGTTTGCTTCTGTATACTCGGCTTGCGCCTTAACTTTCTCTGCTCTTGTTCGGCTGACATTGATTACTGCCTTCTTGTTCCTCCTTTCTTCAATTTTTGCAAGAGTATCAACAGAGATCCATTCCTTGTGATGGTGCTTCTTGCGACCAAGGACCTCCTGACATGTTGAAGTGATTGCCTCCTTAATCCCTTTCCAATTGTTCTCCAATGTTGTGTCCTCTCCATTGTGTAGATCCTGAAAGGCCTGGAACCTATTGGTGAGGGCTATGTTTAATTCGTTGAGTTTTACGGTATCCCGAAGAAAGGCTGTATTAAACTTCTGTGATGTTGTCTGCCCCGTTGTCCAGTGATTCTTTAGCTTCAATCTCATTTTGGCGATCAGCAAATGGTGATCTGAAGCTATATCAGCTCCTCTCTTGGTTCTCACATCCTCCATGGTCCTTCTGAACTTTTTGTTGATACAGATATGGTCAATTTGGTTTTGAGTAGTGTGATCCGGTGAAATCCATGTAGCTTTGTGTATGCGTTTGTGCGGGAATATTGTGCCACCGATGACCAGTTTGTTGAAGGCACATAGGTTTGCAAATCTCTCACCGTTTTCGTTCCTTTCTCCCAGTCCATGTCGTCCCATGATGTCTTCATATCCAGTGTTGTCCATTCCAACCTTGGCATTCAGGTCTCCCATAAGAATCGTCAAATCCTTTGGTGAACATTTCTCGACGATTGACTGCAGCCTTTCGTAGAATTGATCTTTAACGTCGTCATTGTAGTCATTGGTAGGTGCATAACATTGGATGACGTTCATTGTAATGTCCTCTTTCTTCGTTTTGAAGGATGCTTTAATGATCCTGGGTCCATGAGATTCCCATCCTATCAGTGCCTTTTGTGCATGTTTGGACAGCATCAGTGCAACTCCTTGTGTATGTGAAGCGTTTTCCTCTTCATGACCAGAGTATAACAGCAGTTCCCCTGAAGCAAGTCTCAGTCGTCCTACTTGTGTCCAATGCGTTTCACTGATGCCGAGCACCTCAAGGTTGTATCGTTTCATTTCTGCCGCAACTTGAAATAGTCTTCCAGTCTCCCACAATGTACGAACGTTCTATGTACCTAAAAAAATGGTTGCTCTGGTTGTGAGAAGAGTCATCGGCCCCGTGACTTCCGAGGGAACTCGGCTTTCATCACGTGACGTCATAATTCTTCTTCCAACTCCCAGGGCAGAGTTAAAATGTTTGAATTATTTTTCTGGTTACCGTTTTTTTGGCAAGTTATTTTTTGTCGGGATGGGGTCGCCAACCCCATGTCCAACCCTCCTTCTTTACCCGGGCTTGAGACCGGCAGTAGCCCCTAAGGTCCTACTGGCGGAGTTGATGAGTCCCATACCAGGACGAAATGCTTCCAGGTTTCTAATGGTGGCCTAACATCGATCGATTCATGGTTTCAAAAAATGTGTAACTTAACAATCTTCACAACCCCGTAATGCATATATATATTCAATGTATATTGAAAAAGATCTTATTGATATTTTTGCATAGCTCAAGCTACTACTACTTTTTAGCTAATTGACCATATTTACGTTTAGCTTAACGAGATAAATCTCGTTAGTCAAATGGAATTTATATGAAGTGCATTGTTTGTTTTTATTTGTTAAGACATTTGACATTTTTCCACGCATCAAATTATAATCATGCTAATTTTTTTGTTGTCTGTTGTAAATCAAGTTGTGTGACCTTGACCACACTGGATGAATGGTATTGATGATATATATAATAAAACACACTTACAAAGGATCATCTTGCGTATACTTGACTTTAAACAATTACATACTTCAATTGTATGAAGTTTAATTTTTGCTACCTGATTAACTAACTCATTAACTACACTGAACTAGGAGGTCAGATGATTTCAGTGAGATAAATTTAGAAGTAGGAGGATAGAGATTATGAGGAATTCAGAAGGTTAGAATTAGGGAGAACACAAAAAATGGATGCACCTGTGCTATTGCAAACGATTTTGAGCCATGTCGTTGAAGGTTTCTCTCTAACCATCGGTGACTTTCGTCTTGCGGACCCCAACCAGGTAGCCTACACCTATCAACATGACTCAGTCCACTTGTCAGTAACTTCATGGATTTGTGTCATGTTTTGGTCTGGCCGCCCCTAAATTTCTTCCAACCTACTCCAACAATGGAAAGCAGCCCGTTGAGGCAGTCGGTAGTTAGGCATACGTAACACATATCCCAACCATCTCAAATGATGAAGCTTCACTACTTCATCTATTGATCTGCCATCCTTACCTAGAACTCGTTTCCTAACGACAGCATTGCTTATGCAGTTGTCCCAGGAAACATCGATGATCGAATATTAGTAACCTACGAATGTCCTCTACTCTTAACGGCAATGTTTCGCATCCGTATAGTAGGACGGAGCGAACTGCTGCACACTCGTCCTTTGGTTAACAAGCTGAAATTTGGCCTACGCCATAAGTGACGCAGGTTGTTAAAACCCAATCGAGCCTTCTGTATCCGAGCTGAGATTTCGTCAGTCACCAGGCCATCAGCACTGATGAGACTGCCCAGATAAGTGAAGCAGTTTACATGTTCGACTACTTCACTCCCTATCACTAGTTCAGGTGCCGATGAAACCCAGATGATTTTTTAAACTTAGAATACAATCATTGAAAGCTGAATTATTTACACCATTCTACCTTTGAATACTACAGAAGATTAATTAACAATCTTTGTTTATGGAATATCGACACTTCGCGTCAATATTTACATTTACAATAAATGTGTTTATCCATCGTTACCTGATTTGATTGTTTCTTCCTCTATATTTGACTGTTATTTTTTTTAAAAAAAAATAATTGAATCAATAATTTTCTGCTCAGTATATATTATGCGTAAATTGTCAATTTCTATGCACGTTCTCTTGTTTTATTAACATGAATTCTTGCCGTTTTTTTCATTTCATTTCTATTTATTCATGTTAATTTCAAGTGTAACCCTTTTTTTCCTCTCCATTTCCCACCAATTTTTTGCATTTTTTTTCCCATGACAATTTATATATGTCTGCCAATAATTTTCTTTGAGAAAAATATTATCATCTCATTGTATCTTGACTGTACATATATATGAGTATTGTAAATCTATTTTCTTTGAACGATGTGCTTAGTTGAAGCTTTAAAATGGCGAAAGTATATCCTATTTCTTTACATTTAAATATTTTAACCTGAGAGAACATCGTTTAAGTTATATCTGTACTACACAATGTATGTATGATAAATGATTGAAGAATTACGTTTAAAGCTGATAGGTAAAATAATCTATTGGTTGGACTTTGGTCATGTTAATCACAGAACTATAAATTCACAAAAATCAAATAAGCATAAATTACCATAATAATAATACATTAATTATGTTATCTAATAAGCTCCTAGGTTCATCTTTGATTATTATCACGTAGACTAAGTTGACCATTTGATTTGTCAATTGTTACGGTCACAACTAGATAACACTGAAAAGACTGGAAACTAGATATAGGATAAAAATCAATAGAATAGTTGTTTATATATTCAGTTTATGATACTGTTGGGTCTTCAGTCTGAGGTTATATGTTGTTAATTGTGTCTGTTTGCATATATTTTACATTGTAAGTATACTTTAGTTGGTGTTCTTCATAGTTTATAGTTCAAGTGTCCGATATAATTGTGTCACTTTCTACTGACTGTTTCCATCGATTGTTTTTTCTGTTTTGTTAGCCTGCGGTCAGTCAGTATGTATTTGAAAACATTGTTTAAATGGTTTCCTGTCATTCCATAGAGACGTTCTTATGTAATATACCTTTGGTTCTCAGTAGCCTTCATCCCAGACAGATACAAAGCAGAACTTCGTACATAAGTACATCAGTTCAGGTTGCTATAACACGTCAGCACAGAGACGTAACTGTCAGTTCGAATCCAACAGTGATAGCGATAGTGGAAGTATTAGCAGTAATGGAGAAGATTAGGGAGCGAAGATATGATTCGAGAAGTATAATTCAATGAGATAAATTTAGAAGGAGAAAGATAGAGATTATGAGGAATTCAGAAGGTTAGAATTTCATAGAACACAAAGAGTGGATGCACCTGCGCTCACCATTGCAAACGATTCTGAGCCATGTCATTATTCAAGGTCTCTAACCATCGGTGACTTTCGTCTCGCGGAGCCCAACCAAGTAGCCTACATCTATCAACATGACTCAGTCCACTTGTCAGTGACTTCATGGATTTGTGCCATGTTTTGGTCTGGCCGCCCCTAGCTATCTTCCAACCTACTCCTACACCACAAAACATAGCTCGTCTCGGCAGTCGGTGGTTAGGCATACGTAACGCATGTCCCAACCACCTCAACTGATGAAGTCTCACTACTTCATCTATCGATTTGCCATCCTTACCGTGCACTCGTTTCCTAACGATAGCATTGCTTACTCAGTTGTCCCAGGATACACGAGCAATACTTCATCCAACGAGTAATCGAACAGACCATATATCATATCCCAGTCTAATGATTCATATCTATTCTTTTTCTTATATGAAGCAAGTATTCTTTTTTTTTCGAACCAAATCTAATAATCTCAGTGTTGCTTTTCTTTTCTCTCGGTTATTTCATTTTATTTTCACAGATTCAAATGTTTTTCGTCACCTTTTAATGTAAAATCAAAAATGTCTAAACGTAAATCATGTTCAACATCATTAGATCCTAATGCAACAACTACACAACATGATGCTAATGATGCTGATAATCATGCTGAAGCAAAAATAACAACTCTTCAACCATCTTCTCTATCTGATCATACATCACAACTAAGCCATAATATTGTCTCATCAATGTCGACTGTTAGTATGCCTATTCCTACTACTAGTGTTACTTTTGTTACAAGTAATGACAGTTATCCTGTAACAGTGAAATCATCATTGAATGATAATGATGAAAATATTAAGAAATGGTCATATTCTCCTGTTTATTCATCAATTCAAACAAATACCTCAACAATAATGACTACTAGTACTACTCATCATCATCCTCAGCACCAGCAGCAGCAGCAATCGTCTAACACATCGACTACACATACAACATTCATATCAAATTCCAAATATCATCAATCAAATATAATGAAAACTAATTATGAAGCCATACCAACAGTTGTAGAACCAGTTGAAGTAGCTGCTGGTGAAGCACAAGCAGAATTAAATGAACGTGATCAACAAGTTTTACAGTAAGTATGAATAAATAGAAGAAAAATAAAACTCATTTGCGGTGAAATTCACAAAATCGATAAATTTATATAGTTTATAGTACAACATCAATCACAGATGCATTTGTTTATTGCATATTAGGTAGTTGTCGTGTTATAATATCCATCTCACTATAGAATATAGTTAGTTTGTTATGTTTGTTATGTTACTCAGTCAGTGGCGACGTAGAACTTTGTATGTACATACATTAGTTCAATGTGCCATACTACATTAGCACAGGGAGATGACATTTTCTGTCTGAATTCCATAGGAGTAGACGTTGTAGCAGAAGATTAGAGTTCGAAGATACGATTTGAGAAGTATATCCAAGTAAAACAAATTTAACTAGAGAAAATAAGCTAGTGTAGAATTCAAAAGATTGGAATTTGAGAGAAAGCAAAGAATGAATGCATCTGTGACATTGCAAATGTTTTTGAGCCACGTTCGATTACTATCTTCTAGCCGGTCCCAACCAGATAGTCGACACCTACTGACATGGCTCAGTCTACTTTTTAGTGACTTCACCGCCATCTGCCATCCTTACGTAGCACCCGTTTCCTAACGACAGCATTGCTTACTCGGTTGTCCCAGAATATACGAGCAATGCTTCGAACACATCTATAATTGAATACTAATAACCTACGAAAGTCTTCTACTCTTACCGGCCGTGTTCCGAATCCATATAGTAGGACAGAACATACTGCTACGCAGTACACACGTCCTTGATTAGCAAACGGATATCTCGCCTTCGTCATAAGTGACGCAGGTTTGCAAAAGCCAGGTGAGCCTTCTGTATGCGTGCTGATATTCTATCACACACCAGGCCCTCAGCACTGATGAGACTCCCGCGATAAGTGAAGCAGTCTACACGTTCGACTACTTCACTACTTCGCCAATCCTGAAGCAACATTTTGCATTTCGAGGAAGAGAATCGCATCCTAAATATGCTTGTATTGTCGTTCAAGGTGTTCAGATGACTCTCTACATTTTGTCAGCGTTTTTTACCAAACATGATTAATTTTTACTCTATATACCCTCTATACATTATTATTTCCAAAATTGATTTATAATCAGTAAGCTTATATTCAATTGACCAATTTTTCTCTGCAAACATGTTTTTTTCTGCATTGCATGTATTTGTTAAATTACAAAATTATCACTTTTTTATGCTAATTACTAGTTTAGGCGAATAATCGTTCATGTTTTACAATAATAATAATAATCTCATAATCGTTTATACTTTATACAATTACTACACATTGTACATGGTTTGAAGTTTGAGCATTTAGCTCACATTGCATTATATTAAAATGGTATTTATGTATATTTTTTGAAACCATGAATCGATCAATGTTAGACCACCATTAGAAACCTGGAAGCACTGGACGGCCGTTTCGTCCTAGTATGGGACTCCTCAGCAATGCGCATCCACGACTCCTGCACCCCGCAGAATTCGAACCCAGGACCTTCGGTATTGTGTGTAACTTAACAATCTTCACAACTCCGTAATGCAAATTACCTGTGCTCACTAGTGACTAGCTTCGTGAGGAATCTTCTCCGAGTTCTAGTGATAAGACGTGACCAGTGAAGTTCAACCTGTTCGGGTGTAGGCAGTGTCTACCGAAGACTGTATATGAGGTTGCGCAACTCCGTGAATTTGATCAAGTTAGACATTAACACCGTTAGATACCGGCTCAGTGGTCTAACGGTTAGGACGTTCGCGCACAATACCGAAGGCCCTGTGTTCGAATCCTGCGAGGTGCAGTAGTCGTGGATGCGCACTACTGATGAGTCCCCATATCAGGACAAAACGGCCGTCCAGTGCTTCCTTTGTTTCTAATGGTGGTCTAACATTGATTGATTCATGGTTTCAAAAAATGTATAACTTAACAATCTTCACAACCCCGTAGTGCATTTATGTATATGCTTGTTTGTTAAGAATTTGTGGCAAAAATAAAAACCAATTAATGTATCTATCATCATTATGTAGTGCAAACTCACTGTCTCTGTTACAAAGTTGAGATGTATTTGTAATTTTTTTATCATGAGTAACTAACTGGTTTGTTCTGTGATTCATTTGTGTAGGGTAAAACCAGTGTATTTCTAAGGAGCACATGACTTTGAATTTTTCTGGAAATTTCTGGAACCATACAAAATATGAAGTAACAGTATTGTCAGTCAATCACTTGCAAGGATTTTATTTCGACCAATTTAGTCTCGTGTGCTGTTACGGGTATGAGGGCGGTTATCGCTTTCTGGCTGCCCACACCATGGAAGGTCGTTTCTTGAGGGATCTGAAGAGGAAGATAGATTAGTGTTGGTCTTGGAGACCTGGGAGCGTGACCGCAGAGTCCAAGGGACAACTGCTTGAGGCCGGTCACGCACGGCCTTTTATGAAGGGTTTTTTGAGTATTAGCTCCGTTCTTAAAGGCCCTTCTTGGGCACCCTTACCGACGGAGACGGAAATCCGTGAGGTAGGGTGGGGTGTGACATATTTAAGGTCGACCTATTCTAACCCTTCCTTCCTTCCTTGTGAGAACGCAGCATCGCTGCAGACACTGGTTGTCCGAGGGAAACACGTTACTGCTGTCACACCCCTCTGCAGTCAGTTGTACGACTTCGCCCTCAGACCTTGGGTAGCTGCTTTTAGTCTCATCGTTCTCCAATCGACCTGTCTGGCATAGTAGAACCTTCAGGAACATGTGTTCCAGCCAATATAGCTCGGCTGGGTCATGACGATAGGCAAGCCTGATCACCATGTCAAGGTAGCATCTACGGTCGGGACAATATAATATGTAGATGTAAAACATTTCCTAGCGTTTCCAATCTTCCAAAAACTTTAAGAAATGATATTTTGGGTCTGTAAGAAAATCTAAAAAAAGTAGCTTACTCTATACCTTACGCTCTAAACCATACAAGAAATCAAACCCAGTATCATTAGACTACCATGTTGAAATTCGACGGTCTCCAGTTTGTTGGTAAGGATTTCTATCTTCTCGTCGTTCTTTTTGTTACAAACTCAAATTAAATGATCTCGATGTGATTTCTAGTACTAAGATGCAGATGCATACGAACATCAAATATGCCAGAATGTGCATCCTGAATTCAGTGTTAACTCTCTCTGCTAAGTTAAAGTCACCAATGGTTAGAGACCTTGAACGACATGGCTCAAAATCGTTCGCAATAGCGCAAGTGCATCCATTCGTTGTGCTCTCCCAAATCGTAATCTTCTGGATTCGTCAGCACATCTACCTTTGTCTTTCTAACCTTATCTCACTGAATTATACTTCTTGAATAATATCTTCAAACCCTAGTCTTCTTCATTACCATTAATACCTCTACTATCTTTATCACTATGGGATTTGATTTGACATTTGCGTCTCTGTGTTAATGTGGTATGGCTACCTGGATTTGTGTACATACGTACGAAGTTCTACGTTGCAACTGACTACTGACTGACTGTCTGCTAAGTTACAATTTTGTTTCACTGTTTTATAATAATAATAATATTCTGTCTTATGCAATGAAATTTTTACAGAAACACATACAGTATTTATTTTCTCAGAATATTCTTCAGTGTTAGATTTTTTTTAAAAACTCCGTATATCAGAGCAATTTCAGTAGGATTGATTTTTTGAGGAAAGCTTTAAACTGTCATAGTTATATCGGTTTTCTGATTATTGAACCCATACAGCTAATTCTCTGATAATGTGAGAATTTCAGTGAACATTTTGGAATAGAACAACAGCAATTGAACTTAGTTTGTTTCCTTTGTGCATTATCTTATATGTATTTTAGTAGTTTATTATGCAAACAATCGAAAATAAAATCATCTTATCCTGTGTTACTAATGTTTATTGTCCTTTTCCGCATGAATGTCACCAGTTTTTCCTGTAGTAGTAGTTATTATGTAATAATAGGTTCCATGGCTCTTCAGCTGAATCATTTGATCCTTATAATGAGTTAAAAAGAAAAACACACTTTCAACCCACTGGATTATCAGTTAATGTGAATAGGATTCATTTCACACAACCCTCATTCTATTATCACACTGACAAATGTATTAACTGTTGAGGTTATGACAAATTAAACGATTTCATGCCATATCATTATAGTGTGTAATATTCTTCTCACTAGAATTTATTCTATTACTTACTTACTTACGCCTGTTACCCCCAATCGAGCATAGGCCTGCCACCAGTTTTCTCCAACCGACTCTGTCCTGGGCTTCCCTTTCCAGTCCTTTCCAGTGTTTGTTCATTCTTCTCATGTCTTTCTCTATTTCTCGGCGTAATGTGTTCATTGGCCTTCCACTTTTCCTTTTGCCTTGAGGGTTCCATGTGAGGGCTTGTCTCGTGACGCAGTTGGATGCTTTACGCATTGTGTGTCCTATCCACTTCCACCACTTCTTCCTGATTTCCTCCTCCACTGGAATCTGGTTTGTTCTCTCCCACAGTTCGTTGTTGCTGATCGTGTCTGGCCAATGGATCCTAAGTATTTTGCGAAGACAGCTGTTCATAAATACTTGTATCTTCTGGATGTTATGGCTTTGGTAGTTTTCCAAGTTTCCACTCCATTCTATGGTGACTTGTCTCATAAATTAAATAATTCTATACAACACTTTTAAATAACTAATTAAAACCTACCATATTTCTTTAATTTTTTTGTTTTTGTTTAGATCATTACTAATGAATAAATCATCAACAATTATCTCTTCTACGCCTATTAATAATTTGTCTTACACTGTCACTAATACACCAATGATGACGACATCAGCAACATCGATGAATTCTATGTCATCCTCACCTGTTTCATTATCATCATTCAATAATTCATCGTCGGTAGCCATGATGAATAAATCAAATACGGAATCGTTCAATATCAACTCGGCTAACACTACAATCACAACAGCAACAACAACTATCCAAGAAGACCAATCACCGAAACAATCGCTAAATGAAAATCTTGTTTCATCGTCAACCATGCCAACAAGTAGTATTAATAGTAAGCTTAAAACATTTCCATATTCATCTTCTTCACAACCAACTGAAATGACATCAGAACAAAAAATTGCCAACTCATCATTGACTAATCATTCTAATCATGGTGATACGTCGTCCATTGTTGAAAAGCCAATTTCTAATGGAGAAAAGTAATCTCATTTTTTTTTGTTGTACACACTTACATCTTTTTATTTTTTTTAATCTTTCTTATTTGTTTATTTTGTTCATTATTTGTAAACAGTAAGTAAATTGTGTAAATACACACTAACCAGCGCTATATCATCCAACATTATGATAATTGTTTATAACTCTAATGAGATAGTCTACATATGTGAATATAGCCAATGGGGGTGTCTTTATGTGTTTATATTTGTCTGTCTCTAGCTTCCTTTTTTTTCACTAATGATTTTCACTATGCTTATGATGTCCTACAGAAAATAAAATGTCTAAATAGTCAGTCAGTCAGTGAGTTACAACGTAGAACTTCGTACGTACGTACATCAGTTTAGGTTGTCTTACTCCGTTAGCACAGAGACGTAATTGTCAGTTCAAATCCAAGAGTGATAGTAGAATTATTAGCAGTAATGAAGAAGATTAGGATTTTAAGATAATATTCAAGAAGTATATTTCAGTGAGATATGTTTAGAAAGACAAAGGTAGAGGTGTTGACGAATCCAGAATATTAGGATTTGAGAGAGCTCAACGAATGGAAGCACTTGCGCCATTGCAAACAATTTAGAGCCATGTCATCATTATTCAAGGTCTCTAACCATCGGTAACTTACGTTTCGCGGACACAACTGTCAGTTCATATCCAAGAGTGATAGCAATAGTAGAATAATTAGCAGCAATGCAGAACATTAGGGAGCAAAGATATGATACGAGAAGTATAATTCAGTAAGATAAATTTAGAAGGAGAAAGATAGAGATTATGAGGAATGCAGAAGGTTAGAATTTCATAGAACACAAAGAGTGGATGCACCTGCGCCATTGTAAAACGATTTTGAGCCATGTCGTTCAAGGTCTCTAACCACCGGTAACTTTCGTTTCGCATACCCTAACCAGGTAGCCTGCATCTACCAACATGACTCAGTCCACTAGTCAGTGATTTCATGGATTTGTGCCATGTTTTGGTTTGGCCGCCCCTAGCTTTCTTCCAACCTACTCCTACACTGCAAAACATAGCTCATTGAGGCAGTCGGTGGTTGGGCATTCGTAATACCATGCATGTCCCAACCATCTCAACTGATGTCTAAATAAACTTCTATGATGATAATTCGACGGGTTTAATTTTTTTTTGTAATTTTATTAAGATTAATTCTTATCGGAGATATATTCTTTATCAATATATTTCATTATTCATCTCTGTTCTGTTGTTAACTACTACTGTAGTGAAGGAGAACACAGGTGAGGGCAACCGAATTATATTTAACGAAAATTACAGAGTTACTCAGTAAAATAGGAAAACCATATCGTAAACGGTTAATTTGGAAATCTTCAATCCATTGTCTGACATTTCACTTATTCATGCGTTTCATACAAATTCCATTGTGTTCTAACTCTTCCTTTCTTGATCTTCCCCCATCTTCTGCTGCCAGACATTACGTTGACACTCACGTCATATACTACTTATAAGTAGCGCGCACCACACTACTAGTAATCATTTCTCCAAGTAATACATTTTAAAATTATTCAATGTACACTTATTTGGGTTTTTCTTTTCTCAAGAAAATCCACTATTATTAGCAATCAGTTGAAATGAATGTGATAACACATCTCCCATGAATAATAATAATTTATTTTTCTTTTAAATTTTTTATGACAATTAGCATAATCACACATGTGAATGCGTTTTTACCACAACAACAACAAAAAAACAACCCAAATATTGGATTGATTTTTATCTAATTATGTTGAAAATGTACTGGCCAAATTACACTTCTAACAAACCAATCTATCTATTTATCTATCCCTAAAACACACACACACACCTCATAGAAAGACAATTCTTATACTACTACTGGTGTGTATGATTCACTTAATTAATTGAGTGAATCATACACACCAGTAGTAGTATAAGAATTGTCTTTCTATGAGGTGTGTGTGTGTATGTGTTTTAGGAATAGATAAATAGATAGATAGATTGGTTGGTTTGTTAGAAGTGTAATTTGGCCAGTACATTTTCAACATAATTAGATAAAAATCAATCCAATATTTGGGTTGTTTTTTTGTTGTTGTTGTGGTAAAAACGCATTCACATGTGTGATTATGCTAATTGTCATAAAAAATTTAAAAGAAAAATAAATTATTATTATTCATGGGAGATGTGTTATCACATTCATTTCAACTGATTGCTAATAATAGTGGATTTTCTTGAGAAAAGAAAAACCCAAATAAGTGTACATTGAATAATTTTAAAATGTATTACTTGGAGAAATGATTACAAGTAGTGTGGTAAGTAGTAGTATATGACGCGAATCAAAACGTAATGTCTGGCAGCAGAAGATGGGGGAAGATCAAGAAGAAAGGAAGAGTGGGAACACAATGGAATTTGTATGAAACGCATGAATAAGTGAAATGTCAGACAATGGATTGAAGATTTGCAAATTGACCGTTTACGATATGGTTTTCTTATTTTACTGAGTAACTCTGTAATTTTCGATAAATTCGATTCGGTTGCCCCTCAACTACAGTAGTAGTTAACAACAGAACAGAGATGAATTATGAAATACATTGATAAAGAATATATCTCCGAAAAGAATTAATCATAATAAAATTAAAAAAAAAAATTAAACCCGTCGAATTATCATCATAGAAGTTTATTTAGACATCAGTTGAGATGGTTGGGACATGTATTACGAATGCCCAACCACCGACTGCCTCGACGAGCTTTGTTTTGTGGTGTAGGAGTAGGTTGGAAGAAAGTTAGGGGCGGCTAAACCAAAACATGGCACAAATCCATGAAGTCACTGACAAGTAGACTGAGTCATGTTGGTATATGTAGGCTATCTGGTTGGGGTCTGCGAAACGAAAGTTACCGATGGTTAGAGACCTTGAATAATGATGACATGGCTCTAAATTGTTTGCAATGGCGCAAGTGCTTCCATTCGTTGAGCTCTCTCAAATCCTAATATTCTGGATTCGTCAACACCTCTACCTTTGTCTTTCTAAACATATCTCACTGAAATATACTTCTTGAATAATATCTTCAAACCGTAGTCTCCTTCATTACTGCTAATACTTCTACCATCACTCCTGGATTTGAACTGACAATTACGTCTCTGTGCTAACGTAATGAGACAACCTGAACTGATGTACGTACGTACGAAATTCTACTTTGTAAGTGATTGACTATTTAGACATTTTATTCTGTGTAGGACATCATAAGGATAGTGAAAATCATTATTGAAAAAAAAAGGAAGCTAGAGACAGACAAATGTAAAGACATAAAGACACCCCCATTGGCCATATTCGCATATACAGACTATCTCATTAGAGTTATGAACAATTATCATAATGTTGGATGATATAGCGCTGGCTAGTGTGTATTTACACAATTCACTTATTGTTTACAAATAATAAACAAAATAAACAAATAAGAAAGATTAAAAAAAAAAATAAAAGATGTAAATGTGTACAACAAAAAACAAAGAGATTACTTTTCTCCATTAGAAATTTGCTTTTCGCCAATGGTTGTATCTAATGTTGATTGTACAAAATACGACGACATATCATCATGATTAGAATGATTAGTCAATGATGAATTGGCAATTTTTTGTTCTGATGTCATTTCATTTGGTTGTGAAGAAGATGAATATGGAAATGTTTTAAGCTTACTATTAATACTACTTGTTGGCATGGTTGACGATGAAACAAGATTTTCATTTAGACATGGTTTTGGTAATTGATCTTCTTGGATAGTTGTTGTTGGTATTATTGGTGGTGCTGTTGTGATTGTGGTGTTGTTAGCCGAGTTGATATTGAACGATTCCGTATTTGATTTATTCATCTTGGCTACCGACGATGAATTATTGAATGATGATAATGAAACAGATGAGGATGACATAGAATTCATAGATGTTGCTGATGCCGTCATCATTGGTGTATTAGTGACAGTGTAAGACAAATTATTAATAGGCGTAGAAGAGACAATTGTTGATGATTTATTCATTAGTAATGATCTAAACAAAAACAAAAAAATTATGGTAGGTTTTCATTAGTTATTTAAAAGTATTGTATAGAATTATTTAACTTATGAGACAAGTCACCATAGAATGGAGCAGAAACTTGGAGAACTACGAAAGCCATCACATCCACAAGATACAGGTATTTATGAACAGTTGTCTACGTAAAATACTTCGGATTCGTTGACCAGACACTATCAGCAACAACCTACTGTGGGAGAGAACAAACCAGATTCCAGTGGAGGAGGAAATCAGGAAGAAGCAGTGGAAGTGGATAGGACACACACTACGAAAAGCACCTAACTGCATCACAAGACAAGCCCTCACATGGGACCCTTATGATCAAAGGAAAGAGGAAGGCGAAGGAACACATTACGCCGAGAAATAGAGAAAGATATGAGAGGAATGAACAAAAATTGGACAGAACTGTAAAGGGAAGCCCAGGACAGAGTTGGTTGGAGAATACTGGTCGGTGGACTATGCTTCATTAGGGGTAACAGGCGTAAGTAAGTAAGTAAGTAATAGAATAAATTCTAGTGCGATGCGATATCTGTAAAGGCAAAATAGTATTACACACTATAATGATATGCTTGGAATCGTCTGATTTGTCATAACCTCAACAGTTAATTCATTTGTCAGTGTGATAATAGAATGAGGGTTGTGTGAAATGAATCCTATTCACATTAACTGATAATCCAGTGGGTAGAATGTGTGTTTTTCTTTTTAACTCGTTATAAGGATCAAATGATTCAGCTGAAGAGCCATGGAACCTATTATTACATAATAACTACTACAGGAAAAACTGCTGACATTCATGCGGGAAAGGGACAATAAATATCAATAACACAGGATAAGATGATTTTATTTTTCATTATTTGCATAATAAACTACTAAAATAGATATAAGATAATGCAAAAAGGAAACAAATTAAGTTCAGTTGCTGTTGTTCTATTCTAACACTGAAGCATATGCTGAAAAAATAAGACTGTTTGTGTTTCCGTAAACATTTTATTGCATAAGACAAAATATTATTATAAAACAGTGAAAACAACTTTAACTTAACACACAGTCAGTCAGTCAGTTGCAACGTAAAACTTCGTACGTATGTAAGTGAGTTCAGGTTGCCACACCACATTAACACAGAGACGCATATATCAAATCAAATCCCATAGTGATAAAGATAGTAGAGGTATTAATAGTAAAGAAGAAGACGAGGGTTTGAAGATATTATTCAAGAAGTATAATTCAGTGAGATAAGGTAGGGGTTCTGACGAATACAGAAGATTAGGATTTGAGAGAGCACAATGAATGGGTGCACTTGCGCCATTGCAAACGATTTTGAGCCATGTCGTTCAAGATCTCTAACTATTGATGACTTTAACTTAGCAGACAGAGTTAACACTAAATTCAGGATGCACATTCTGGCATATTTGATGTTTGTATGCATCTGCATTTTAGTACTAGAAATCACATCGAGATCGTTTAATTTGAGTTTGTAACAAAAAACAACGAGAAGATAGAAATTCTTACCAACAAACTGATTGAAGTTGTGACCTGGAGACAGCTGAATTTTAACATGATAGTCTAATGATATTGGGTTTGATTTCTTGTACGGTTTAGAGCGTAAGCTATAGAGTAGGCTATTTTTCTTAGATTTTCTTACAGACCCAAAATATCATTTCTTAAAGTCTTTAGAAGATTGGAAACGATAGGAAATGTTTTACATTAATATATTATATTATATTCGCTAAAACACCTAGAAATTGTAGAATCATGTTTATAGTTTTGGTTGGATATTACTCAGTACTGTTCCCGACCGAAGCTGCTACCTTGACGTGGTGGTCGAGCTTGCCTATTGTCATGATCCAACTGAGCTATATGCTACTGAAGGTTTTACCATGCCACGCAGGTCGATTGGAGAACAATGAGACTTAAGGCAGATACTCAAGATCTGAGGGCAAAGTCGTACTGCTGACTACTGCAGAGAGGTCTGACAGCAGTAACGAGTTTCCCTCGGAACACCAGCAACTACAGCGATGCTGCCTTCTCACAAGGAAGGAAGGGTTAGAAAAGGTCGACCCTAAAAATGTCACATCTCACCCTACCTCACGGATTTCCGTCTCCGGCGGTAAGGGTGCCCACTAAGGGCTTTTAAGAGCGGAGCTAACACTCAAAAAACCTTTCATAAAAAGGCCGTGCGTGACCGGCCTCAAGCAGTTGTCCCTTGGGCTCTGCGGTCACGCACCCAGGTCTCTAAAACCAACACTAATCTATCTTCCTTTTCAGGTCCCTCAAGAAACAACCTTCCACGGTGTGGGCATCCAGAAAGTGACAACCGCCCTCATACCCGTACCAGCACACGAGACTAAATTGGTCAAAATCAAATCCTTCTTACACCCCCTAATATCTCTCTTATCTCTACGACTAACTCTAGTAGCATCCCTTCAGCTCACGGCACCGCTAATGCAAACGATACGAGACAGTGAGTTTGCACTACATAATGATGATAGACACATTAATCGGTTTTTATTTTTGCCACAAATTCTTAACAAGCAAACATATACATAACTACCATATTATAATATAATGCAATGTGAGTTAAATGCTCAAACTTCATACCATATACAATGTGTAGTAATTGTATAAAGTATGAACGATTATGAGATTATTATTATTATTATTATTATTATTATTATTATTATTGTAAAACATGAATAATTGTTCGCCTAAACTAGTAATTAGCATAAAAAAAGTGATAATTTTGTAATTTAACAAATACATGCAATGCAGCAAAAAAACATGTTTGCAGAGAGAAATTGGTCAATTGAATATTGTTTAGTGATTATAAATCAATTTTGGAAATAATAATGTATAGATTTTATGGCGTAAAAATTAATCACGTTTGGTAAAAGAAAACGCTGACAAAATGTAGAGAGTCATCTGGCGACCTTAAACGACAATACAAGCATATTTAGGATGCGATTCTCTTGCTCGAAATGCAAAATGTTGCTTAAGGATTGGCTTGCGTCGGCACCTTGAGCTAGTGATAAGGAGTGAAGTAGTTGAACGTGTAGACTGCTTCACTTATCTTGGGAGTCTCATCAGTGCTGAGGGCCTGGTGTGTGATAGAATATCAGCACGCATACAGAAGGCTCACCTGGCTTTTGCAAACCTGCGTCACTTATGACGAAGGCGAGATATCCGTTTGCTAATCAAGGACGTGTGTACTGCGTAGCAGTATGTTCTGTCCTACTATATGGATGTGAAACACGGCCGGTAAGAGTAGAAGACTTTCGTAGGTTATTAGTATTCAATTATAGATGTGTTCGAAGCATTGCTCGTATATTCTGGGACAACCGAGTAAGCAATGCTGTCGTTAGGAAACGGGTGCTAGGTAAGGATGGCAGATGGCGGTGAAGTCACTAAAAAGTAGACTGAGCCATGTCAGTAGGTGTCGACTATCTGGTTGGGATCCGCTAGAAGATCGTAATCGAACGTGGTTCAAAAACATTTGCAATGTCGCAGATGCATTCATTCTTTGCTATCTCTCAAATTCCATTCATCTGAATTCTCCACTAGCTTTTTTTCTCTAATTAAATTTGTTCTACTTGGATATACTTCTCGAATCGTATCTTCGAACTCTAATCTTCTGCTACAACGTCTACTCCTATGGAATTCAGACAGAAAATGTCATCTCCCTGTGCTAATGTAGTATGGCACATTGAACTAATGTATGTACGTACAAAGTTCCACGTCGCCACTGACTGAGTAACATAACAGGAGTAAACTAACTACATTCTATAGTCAGAAAGATATTATAACACGACAACTACCTGATATGCAATAGACAAATGTATCTGTGATTGATGTTGTACTATAAACTATAAACTATATAAATTTATCGATTTTGTGAATTTCACCGCAAATGAGTTTTATTTTTCTTCTATTTATTCATACTTACTGTAAAACTTGTTGATCACGTTCATTTAATTCTGCTTGTGCTTCACCAGCAGCTACTTCAACTGGTTCTACAACTGTTGGTATGGCTTCATAATTAGTTTTCATTATATTTGATTGATGATATTTGGAATTTGATATAAATGTTGTATGTGTAGTCGATGTGTTAGATGATTGCTGTTGCTGCTGTGGCTGATGATGATGAGTAGTACTAGTAGTCATTATTGTTGAGGTATTTGTTTGAATTGATGAATAAACAGGAGAATATGACCATTTCTTAATATTTTCATCATTATCATTCAATGATGATTTCATTGTTACAGGATAACTGTCATTACTTGTAACAAAATTAACACTAGTAGTAGGAATAGGCATACTAACAGTCGACATTGATGAGACAATATTATGGCTTAGTTGTGATGTATGATCAGATAGAGAAGATGGTTGAACAGTTGTTATTTTTGCTTCAGCATGATTATCAGCATCATTAGCATCATGTTGTGTAGTTGTTGCATTAGGATCTAGTGATGTTGAACATGATTTACGTTTAGACATTTTCGATTTTACATTAAAAGGTGACGAAAAACATCTGAATCTGTGAAAATAAAATGAAATAACCGAGAGAGAAAATAACAACACTCAGATTATTAGATTTGGTTCGAAAAAAAAGAATACTTGCTTCATATAAGAAAAAGAATAGATATGAATCATTAAACTGGAATATGATATATGGTCTGTTCGATTACTCGTAGAATGAAGTATTGCTCGTGTATCCTGGGACAACTGAGTAAGCAATGCTATCGTTAGGAAACGAGTTCTAGGTAAGGATGTCAAATCAATAGATGAAGTAGTGAAACCTCATCAGTTGAGGTGGATGTGAGATGTATTACGTATGCCTAAACACCGACTGTCTCGACAAGCTATGTTTTGTGGTGTAAGAGTAGGTTGGAAGAAAGCTAGGGGTGGCCAAACCAAAACATCGCAGAAATCCATGAAGTCACTGACAAGTGGACTGAGTCATGTTGATAGATGTAGGCTACGTGGTTGGGGTCCGCGAGACGAAAGTCAGTCAGTCAGTTGCAACGTAGAACTTCGTACGTATGTACACAAGTTCATGTTGCCATACCACATTATTAGCACAGAGACGCAAATGTCAAATCAAATCCCCTGGTGATAAAGATGGTAGAGGTATTAATGTTATAATAAAGAAGACTAGGGTTTAAGGTATTATTCAAGAAGTATAATTCAGTGAGATAAGGTTAGAAAGGCAAAGGTAGAGGTGCTGGCGAATCCAGAAGATTAGGATTTGAGAGAGCTCAAAGAGTGGATGCACCTGCGCCATTGCAAACGATTTTGAGCCATGTCGTTCAAGGTCTCTAACCATCGATGACTTTCGTCTCGCGGACCCCAACCAGGTAGTCTACATCTACCAACATGACTCAGTCCACTTGTCAGGGACTTCATGGATTTCTGCCATGTTTTGGTCTGGCCGCCCCTAGCTTTCTTCCAACCTACTCCTACACCACAAAACAAAGCTCATCGAGGGAGTCGGTGGTTAGGCATACGTAACACATGTCCCAACCACCTCAACTGATGAAGTTTCACCACTTCATCGATTGATCTGCCATCCTTACCTAGTACTCGTTTCCTAACGACAGCATTGCTTACTCGGCTGTCCCACGATATACTAGCAATGCTTCTTAAACATCTATGATCGAATACTAGTAACCTACGAACATCTACTCTTAACGGCCATGTTTCACAGCCATATAAAAGAACGGAACGAACTGCTGCGCAGTACACCCGCCCTTTGGTTAGCGAACGGATATCACGCCTACGCCATAAGTGACGCAGGTTGGCAAAAGCCAATCGAGCTTTCTGTATCCGAGCTGAGATTTCGTCAGTCACCAGACCGTCAGCACTGATGAGACTCCCCAGATAAGTGAAGTGATCTACACGCTCGACTACTTCACTCCCTATCACTAGTTCAGGTGCCGATGCAACCCAGTCTTGAAGCAACATTTTGCATTTCGAGGAAGAAAACCGCATCCCAAACATGCTCGCATTGTTGCTTATGGTAGTCAGAAGACTCTGCATTTTGTCAGCGTCTTCACCGAATAGAACTATGTCATCGGCATATTCTAGATCAGTAACCGACTTTCCTGGTAGAAGGTCAACCCCTAAAAAATCTGACGAGCTTAATGTTAACTCTAAGGGGATGTCTACGACAAAATTGAACAAGAATGGAGAGAGTGGACAGCCTTGACGGACACCACTTGATGTAGAGAATTCAGATGACAGTTCGCCATATGCTCTCACTCGACCAGTGGTGTTCGAGTAGAGTGCTTGTATAAGGTTAATGTACTTCTTTGGTACACCTTTCAATGACAGACACTGCCACAGACGAAAGTCACCGATGGTTAGAAACCTTGAATAATGACATGGCTCAGAACCGTTTACAATGGTGCAGGTGCATCCACTCTCTTTGTGTTCTCTTTAATTCTGACCTTCTGCATCCCTCGTAATCTCTATCTTTCTCCTTCTAAATTTATCTTACTGAATTATACTTCTCGAATCATATCTTCGCTCCCTAATCTTCTCCATTACTACTAATACTTCCACTATCACTACCACTATTGGATTTGAACTGACAGTTACGTCTCTGTGCTGACGTGGTATGGCGACCTGAACTGATGTACTTGTGTACGAAGTTCTGCGTTGCATCTGTCTGTCTGTCTAGGATGAAGGCTACTGAAAACGAAAGGTATATTAGATAAGAGCGTCTCTATGGAATGGCAGGAAACCATTTAAACAATGTTTTCAAATACATACTGAACGACTGTAGACTAACAAAATAGAAAAAATCGACGGAAACAGTCAGTAGAAAGTGACACAATTATATCGGACACTTGAACTATGTACTATGAAGATACACCAACTAAAGTATACTTACAATATAAAATATATATGCAAACAGACACAATTAACAACATATAACCTCAAACTGAAGACCCAATACTATAATAAACTGAATCAATAAACAACTATTCTATTGATTTTTATCCTATATCTAGTTTCCAGTCTTTTCAGTGTTATCTAGTTGTGACCGTAAAGATTGACAAATCAAATGGTGAACTTAGTCTACGTGATCATAATGAAAGTTGAACCTAGGCGCTTATTAGATAACATAATTAATGTATTATTATTATGGTAATTTATGCTTATTTTTTTGTGAATTTATAGTTTTGTGATTAACATGACCAAAGTCCAACCAATAGATTATTTTACCTATCAGCTTTAAACTTAATTCTTCAATCATTCATCATACATACATTGTGTAGTACAGATAAAACTTAAACGATGTTCTCTTAGGTTAAAATAGTTAAATGTAAAGAAATAGGATATACTTTCGCCATTTTAAAGCTTCAACTAAGCACATCGTTCAAAGAAAATAGCTTTACAATACTTATATATATATGTATAGTCAAGATACAATGAGGTGATAATATTTTTCTCAAAGAAAATTATTGGCAGACATATATAAATTGTCATGGGAAAAAAATGCAAAAAATTGGTAGGAAATGGAGAGGAAAAAAAGGGTTACACTTGAAATTAACATGAATAAAATAAAATGAAATGAAAAACGGCAAGAATTCATGTTAATAAAACAAGAGAACGTGCATAGAAATTTACAATTTACGCATAATATATACTGAGCAGAAAATTATTGATTCAATTATTTTTTTTTAAAAAAAATAACAGTCAAATATAGAGGAAGAAACAATCAAATCAGGTAACGATGGATAAACACATTTATTGTAAAAATGTAAATATTGACGCTAAGTGTCGATATTCCACAAACAAAGATTGTTAATTAATCTTCTGTAGTATTCAAAGGTAGAATGGTGTAAATAATTCAGCTTTCAATGATTGTATTCTAAGTTTAAAAAAATCATCTGGGTTGCATCGGCACCTGGACTAGTGATAGGGAGTGAAGTAGTCGAACATGTAGACTGCTTCATGTATCTGGGCAGTCTCATCAGTGCTAATGGCCTGGTGACTGACGAAATCTCAGCACGGATAAAGAAGGCTCGATTGGGTTTTACCAACCTGCGACACTTATGGCGTAGGCCAAATATCTGCTTGCTAACCAAACGACGTGTGTTCCGTGCAGCAGTTTGCTCGGTCTTTCTGTATGGCTGTGAAACATGGCCGTTAAGAGTAGATGTTCGTAGGTTACTAGTCTTCGATCATCGGTGTCTCCGAAGTATTGCTCGTGTATCCTGGGACAACGGTATAAGCAATGCTGTCGTTACGAAACGAGTGCACGGTATGGCAAATCAATAGATGAACTAGTGAAACTTCATCATTTGAGATGGTTGGGACATGTGTTACCTGGTTGGGGTCCACGAAACGAAAGTCACCGATGGTTAGAGAGAAACCTTCAACGACATGGCTCAAAATCGTTTGCAATGGCACAGGCGCATCCATTCTTTGTGTTCTCCCTAATTCTAACCTTCTGAATTCCTCATAATCTCTATCCTCCTACTTCTAAATTTATCTCACTGAAATCATCTGACCTCCTAGTTCAGTGTAGTTAATGAGTTAGTTAATCAGGTAGCAAAAATTAAACTTCATACAACTGAAGTATGTAATAGTTTAAAGTCAAGTATACGCAAGATGATCCTTTGTAAGTGTGTTTTATTATATATCATCAATACTATTCATCCAGTGTGGTCAAGGTCACACAACTTGATTTACAACAGACAACAAAAAAATTAGCATGATTATAATTTGATGCGTGGAAAAATGTCAAATGTCTTAACAAATAAAAACAAACAATGCACTTCATATAAATTCCATTTGACTATGCTTAAATCTCATCTCGTTAAGCAAAACGTAAATATGGTCAATTAGCCAAAAAAGTAGTAGTAGCATGAGCTATGCAAAAATATCAATAAGATCTTTTTCAATATACATTGAATATATATATGCATTACGGGGTTGTGAAGATTGTTAAGTTACACATTTTTTGAAACCATGAATCGATCAATGTTAGACCACCATTAGAAACCTGGAAGCACTGAAAGACGGCCATTTCGTCCTGGTATGGGACTCATCAGTGGCAGTGCGTATCCACGACTCCCGCAACCCGCAGTGGTCTAACGGTTAGGGCGTCCGCACACAGATCGAAGGTCCTGGGTTCGAATCCTGCGAGGTGCAGGAGTCGCGGATGCGCACTGCTGAGGAGTCCCATACCAGGACGAAACGGCCGTCCAGTGCTTCCAGGTTTCTAATGGTGGTCTAACATTGATCGATTCATGGTTTCAAAGAATATATATATTCATAATTTAACTTGAATAAACAAAATACCGAAAATCAACTCACACTAATAGACATGCATAGAAAATTATACTGAAATCAGAACTATTTACACAGATGAATGATTTTTAAAAGCACATACATTTTTTTTCTTCTGGAAAATAAGTATTCAGAGTGAATTATAGATTTAAGAAACCATAGAAATAATAAGGTAATATGCGTACAAGCGCGCACAGAAAGATATGAGCGAATGTGCATTGATTGAGTTGTCTGATTGAAGTTTTTAACAGCATAGAATAAATAGTTAAATGGTACAATTTTTCGCATTGGCAAACTAAAGTCAAATTGAGGCAGTGAAAATAAAAATACTTGATTGTTACAAATTATTCAGCTGCACCCAATGATGAACTTATATGAGATTCTGCTTAGATTTATTTATTCTCATCTCGACCGTAGCTACTAACCATGAGGTGGTGGTTGGGCTTGTCTATCATGATGACCGAACCGAGTTATATTGGCTGGAATATATGTTCTTGTAGATTCTATCATGCCAAGCAGGTCGATTGGAGAACGATGAGACTAAAACACAGCAACTCACTTAATTTTAACCTCTAGCCGTTTAGGAGAAATAAATTTAAACGATTCCACGGTTTATTGTTTCATGGTTCGACATTTGTAATGAAACAAACTGCTAAAATATGCATAGGATTCTTATTTTAAAGATTGCCGAATTTATTGAGAGAAAGAAGGGAGCATCGGATTCACAACAGTACAAATGATATAAAAAGTGACATAACCATGATTAGTTGCTTTCAAAGAACTAATAAACAGCTTGAACAGAGTGGATGTATATAATAGATTTTTCTTGTGTGACATGCAACTTGAGCCAATAAATGAAGTTAAACAAACAACAACAAACTCGATTTCTTCGCTGGACTAGAGTCATCACTCAAAACGGCAGGAATAAGTGAAGAAACTCAACAAGAAATAAGGCAAACTATTGTACCACTAAATCGACGGAAGAGAGACAACAACCAACTAACAGCACAACAACTAAAAGCTCTAAAGAAACTCAAAGCCCGGGAAGATATAGTCATAGTTCCAGCGGACAAAGGACGCACGACAGTAATTATAGACAAGGAAGAATATATCAAAAAAGCCGAGGAACTACTTCAGGACAGAAGCGTATATAAACCAATCGACACAAACCCAATAAAAAAGTTGAACAACCAAATCTCTAGGACTCTAAACAGGCTTGTCAAAGCAGGACAAATATCAAAACAAGATCAATCGAGACTAAAATCCAATGGACCAGTAATTCCACGATTCTACGGTAGGCCGAAACTCCACAAACCCAACATCCCACCACGCCCTATTGTATCCCTCCCCGGTACCCCGACCTACAACTTATCAAGAGAAATTTCAAGGATATTAAAGCATCTGGTTGACGGATCCAACTACTCCATTACATCTGCCACACAATAAACTACAATCCTCCACTATCTAAAAACAACAACAACAAAAATGTCTTTTGTATTTACCATTGAAATATGATTGAATGTCAACTTGTCACAAACTATTGTCAATATAATACTACGCATATTCATTGACAAGGTGTTTTTTTAAAAACAACAACTCAAGGTTGTAATCAAATGCAGACTTATAATGAGAACTAATCCATAAATTAAGATTGTACACATTATATAACCATAACAGGGAAGAAATAATTGGAATAAGTACACGAATGCATGATATGTACAAGGTCTTTCAATCTTATTTTGCAGGAATTCAATAGTGGTTTAACACATCACAAAGGTCTAATAAGGCTTTTCTTAGGGATGCTGACAAACTTAGCAAATATGAGATATCTCACAGCACAATGTTCAGGCATTTCACGATCTACTCACTAGACAGGAAACTACCATACAGAACAATTGAAAACGGATCAAAGAGATAATATTTTCAGGATGTCATAAGGTTTTGGACCACAAGAACCAACATCTCTGTTCTTGCTCTGCATAAGATAAGAAAGGAATGAAGGACAAGGAATCAGTACTCAATATCAGCCTAACAAGAGCCGATGACGTTAAGACATAAGCTGAATGCATAGAAGCAAACAAACAGGTGAAAAGGAGTGTTGAAGCTGCCAAGTATAAATATGTTAAATATCTAACAATCATAGTGGAAAAAGTTGCACGAGAAGGGAAGATTAGACAATTGAATGATACAACGAAGAAGCTTGCTGGGAATTATCGTTAACCAGAAAGACCAGTAAAAAGAAAAGATGGCAAAGTAATCACCAACACTGAAGAACAGCGAAATAGGTTGGAAGAGCACTTAAAGGAACTCGTAGATTGACCAAACCAACTGAATCCATCCAATATCGAAGCAGCAACCACGGACTTATCAATGAATGCTGATCCAAAAACAATGTAAGAAACCAGCACGGCCATCAGACAAATCAAGAGCGGCAAAGCAGCAGGATCAGACATTCCAGCAGAGGCAATCAAAGCAGACGTGGAAGCGACTGCGAAAGTATTTCACATCCTCTTTAAGATGATTTGGGATGAGGAACAAGTACCATCAGATTGGAAAGAAGGATACCTGATCAAAATACCAAGAAAGGCGATCTCAGCAAGTGTGAGAACTACAGAGGTATCACTCTTCTCTCAATACCAGGCAAACTGTTTAACAGGGTATTGTTAAACAGAATGAAGCACTTCGTAGACTCCAAACTCCGAGATTGAACAAGCTGTGTTTCGTAAGGATCGGTCGTGTACCGACCAAATCGCAACTTTACGGATCATTGTGGAACACAATCAATTGAGTGGAACTAATCACTCTACATCAACTTCATTGACTACGAGAAAGCATTCAATAGCGTCGACAAGAAAACACTATGGAGGCCTCTTTGACACTACGGAGTGCCTGAAAAGATAGCCAACATCATACGGAATTCTTATGATGGATTAAACAGCGAAATCGTCAACAGCGGACAGCTGACAAACTCGTTCAAGGTGAAGACCGATGTGAGGCAAGGTTGCTTACTTTCACCCTTTCTCTTTCTCCAGATCGTCGGCTGGATAATAAAGAAGTCAACATCTCAGGAGAGTCACGGAATACAGTGAATAACCAGGGTTCAGTTAGACGGTTTGGAGTTCGCAGATAACCTAACCCTTCTATCCCACACTCAACAACAAATGCAGATGAAGACAGCTAATGTAACAGAAGCAGCCTCTGCAGCAGTAAGTCTCAACATATACAGGATTGTCCGATACAACATAACATGCACATAACCAAATCACACTTGATGGAGAAGCTTTGTGTTATGTTCGTCACAAGGTATGCTTGAAGCTATTACGAGTTCACCATTGTCGATAAACGCGAACGAGACAATTACCAGCGTCCAGATAGTCTACCTTGAATCCCAAGCTGAAGACAGAAGGCATTCTAAGCGTAGAAAGCATACTCTACAAACACCCAGCAATCACACAATACAATCAAGCACACAACTCTCGTTTATTTACACATCATAGAAACGTCCTTGGGACAGTTACAAAAATAGCACACACTAAAATACACATCAGCCAATCTCAAGGCCAACTGATCAGCCCATGCTAGCAAACGTGAAATCCAAAATTAAGGCATTTATCAAGCGAGTTCTGAGGGATCTAACATCCCCACCACTTTGGAAGATATGGAGACCTTTATATACCTAGGCATCATAATTGATAAACAACATGGATCTGATGCAGATGTTAAGACATGGATTAGCAAAGTAAGAGCAGTATTTCTACAATTCAAGAACATCTGAAACTCAAAGTCACCATTTTCAATATGATCGTCAAGACATTGCTATTGTATGGAGTGTTTATTAACAGTTTTCTATGCAAAGTCCATTAAGGGGTAACAGGCGTAAGTAAGTAAGTAATATTCATCGTTTCATGATTTTAATTAATATGTTTTAGAGTTGAATGTCATTTCACTTCTTGGAAAGTGTACAATCATCAAATATAAACACAGAAAAAAAAAAAAATATATATATAAATATCAGATAACCTTTGATTATCATAATCATTTATTCTGTCAATTGTAAACAATTTAGCCCAAAAAAATGCTACATACATGATAATGAAACTGAGTGAATCGAAATACTACTGATAAAATGAGTTTTTATTCATCACTGAATCAAAACAAAATTATTCCTATTATGATTATGATGATTATTATAAACAAAAAAAAGTGATATGAATGAATCAACTGGTATCAACCATGAAAAAAATGTCATACATAAATAAATGAAAACTAGAAAGAAAAAAACAACTACTGTAACGTAACATAAAATACATAATCGATTTTTTGACTAAAATGCGACAAATTACTTTTTTTTATTGTAAACAAACATTGAACACTTATAAACGAAGAAAATGTAGGAAAAATTAACAAATACTGCATTTTATTTCGCTGCTTTTGTTCAATGTGACAATGGATCAGTCAGTAGCAATGTACAACTTCGTACGTACGTAAGTACATTAGTTCATGTTGCCATACCACATTAGCACAGAGATGTAATTGTCAATTCAAATCCAATAGTAGTAGAAGAGGTAGTAAAGGTATTAGAAGTAATCGGAGAGGTTAGGATTAGAAGATATTATTCAAGAAGTATGATTCAGTGAGAAAAGTTTAGAAAGACAAAACTAGAGGGGTTGAAGAATCCAGAAGATTAGGATTTGAGAGAACACAAAGAATGAATGCACCGGCGCCATTGCAAACGGTATTGAGCCATGTTATTCAAGGTCTCTAACCATCGATTATTATCATCTCGCGGACCCCAACCAGGTAGTGTACACATACCAACATGAGACAGTCCACTTGTCAGTGACTTCATGGATTGCTGCCATGTTTCGTTCTGGCCGCCCCTAGCTTTCGTCCAGCGCATACCCACACCGCAAAATATAGCTCTACTAGGCAGTCGGTGGTTAGGCATACACGACATGATAATGATCTCCAGGTTGAAAAGTGAAAAGGTTCACTTGAGTTACGATTGAAGACAATCATATAATTTGAATTAATAATTCATTGGTAATTTGATGAATTATAATCTGGAATCAGTGAATCGATAATGTTTAATTGTAATTTGAGATTTGCTAGATGTTTGATCTTATGTAACGTGATGCGAGGTGTCCTAATAATATCATCTATGATGAGAAATTTAGTGAAATTAATAGTTGACTAAGAGTAGAATCTGGAATCAGCGTTCTATTGTATTCAAGACATGTCATCAATTGGATATATTTGCATCCTCTAAAACGTTTACAACGGCGCAGGTGCATTCATTCATTGTGCTCGCTCAAATTTTCTGAATTCTTCATCATCTCTATAGTTCTCTTTCTAAAGTTATATCACTGAACTATAATACTTCTTAAATCATATCTTCGATCCCCAATCTTCTCCATTAATGCTAATACTCCTACT
>OX103971.1:78202475-78242463 GCA_944470395.2 Schistosoma turkestanicum | reverse complement strand
GACAAATAGCGATTAACCAATAGAACTAGACTTACAAACAATTCTCTTAGGATATTGGATGAATATCCTAACACATGTGGAGATTGATAACAACACAAATAAAATTAAGTAAGTGTTACGTCTGCACGTAAACACTTCAACTTGATATACTTGAACTATTACGAGTTTACCTAGTAGGAAAACGACAGCGAGGATCGAGGATCCGGCGACACAACATGCTACTCAAATCCGATTATCCCAACCCCCATATTGAGTAAAAAATAAGAAGACTTGAATGTGAAGTAGAACCTGTATTCTACAAGCATCCAGAAAGTACGAGGTCCGAGTCCAGAAGAGAATCAGGATCCCGGACTAGGGATCCGGGACCAGGTCCTATGAAACGTTACAGATAATGCGTATTTATACATTTTGGTGGGACTAGAAACAGCATCGAAGTCTGTGACATTGACAGTTAAGACGACCAATAGGAAGTAACATTTGAAGTGACATTGATAGTCAGGTCAACCAATAAGAAACAACATTGGAGCACGTGACATTGACATCTACGAACACCATAAAATTGACCAGTAGGAATTAACCAATAGGAATTGACCAATAATTCTTTTAGGATATAGGATGAATATCCTGACACCTCCCCTCTGAAGAAATTGAAGCGACACACGACGGTTTAATTGGATGTGGACTGTTGTTTGCTGCTGTCGGGGAGGATATTTCTGGAACGGAGATGAGGACCTGTCTTGGTTACTTCTGATCTGGTCGGCTTCTTCTTGTATGCTTGACGGGACACTGCTAATGTTAGCTGTTTGAACCGATCTAACAGATTGGTTTTAGATCGGTTATCGGATTGGGCTGAAATGAGGTGGACTGGATGTAGCAGGGGGCACAGCTACTCTGGTTAGTTGACAGATACAGTACACAACGTCAGATTGACTTGATCCACCATAGTCGTGTCACGATGCAGCTTGGTATCCATCAACATCTTCATTAGTTCAGCTGCTGCTCGGGTAATAATTCAAGTCTCAAAGGATCAATGTGATCCCATCCCCGTCGTCAAAGTAAGTACCAAACAGCACGTCGTTTGGCACTTTTTAAACAAACTATCTATATAACTATGAAGAGATAAGGTTACTTTTAAAGAGACCGTTCAATGATTCAGTGAATGAAGGTTTTACAATATCTATATCAAAAAGCATCGATTCCACTAAATCTATCGATCGAATTTATACGATTTGAATCCGAACTACTTTTCATCTTGGCTGACGAAGTAAAAACCAATGAATTACTCAGTCAGGCAGTCAGTCAGCTGCAACGTAGAACTTCGTACGTAAGTACATCAGTTCATGTTGCCAAACCACATTAGCACAGAGACGCAAATGTCGAATCAAATCCCATAGTGGTAGAGATAGTAGAAGAATTACTGTTAATGGAGAAGGTTAGGATTTGAAGATAATATTCAAGAAGTGTAATTCAGTGAGATAAGTTTAGAAACACAATGGTAGAGATGTTGACGAATCCAGAAGATAAGGATTTGAGAGAATACAAAGAGTGGATGTACCTGCGCCATTGCAAACGATTTTGAGCCATGTCGTTTAAGGTCTCTAACCATCCAGTTGTCAGTGACTTCATGCACTTCTGCTACGTTTTGGTTTGGACGCCCCTAACTTTCTTCCAACCTACTCCTACACCACAAAACATAGCTCTTTAAGGCAGTCGGTGGTTAGGCATTTGTAACACATGTCCAATGAATTACTATTCTAGCTTCAATTCCCAAAACAACAATTTTTGAGATGGAGAAAGATAACTTTAAGCTTTGAAATTCAGTAAGTTACGTTATCGAAGTTAATCAACAAATTAATGCTGAGTTAGCATCACAGAATCCAAATAAAAATAATTAAAGGCTGTTGATGATTATTTTCAAATATTTGACATAATCAATCATGAATAATGTAATTATGATGAAGATAAAAACAACGTACTATGTAGTTATTGAAAACTATTTAAGGAATTATCGACAGCTTATAATGATGATAAGTAGAAACTTGAGTCAAGTTAACTACTATTGAGTACGATGAACCGACTCTACAAAGACGATAATCTCAGAGTTGTAATGTCCCTTGATTACAAACAGTCAAGATCAATTGGAACACAGTGATATCTGCCAGTAGCTTAGAAAGTGGTGGGCAGCGAAAGCAAGAAAGATGGAAAAGGCGACGACAATAGATAAAAGTAGACAACTATTCAGACTTATCAAAGAAACTGGTATTAGAAATCCATCAATTAGTGAAACTGCGAGAAAAAAACTAGACCACTATTATTTTCGACCGGGAGATTGGATCTATCGGCAGAACACTTTAAGGAGCAGTTCAACTGACTTTCAGCAGGGCCTGAGAGGCTTACCCTGAGATTTGTAAGGATACTGGCTCAGTTCTAGTAGGGAGATTGACTGAGACCTTAGGCAGAGTCTGGGAACTGGGCATGATTCAATCTAATTGGTCTCAATCACTGATTGTCCCAATGTATAAGGACAAAAGTCCGTTTGTGACAGTCATAGAGGAATCATTTTAACTCATAAAATGTCCAAAATATTAATCTCTAAAATAATTTGACGTCTAACTGGAGTTTGTGGAAAGCCGACTCGAGAAAATCGGGTTAGTTTTAGACCCATACGTGGATACATAAGCTAAATATTCACACTTCACCAGGTCCTAGAACACAGACACACATTCTAGCGTACCAGAATAGTTGTATAACTCGACCTTAAGCCATCATTTGACTCTGTCGATCGTGAGGTTTTGTGGAAGTGTCTGCCATTGAAAGAAGTAAAGAAACAAGTACATTCACCCAGAAATTTGGTACAAGGTAAGGATGGCAGACCAACTGATCAGGTAGTAAATCTTCATCAGTTGAAGTAGATGGATATGTGTTGCGAATGCCCAACCACCAACTACGTCGACGGGAAATGTTGTCTTATTTAGAGAGAGGCTGGAAGGAAACCAGGAACGGCAAAATCAAAATATGACACAAGCCCATAAAGTTATTGACAAGTGAACTGAGCGACATAAATAGGTGTAAATTACCTAGTTGGGGTCCGCGAGACAATCGTAACAGGTGGTTAAACTTTGAATGACATGGCTAAAAATTGTTTGCAATGTCGCTGATGCATCCATTTTTAGTCTTTTCTTAAATACTGATCTCCTAGATTCCTCATGACCTTTTTCCTCTAGTTAAATTTGTTTCACTTGGTTATGCTTCTCGAATCATATCTTCGATCCATAATCTTTTTGATTATCGCTAACAACACTGCTACAATGTCTACTATTATGGGATCTGAAATGACAAGTCGATTTCTCTGTGCTACTAATGCGATACGGAATTCGAATTGATGTGCGTACGTACCAAGTCCTACGTTGTAGCTGACTGACTTTGAATACAGATAAATGCAATCGTTATTGTAGTCATGATATATGAAAGTATATAACAACAAAAGGGCAGGAATAACTAGCTGTCTCTCTGTTTGGTGATTTCAGTTCAATGTAGAAACTAAATATTCATCCTGAAATGTTATCGATGCTTAAAAGGATATTTTAATTTTTTCAAGGCTAATATCAGTTCGTAATGAATTCTTGTGTGTTAATTGATCGGGTCAGTTTAACAAATAACAATTAATTTTCTAAATACATAAACTATGAATCTATACAAAAATTATAAATGATGAATTGGTGTCAAAAATCACATTTATGTAGTGGTAATAATGATGATGATGATGATGATCAGCACAATCGGTAGTCAGATAAAAATTCACATAAGGTTACAAAGGCCTTTATAACAAGAAGCTAATGTCATAATAAGGTCACGGTTAACAAGATTAATAACAATGCTATGCATATGTATGCAAATATATATATATATATATATATATATATATATATATATATATATATATAGTCTGAAAATCGTTCAATAAATCAAGTTCTAAATTGATTCCACTGGGATATACATCTCGAACCATATCTTCGATCACTAATCTTTCCAATTACTTTAATACTCCCATTACCCCAACTACTACGTGGTTTGAACTGATAATTATATCTCTCTGTGCTAATTTGAACTGATGTACTGTTACGCTCATCTCTAGGTATGCTTAAACCATTACGAGTTCACCTTAGTCGGATAACGAGAACAAAACAATGAACCAGCGTCCAGGTAGGCTACTGTGATCCTTTGACTAAATTGTACCAGCAACAAGTCTTGATGTAGTGTAGAAATTGTATTTTACAAACACCCAGCCAGCATACAATGAATCCAAGCATTCAAAACGCATTTATTTATAGTCTATAGAGACGTCCTTGGGACAGTCACAAAAATAGTACACTAAAATGGCACAGTAACCAATCACAGCCACGGTTTTTCCTGGTGCGAAATGTGATCTCACGGTCAATTGATCGGTTCATGAAATAAATCCAAAATAAAGATATTTATCAAGCGAGTTCTAGGGATCTAACATTCCAAACATGTACGTACGAACGAAGTTCTACGTTGTAGCTGACTGTGGGTATTACAGAGAAAACCAGAAAAATTAAGTCAGTCAGTCAGTTGCAACGTAGAACGTCGTACGTACGTACGTACATCAGTTCATGTTGCACAGAGATGCAAATGTCACTTCAAATCCAAGAGTGATAGCGATAGTAGAAGTATTAGCAGTAATGGAGAAGATTGGGGTTTGACGATATTATTCAAGAAGTATAATTCAGTGAGATAAGGTTAGAAAGACAAAGGTAGATGTGCTGACGAATCCAGAAGATTAGGATTTGAGAGAGCACAACGAATGGATGCACTTGCGCCATTGCAACCGATTTTGAGCCATGTTGTTCAAGGTCTCTAACTATAGGTGACTTTCATCTCGCGGACCCCAACCAGGTAGCCTACATCTACCAACATGACTCAGTCCACTTGTCACTGACTTCATGGATTTGTGCCATGTTTTGGTTTGGCAGCCCCTAACTCTAGCGAAAATAAACACAAATGAGAGCTGATGTAACAACAAAAATATTGTCTTTTCTTTTCAATTTCATTAGTTTGGTGTTATCTGATTAGACGCGATCGAAAGGAAAACTTGTACCATGGAATCATGTAATTTGGGATAAGCAAGATGTATGTGACTATGATTAGGAGAAAACTAATACTCTCATTATGACTATTGGGTTGTTTGGCATGTGAATGATTTCCTGAAAGATTAGTTACCTATTGAAGCCCTCATTAAAGTTCTTCAGTACTGTTAGTATTACTCCTTTCTCGTTCTAATGTTACTGTTTCTTATGAAGATTGTCAACCAGCATTAATTTGAAAATTTTCACTATATTTGATGGGGAGCACCAAAATACCACTCAAAAAATCTATAGAGACCCAGATACGCCAGAGAATGTTTCATCCAATCAGAACTGCAAAGAACCTTCGCAGAAACATCTGGAAAATAGAGAACCAGAAGCCATGATTCTGATTGGATATTTAGTATGGTTATTGAACCTTACATAAGACCAAGTAACTTTAGAAATATCCTCATTTTTGTACTTCGCATCATTTCTCTTGTGCTCACTCACAATGAAGTGTAGATTTAATCTTGGGTTATTAAAAGCGGGCAGGAGTTCAGATCATGCATTGATTTAGTCAAACTGCTTATAGCTTTTACTTAACAATAAAAGAAACGTAACAAAAGTAGCAAACACAACTTGGTAATCAGATTCATGTGTGTGGATGAAATCGTCCATCACAATCAGGAATTTATGTTTCGTTCAAATTTGTGAGTGAATAATCGATGTAAACAGCAGCACCAGCAGCAGAAATAAGTGTACGCTAGCATGCCAAAGAAAAATCTTACAGATGAGAGGCATAGGTTAAGAAAATTTAAATCTAGACATGAGAGCTACACTTTAAAAAGAATCAAACGATACAAAGGAATGACAATTTGCATTCAAAGATTACAACACTTATAGCGTTGATCAATGTATAGGCTTTTTCAACAGATATACTTCAAAAAAACTGTCACTGACACTTCATTTTGATACTGTTGGCTTTAAATTGAATTCAAGTGTACAAATATAAAATGAAGCCTTATTTAGTTGAAAATTATCCATCTATATGGACTAAAAATTACTAATAGCACAAAAAAACGCAATTCCTTAAAACACAATGGAGAATATCAATAATAATAATAATAATAATAATTTTTGAAACCATGAACCGATCAATGTTAGACCACCATTAGAAACCTGGAAGAAGCACTGAGAGATAGCCGTTTCGTCCTGGTGTGGGACTCCTCAGCAGTGCGCATCCACGACTCCTGCACCCCACAGGATTCCAACCAAGGACCTTCGGTATTGTAGGCGAACGCCTAACCATCAGACCACTGAGCCGGTATCTAACGGTGTTAATGTCTAACTTGATCAATTCACGGAGTTGCGCAACCTCATACACAGTCTTCGGTATTTACTGTCTACACCCAAACAGGTTGAACTACATGGTTTCAAAAAAAAACTTAACAATCTTCACAACCCCGTAATGCAAATAATAATAATAATGATAGTAATCACTATTATTATCATTATTCATAATAAAACTAACCATTTGAAATGTGTCGATAATGATTCCACAAATTCCTGATGAATAAGTAATCCATCTCTATTAATTCCAATCTGATATAATTTTCCTTTTTGATCCTAAAAGTGAGTAGAAAAAGGCGAAAGAGGAGAAAGAAAAAGTTAGATAAAATAAAAAGTATAACATAGTGTAAAGTTTTTGATCAACACATGTTGTTTATGTAGTTTACAACAGGGAGGATTGGAACAAATATAGATATGCCAGATAGATTGACAACAACAAAAAATGAAATTATCAAATGATGGGATTATTAAGAAGATGTGTTGTACGAAATAAAGAGAAACAAGATATAAGTATATAAATGTGATCGATTTTTTGTGGGAAGATAGATGATGAAAGGAGATTATATATGTATACTTCATATATGTCTTCAACCAAAAAAAATGAATTTAAACTGCAGTATGCAAAAAGAGCTTTATTTAGTCAGTAGATTGGTAATTTGATAAAATCAAGTGGATATAATTAACTTGTTCGGTATGAGAATCAATCAATGATAAACTTCATCGATAACCAATGTTGATAAGCATAGTAACTAAAATAACAAATTAACCTGTGTAGCATAGACTTTATGCTAAATGGTGCATTGATTTAGGCGTTGAAAAATCGGCAACAATATATAGAGAGACCTGATTTGATCATCATAAACTGATGGTCATCGAAAAATCTGTAAATACTAGATAAATCTTAATGTAACTCAAATACAAGCTTGCATCTACTTCCAGTTATAGGCCTAGTAGTTCTATTCAACTGCTCATACTGACGATGAGACAGTAGAGATGGAGTTTGAAAACACAATGATCAACAGTCAAGAAGGTTTAACTACTAAGCTACTGCTAACTCGCCTGAAATTTAACATTTCCAAAATCCATCAAATAAAGCACATGTCAGCAATTAATTCTGATCAACTTCTATTGATTCATCCAATGTAATGAATGTCAACTATGGGCAAATATGGCCACTAAGAGAAGCAGAGGACATTCGTAGGTGATTAGTATTCGATTATAGATGTCCTTGAAGCATCGCTCATATATCTTCGGACAACCGAGTAAGCAATGCTGTCGTTAGGAAATGAGTTCTAGGTAGGGACGGCAGATCAATAGATGAAGTACTGAAACTTCATCAGTTGAGGTGTTTGGGACATGTGTTACGAATGCCCAACCACCGACTGCCTCGACGAGCTATGTTGTGTGGTGTAGGAGTAGATTGGAAGAAAGTTAGGGGTGGCCAGACAAAAACATGGCACAAATCCATGAAGTCGCCTACAAGTGAACTGAGTTATTTTGGTAGATATATGCTACCTGGTTGTGGTCCACAAGACTAAAATTTTCAATGGTTAGAGACCTTGAACGACATGGCTCAAAATCGTTTGCAATGGCGCAGGTGCATCCATTCTTTGTGTTCTATCAAATTCTAACCTTCTGAATTCCTCATAATCTCTGTCTTTCTCTTCCTAAAGTTATCTCACGAACCCTAACCTTCTCCATTACTGCAAATACTTCTACTATCTCTACGTCTAAGGGATTTGAATCGATAATTGCGTATCTGTGCTAACGCGATATGGCAATCTAAACTGATGCACGTACGTACGAAGTTCTACATTGTAACTCACTGACTGACTCACTGACTGACAGTGTACACAATACACTATCGTATAAGACAACACAGTGTAGTACTCAATCAATATAATGTCACTTCATTTAAGTATCATCAGTTAAAGGTGAAAATCAAACTCCAACTAGTCAACGAAATGAACACAAGGTAAGTGTAATAATAGCGACTGTAAATATGAGAACGTAGTTCATCAGTTTTAGCACTCAATTTACATGAGTTGTAGGCTCAAGCTTCATATCATTTATAGAGAATTGACTGGTTAAGTGAAATTCTAAAATATATATATAATATATATATACTTGATAGAGTTTATTTTAGATTTGTATTCAAATATATTCTTTATTGTTGTTGAACATCTATTTGAATTCATTTATCACTTGTTTCATTGATAAGATATTCATATGTCAATACAACTATATAAAATACGTTATTAATTAGACTTAGTCAATTTATGCAACTGTAACATTTTTTAAAAGTACAGCAATGCATAAAGTAATTAATTGATGAGTGTACTGCGCGGCAGTTCGCTCTGTCCTACTATAAGGATGCAAAACATGAACGTTAAGAGTACAGGACATTCGTAGGTTACTAGTCTTCGATCATCAATGTCTCCGAAGCATTGCTCGTGTATCCTGGGACAACCGTATAAGCAATGCTGTCGTTAGGAAACGAGTTCTAGGTAGGGATGGCAAATCAATAGATGAAGTATTGAAACTTCATCAGTTGAGGTGGTTGGGACATGTTTTGTGTATGCCTAACCACCGACTGCCACGACAAGCTATGTTTTGCGGTATAGGAGTAGGTTGGAAGAAAGCTAGGGGCGGCTAGACCAGAACATGGTACAAGTTCATGAAGTCACTGACAACCGGATTGAGTCATGTTAGTAGATGTAGGCTATCTGGTTGGGGTCGTTTCCAATGGCGCAAGTGCATCCACTCTTTGTGTTCTCTGTAATTCTAACCTTCTAAATTCCTCATAATTTCTACCTTCCTCCTTCTAAGTTTATCTTACTGAATTATACTTCGCGAATCATATCTTCACTCCGTACATCTAATACTTCTACTATCGCTATCACTCTTGGATTTGAACTGACAGTTACGTCTCTGTGCTCATGTGGTATGGCAACCTGAACTGATGTACTTACGTACGAATTTCTGCGTTGTATCTATCTATCTATCTGATGAAACTAACTAACCAAACAGTAAGTCTCAGTTAGTGAATACGTTAATCTTCTGTATAGAGTGGTTTCTGGCACAAACTTTAACGTTATCGACTAACTAGCTGGCCCAAAAACCGATCTCCCTTTATTATATATACCCCATAAACAAATTCCAATGCGATTTGTGTATCAGTAAAGATATACAATATGTGTTAGAAAGATACAAAAAACCTCTGATTGACATATGATTATTTACTGAATACTAATGATAATCTGAAGAAAAAAAATAATGGAAATCGTCTTCTTATTCTTCTCTTCAAACAAACATTTGTCTTTCTCTATTTTTCATTTGTTTTGATTAGGTGACAAAAGTGACGCATAGAGGAGCATCATACATAGTACATACAGTAAGTATTATCATAAAACTTATCACATTAGTACTGTGCATAGATGTCAGTTTTTTTTCTTTATCGCATAAATAGATTAGTATATTGTTTGGCACATTTTATCAATCAAAGTGAGAGAAAATATAACATACACATAGATAGATATATGTGTGCATGGGACCACCATCTTTTGAAATAGATTGGATTATTCATCCATTTATCTTTCTGTAAACAATGTAACACTAGTGTATAAGTTACTGCTTATCATATTCTTAGCATAAAGACAAAAAAGGAAGGAGTGAAGTAGGGAAAAAATAACCGGATAAGTAACGAAATAGCATGAAAGTATGTAAGTCACATTGTGATCGAGTTTTAATGTCATGATATTCGCCAACGCCAATCTCTCCAACCATAAAAACAATAGGTATTTCCCAAAACGGTTCAAGCCAACTATTATTCGTTTATTACAATCGAATGAAATAATCCCAGTTGACTGAAGGGTACAGTTACAACTTCAGTGATCATATTTAAAGGTTAAATTTGATGTTTATACATAGCTATCCTTAACCGAGTAAGCAATGCTGTCGTTAGGAAATGAGTACTAGGTAGAGATGACAAATCAATAGATGAAGTGGTGAAACTTCATCAGTTGAGGTGGTTGGGACATGTGTAACTTATGGCTAAACACCGACTGCCGCGACGAGTTATGTTTTGTGGTGTAGGAGTAGATTGGAAGAAAGTTAGGGGCGGCCAGATCAAAACCTGGCATAAATCCATAAAGTCACTGACAAGTGAACTGTGTCATATTGGAAGATGTAGACTACCTGGTTGGGGTTTGCGAGATGATAATAATCTATGGTTAGAGACCTTGAATGACATGGCTCAAAACCGTTTATAAAGGTGCAGGTGCATTCATTCATTGTGCTTTCTCAAATCCTAATCTTCTGGATTCGTCAGCACCTCTACCTTTGTCTTTTTAACCTTATCTCACTGAATTATACTTCTTGAATAATATCTTCAAACCCTAGTCTTCTTCATTACCATTAATACCTCTACTATCTTTATCACTATGGGATTTGATTTGACATTTGCGTCTCTGTGCTAATGTGGTATGGCAACATGAACTTAGGTACATACGTACGTAGTTCTACGTTGCAACTGACTGACTGACTGACTGAATAGCTATCCTTAATATTGTATGATAACTGTAATAAAGATTTCAATTGTGTAAGGAAAGAAACACACAAGAAACAAAAACCAAAAACGAAAATATTACGTAGAAAAAAAATCAACATGACTGATGTCTAACAGTGATTTTTCAATATTCCCCTTTGACGGTTTTTCCAAACTGTTAAGAGAACAATAATCTTCAGTGTAGGAAGAGGCGGTTCTTCCTTTTCGAATAATTTTATTGTATAATCAAATTTTCAAAGTAATCTAACGTACAATCTTCACATAGAAGGTATTTCACAAAAATGATAAAATGGAGATTGATAATTTCCACTGTCCAAAGAGTCGACAAATATAGATTTGAAAAGTGCATGTTGGGAAACTCTGTCGGAGCATGTGAGTACTAGAATTCTGAATGGGCACATGTAATATGAATCTACCATAATCACTGTTTGGCACACTAACAGAAATTCAGACGTATTGTATTTGTCAGGACTTTAGGCTAATACCTATGGAAAGATCAATACATCGATAAAGACCATTTTGTTCGATTTGAAGTCGTAAACAGTATCAAGGCAAGACTTTGAAGGAAGAACTGTGATTAACCAGCTTAACATGATATTTATTAAGCAGGGAAAATGATGAAACAAAAATACAACAGACAATATTCATTCAGGTTGAAAAAGTCAGTCAACAACAACATAGAACTTCGTACGTACGTACGTACATCAGTTCAAGTCGCCATACCCCATTAGCACATATTTGCATTTGTCAATTCAAATCTGACAGTAGTAGAGGTTGTAGAAGTATTACCAGTAATCGGAGATTAGGGTTCGAAGATATTATTAAAGTATAATTCGGTGAAATAAAAATAGGAAGGGAAAGATAGAGATGAAGATGAATTCAGAAGGTTAGAATTAGAAAGAACACAACGAATGAATGAATGAACCTGCGCCACTGCAAAAGATTTTGAGCCATGTCGTTCAAAGTCTCTAACCATCGGTGACTATCGTCTTGTGGTCCCGAACCAGGTAGTCGACACTTACCGACATGACTTAATCCACTCGTCAATGACTTCATGGATTTTTGCCATGTTTTGGTCTGGCTCCCACTAGCTTTCTTCCAACCTACTCCTAAACTACAAAATGTCGCTCGTAAAGGCAGTCGGTGGTTAGGCATACGCAGCACATGTCCCAACCACCTCAACTGATGAAGTTTCACTAATTCATCAATTGAACTACTATCCCTAACTAGTACTCGTTTCCTAACAACAGCATTGCTTACTCGGTTGTCCCAGGATACACAAGCAATGCGTTGGAGACACCTATAATCGAATACTAATAACCTACGAATGTTCTCTACTCTGACTGGCCACTTTTCGTAGCCATAAAGTAGGACGGAGCGAACTACTGCACAGAACACTCGCCTATTGGTTGGCAAACGGATATCTCGCCTACGCCACAAGTGACGGAAGTTGGCGAACGCCGATCGAGCATTCTGAGTTGAGATTACGTCAGTCTTCAGGCCATCGGCACTGGTGAGACTCTCAAGGTAACTGAAGCGGTTTACACGCTGGACGACTTCACTCCGCATGAAAAATCCAACCGAATTAAATCAAATCCCGTATGAAAAACTAAATAACTGAAAGATAGGTTCCGAAATTCGAAAGAAAAGTTTCAATCATGGTATATAAATCAAATTTCTTCATATAATAATCTCACAGTTGATTTGTAATCAATCAATCTTGAAGATGGCGAAAACATACAGAAAAATAAAACAATCGGAAAAGAGTTGAGTCATTAATTTGCATTGACAATCCCACCCATAAGAACATTAGTACTTTTGTTATATTATTTACTCTGCATAACTAACTAACTACTCAACCAACCAGTTTTATGTTAGCAATACGCCCAGTGAAGAGTCATAGTAACAATGAATCATTCAAATTCACATTCCTAAATAGACACTTGCAACAATGACACCCTGTTGTTTGAATTTTCATTCAGATCAATGAAACATGAGAATGTAAGCTACAAGTATCTTAATAAAAAGAGGCATAGAAACCACTTTTAACTGATTTGATCATAACAGCTGTATATATATATATATATGCAATGGCGCCGGTGCATTTATTCTCTGTGTTCTCTCAAATCCTAATCTTCTGTAATTCTTCAACCCCTCTAGTTTTGACTTCCTAAACTTTGCTCACTGAATCACATACTTTTTGAATAATATCTTCTAATCCTAACCTCTCCGATTACTTCTAATTCCTTTACTACCTCTACTACTATTGGATTTGAATTGACAATTATATCTCTATGCTGATGTGGTATGGCAACATGAACTGATGTACTTACGTACGAAGTTCTACGTTGCATCTGACTGACTAGTATATATATATATATATATATAAGATTAAAATAGGCTTACAACATTAAAATGTCAAAAAATGGATCCATAATCTATCATCATATATGATCAAATGAAAATAAAATTGAGTCAACATTTTTAAGTTACAGTGTTTAATTGACGTAAAACAGTAAAGTTCATTTTTATCAGCACTTGTACTGAAAAATTCAAGTTATTCATTTCAGTGGAATTAATTAGGTACATATAAGTTATATCCTGTGTAATGCATATATACCAGAAAGTAAACTATTGTCCATGTTCATGGCATCTTAATGATAACAGGTGCTCGGCTTTCAATTAATAAACCGCAGTCACTTTTAACTGTGCTCAACCTACTCTTCGGTTTAAGCAGCTGAGAAGTATCATAAGCGTTTACACAGTTTTATTAAGCGACTCATAATTTATTACTGTTTTAAAATAAATATATCGATCACATTAGAGTGAATTTAGAACTTGTGATATATTTAGTTTACATTAACAACTTTGGAGGCGTTATTATTCCGGAAATAAATCATTAAAACTGTTTCTTGTTGCGTACCCAGAACTTTAAGGTCTGATAACGATCAAAACGTCGTGTAGGATGGGTAAGCCTCTATCAACTAAGGCCAAATAGGCTATATTTTATATATTCCGAGTAACATGATGAATACTACTGATTAGTGTACACAATCATGTCAATATATGCATACAGACTTTTTGATTACATTTTGCTTGACAGTTGGAAATAGGGAAGGTAACTACTCCTAAACCTTAAAGCTTTAACATAATTTCATTCAGTGATTTTCTTCAATCTATTCAACTAATGTTTAATTTTCGCTAAAACAAAAACAAGCTTTCATTGATTTTGTATATTCATTTAGCAGACAGATAATGAAATAGGCCAATTATTTTAGGATATGATATCGATGTCAGATTATTTATAGGGTTCATGAATGAACTATGCACCAACCAAATCACTCTTGATAGAGATGCCTTGGAGGACATTAACACCAGATTCCAGTGAAGGAGGAAATCAGGAAGAAGCAGTGGAAGTGGATAGGACACACACTGCGGAAAGCACCAAACTGCGTCACAAGACAAGCCTTCACTTGGAACCCTCAAGCCAAAAGGAAAAGAGGAAGACCAAGGAACACATTACGCTGAGAAATGGAGAAAGACATGAGAAGAATGAACAAAAATTGGACAGAACTGGAGAGGGAAGCCCAGGACAGAGTTGGTTGGAGAAAACTGGTGGGCGGCCTATGCTCCATTGGGGGTAACAGGCGTCAAGTAAGTAATTAAGTAAGTCATGAATGAATTCTGCATCGATTGATGATATTACTTAATATTATGAAATGCTATTTGAGAAAAAAAATTTTTTCAACCATAAAAATGTGTGTGTGTGTGTGTGATTTTATGAAAATTATTTCTCTTTAAAAAAATTTAAAAATTAAACGAAGAAACATCACTAGGATTGAGAAACCATTAAGCACTAATCTATGTCGATTATGAATACAAAATAAAATACACATTTTTATTACAAATAAAGATTATTCGTTTAAAAATAAAATTTAACTGTTTTTCATACTCCTCTCTATTTTTTGTAAATAATTTGCACAATAATAATGATGATTACGTAAATCCTAATTAGTAGCAGTAAGCTAAATCAATTAACACATTGAAATCAGATTAAATTAAATTGATATACTCATTGATAACAATTAGATACCGGATCAGTGGTCCGATGGTTAGGCGTTCGCCTACAATACCGAAGGTCCTGGGTTCGAATCTTGCGGGGTGCAGGAGTCGTGGATGCGCACTGCTGAGGAGTCCCATAGCAGGACGAAACGGCCGTCCAGTGCTTCCAGGTTTCTAATGGTGGTCTAACATTGATCGATTCATGGTTTCGAAAATGTGTAACTTACTCAATCTTCACAACCTCGTAATGCAAATTACTTAAAAGTGTTGACTTATAATCCTTAACTCTATTGAACACATTTGAGTAGTCAGTCACACAGTGAATACATTCTTCTACGAAATTTAACTATGTTTTGCAAAACAATTCTGACCAAAAATAATATAGCGCTGAAATAATCAGATCTATAATTTTGATTTTGGTTGAATTGAAAATTTTATCTATTCCTCAATACAATTTCAAAATGGTGTTAAGTTGGTCATGTGGTGCGCGCGACTTATAAGTAGTATATGACGCGGGTAAAAATGTAATGTCTGGCAGCAGAAGATGGGGGAAGATCAAGAAAGGAAGAGTGGGAACACAATCGGATTTGTATGAAATGCATGAATAGTGAAATGTCAGACAATGGATTGATGTTTGCAACAGGAACAACAGTCCAGTTCGATATGATGGATTGATATTTTGCAAATTAACGATTTACGATATGGTTTTTCTATTTTACCAATTAACGTTGTAATTTGTCTTCACCTGTGTTCTTCTTCACTACAGTCCAACTATTTATTTACCATAAAGAATTATATTAAAGAACTGAAACATCGAAGGCAGACTTTTAATGGAATATTGTCTAAGAAAATATCTTTCCAAGTTGTGGATATACATTTTTTAAAGACTCAATTTAATTCGACGCATATCTTTCAAGTGTTTTTGCCTTAGGACAGAGTCTGTTTCTATTTTCACAATGGGAATCTTTAATATTCTAAAATCGCATGGGGACCCTGTTGCATTGAAGACACTCAATGAGTTAATGAAGTTTAATGCACATCCCACAGAAGCGAAAATGAGCTTAAGGTTTGTTATAAATTGTATGCGATCTAATAGATATCACAAAGAAGTGTATTGGAAGTCTTTGGGACAGAGTCTTCAGTCAATGTTCATGTATTATGTTGAAAAGGTTTTCAAGAACAGTTCTGAAAAGACAATGACAAAACTAGTGCAAAATTTTGGAAAACCAAAAACTAGAAAATGAAATTGCCTTTAAATTCGAAACGCTATGTACATAATTTTTCGAATATTGAACTAGATGTACTGTAGTGAACGAGAACACAGGTGGGGCAACCGGATTGTATTTAGCGAAATTACAGAGTTACTCAGTAAAATTGGAAAACCATATCGTAAATCGTTAATTTGCAAAATATCAGTTCATCCTATCGGACTGGACTGTTCCTGTTGCAAAAATCAATCCAATGTCATTGTTCATGCGTTTCATACAAAGTACATTGTTTTCTAACTCTTCCTTACTTGATCTTCCCCCATATTATGCTGCCAGACATTACGTTGACACTCACATCATATACTACTTATAAGTAGCTCACACCACAGTAATACTGTTAGAAGTTTTATCTCTGAGGCCTAAATTCTGTGATAATGGACATAAAATGAAACAATTAGATACTAATGTACATTTCGAGAATTTATTTTCACAAACAACTGACTTGATCCCTACCTCAGTGGAGAATCTAGCTAGGTTTAACACCAAGTTAGTAGATAGCTGCCAACAATACAAGAATAACCACAAGTCGCTTACTCACCAAACTGCACCGGGACGCTTTAACAACACTATAAGAAAAGATGAAACCTTGATCATAGGCAAACCAGATAAGGGAGGAGGTATAGTTCTAATGAACAAAACCGATTACATCGATGAACTGGAAGGAATGTTTAGTGATCCCAGAAAATTTCAAAAAGTTGCCAGTAATAATGATATCAATAAAAAAGTAGAAAAACAAATGACTAATTCTCTTAAGAAACTAAAGAAAAAGAGAATAATTACTTCAGAGATCCATGACTCGATTAAACCAACTGGATCGAATACGCCAACGCTGTACGGTTTGCCTGAAGTTCATAAGTCGGATCTTCCTCTACACTCAGTTCTAGATATGTACAATTCTTCGTAACACAAAATTGCAAGGTGGCTAGTGCGAATCTTAAAGCCTTAGCACAAATCAGTTGTACGAATGAGTGTAAAAGACGTTTTCGATTTCACCTTCAAAGTGGAATATATGATTGTTATTATGAAAAATATGATCTCGTTGGATGCTGTATCTTTGTTTACCAACGTATCACTGTTGAGACTATTGAGTTTATATGCAAGTAAATATCGGAAAAAAACGAATCAACCTTGGCTGGTCCGAGTATAGCCTGAAGGAACTGCTCTTAAGATGTACGATGGACGTCCATTTCGTCTTCAACGATTTCTATTATAGACCAATAGACGGGATAGCAATGGACTCACGTCTAGGCCCAACTCTAGCTAGAAAATGGACCACTTAATGAGGCTATTAAGAAACTTGATCTATACTGCCGGTACATGGATGACACATTCATTGTTGTAGATCAAAACATCAATAAAGAAAAACTCCTAGAACTATTCAACAATATAGACCCGGCAATCACTTTCACTAGTGAAGACGAGTGTGATAAAAATCTGAATTTCCTTGTATCATACTAAGCAGGCGAAGTGATGGCTCGTTAAGTAGAAACGTGCATAGTTTTAAAGCTAGCAGAGCAAAAATGATTAGTTCAGTGGATACTTTAAGACAGGAGCTGGAATTTATCAACACCTCACTGACAGAGACCGGGTACCCTAGTGCGCTCATGAAGAAGTATATGTATAATGTAAAAAAGAAGTCGGAAACTGCGACGGTCAGAAAGAAACTCTTATTCATTAAACTACAATTCAACGGGGATGTGGCTAGCGATACCCTGCAGGACAGACTAACGAAAGTAATTAGTAGGACATTCTACGCAGTTGAACTTGCGATGACCTTATCCAGTCGACCAGCGATGTCTACTCAAACGAAGGATAAGTTATCTGAGTTGGCCTTCTTAATGTGCATTTACAAATTCAAGTGCTCCTATGGAGATATATATTGGGTATACTACTAGGCAACTTAATCATCGAATGAGTAAACATCGCGCAGCATAGTTTATGAAGGGCCAAATAAAAACTACACGCAGTTCTAACGTGGCACATCTGATTGATAGTGGTTACATCGTAGATTAATCCAAGTCATGAAATGCCGAAAATTCTGATTTATGCTTAGTGGGATATAATAAATACATCGTCATTTTATGATGAACTTCCTACATAATGCCGAATTGAATTGAAGTTACAGAGTCTATAATCAAGTTAAGAACACTTACTAAACGTGCTAAGTTTGATCTCTGTAGGAGTCATAGGTATGCATCAGTAAAAAGATTCTAACTACAACGAAACAGCTATCCAATTCTTTATAGCTTTCATAACTCATTCAGCTGAAGCACTTTGTAAAGAAAACTATCTAGGAATTCAAGTAATCTGGAATAAAACAGAGCAATTTTTTCTCAAGTTAATTTAATAGGTTTTATATAAACCTCAATAATAACTAAATAACCAAGCATCATATGATTTTGAGATGGTGGAGAAGATTTGTAGCTCAGGTAGATGATTGTGGTGGTAGTGTTTGGTTCTCTGAGCTGGATGTTTTGGTTGTGGAGCTTTCATTGTTCTTCTGCTGAACAACAACATCATCAGCACAAACTTCAGATAGAAGTGAAGTGGACACACATTTGATTGGAACAATGCGGAAATACTGGATAGGGCGAGGACAAAGAACACTGGGGAATTTTTAGAAGCTTGGCATTTAGGTCAATCAGAAATCAACAAACACATCGACATTGATCCAATGTATCGACCAATCAGGAAAATCATAGGTGACATAGGATCAAGAAACAGATCAAAAATGGGGGATACAATCAAAACAAAGGTGCAAACAACGACAGGTTTAAGGTCAACAACACACAATCAAGATCGAGGTTAGCAGAACAAGCTACAGGTCAAACGTGGAGAAATTCGAATGCTTCACTTCTATCTGAAGTTTATGCTGATGACGTTATTCTTCAGAAGAACAACGAAAGATCCACAACCAAAACATCCAGCTCAAAGAACCAAACACCATCACCACAACCAAGCATCAATAAGTACATTGACATTTCAGTCAAGTTACCTAGTTGCAGATACGAATTATGTGGAGAGGGAGATTGACATTCCCATTACTACTCAAAGGTTGAAAGTCAAAAACTTAGACTAATTTAACATAACGTTCTTCGTAAGTTTTCACACACTGATCATATATTATTTGTATGTGGAACATTTCTTTTATTGTGAAGATTTAGACAGATATATATCATTGTGATTACAAAGTGTGAAAGATTCGCCAACGATCGATCCTCAATCAAATATTCCTGTCAATCAGACCATCAAAACATTTATCAACCGTTGATCTTCTTACAAGGCTAAACATCAATAGTCTCTGAGTGATATAGTGGATTATTGATACTATAATTTTTAGTGGCTGCCCTAATCTAGTTTATTTCAATAAGCGTCAAACATCAAGGTAAAACTGATAGTAGATTTATATGACTAATGTTGATACAGTAGTAGTCAAATTTGTGAATAAGTTGGATTGCTTGCTTGTTGTTCATTGAAATGTCGCCTTTTTGATAAGCAAGAATGCATATACTTTTTAATCGATATAACAAAAGATGCTTATGTTTTACCTATTTTAGTGAAACTGAGACTATAAAAAAAAATTTTCACCTACAGAGAAACTGACAATCGCTTTAGTTAAGGGAAACAGATTTTCTAAAACAGCAAAGAGATCGAATTCTAACGGGTTTTCTCTTTTTGCTTTTTTTATTGATTGATCCTAACTAGTTGCATTTTGATCAGTTCATTTAAAAATGTTTGCTGAATCAAAACTAAGACAGACAGACAGATAGATAGATACAATGCAGAACTTCATACGTAAGTACATCAGTTCCGGTTGCCATACCACATAATAAAAACTAACAATCTGAAGAGATGTCCAATCAAAAACAAGAATATTGTAAGCATTTTAAGCTTTTTATTAAAAAAAAAAACGAACAGGATGAATAATGTCAAACAGATGGGTAAATCTTTAACCAGTTAGTTAAAATGCATAATATTATGATAAATGTGAACATTCTATGAATTATGCAATAGACAGAGTATAAAATTAACTATGTAATGTATTCCTATAAGGAATGTCACTTTGTTACAGCACACTATAGTCTGAAAATATTGTCAAGAGGCTAAGAGCATTACAGCTGGAGCATAAGTGAATAACTAGCGACTCTTAAATTTATCAAACGTTTAAGTTCTACGTAAAACAATTTGGTGTGCTATTAGTGCCTGTGTAAGTTTAAAAAACGCTCAATGATAGCTAAAATTGAGACAAAGCATTACAATCTTATTCATGTGAAATTACCCAAATTTTTTTCTTCGTGGTACGAAAGAGTTAACATCAGACAGAGGAAAAACAGGGGTTAATTTACGATAAACTAGGGTGACATGCCTGATAACCAATCTTGATGGTCCAGTTTCATTTGTTGCTTACCTTCCTTCAATTCTTTCTTGAATGAAACATGGTTCGACATTTTTCATTTCTTTCATTTACATGACATATTTCATATTCTCTTTCACAGTTTAGCTATGCCTCTCTCTTGTTTTCACTCTCAATCAAGTGGTGGTGTTTGTTACCTCTAGAGGATTTAAGCATAATTATGTGAAGTCCGAAAACTTGAACTTTAATGTTTAATGTGATATAAACAGGAATAAATTTTAATATAAGATACAATTTTAGGGTCAGTCAGTTAGCTACAACGTAGAACTTGGTACGTACGTACATCAAATCAAAATGTCATACAACCTTAGCACAGAGAGACGGAATTGTCAATTCATATCCCTTAGTAGTAGAGTTAGTAAACGTATTAGCGGTCATCGAAAAGATTAGGGATCAAGTTATGAATTGAGAGGTTTATCCAAGTGAAATAAATTTATCTAGCGATAAAAGATCATGAGGAATCTAGGATATCAGAATTTAAGAGAAGACTAAGAATGGATGCATTTGCGCCATTGCAAACGATTTTGAGCCATGTTATTCAAAGTCTCTCACTAACGGTTACTATCGTCTCGCTGACCCCAACCAGGTAGTCTATACATACTTATACGGCCAAGTTCAATTGTCAATAACTTAATGCATTTGGTTTGGCCACTCTTAGTTTTCTCCCAGCCTACTCCTAAATCAGACAAGATAGCCCGTCGAGGCAGTCGGTAGGTCGATTTACATAATACATGTCCCATTTATCTCAACTGATGAAGATTAACTACCTAATTAATTGATCCTTCATGCGAAACAGAATAGTGATCTTAAAGCGGCATTCGACTCTGTCGATCGTGAGGTTCTGTGGCAGTATCTGTCATTAAAAGGTATACCGAAGAAGTACATTAACCTTATACAAGCTCTCTACCATAACACCACTGGTCGACTAAGAGCTTATGGCGAACTGTCATCGGAATTCGTTACTTCAAGTGGTCTCCGTTAGGGAAGTTCACTTTCTCCATAGACATGCTCCTAAATATAACTTTATCCTCGTCTGAATTTTCAGGAGTGGACCTTCTACCAGGAAAATCGCTTACTGACTTAGAATATGCAGATGACATAGTTCCATTTCGTGAAGACGCTGACAAAATTCAGAGTCTTCTGACCACCCTAACCAACAATGCCAGCATGTTCGGGATGCGGTTCTCACTCTCGAAATGCAAAATGTTGCTTCAAGATTGGGTTTCATCGGCACCTGAACTAGTGATAGGGAATGAAGTAGTCGAATGAAGTTACTGACAAGTGGACTGAGTCATGTTGGTAGATGTAGGCTACCTGATTGGGGTCCGCGAGACGAAAGTCACCAATGGTTAGAGACCTTGAACGACATGGCTCAAAATCGTTTGCAATCGCGCAAGTGCATCCATTCATTTTACTGTCTCAAATCCTAATCTTCTGGATTCGTCAGCACCTCTACCTTTGTCTTTCTAACCTTATCTCACTGAATTATACTTCTTGAATAATATCTTCAGACCCTAGTTTTCTTCATTACCAATAATACCTCTACCACCTCTATCACTATGGGATTTGATTCGACATTTGCGTCTCTGTGCTAATGTGGTATGGCAACATGAACTTATGTACATATGTACGAAGTTCTACGTTGCAACTGACTGACTGCTATGAAATCAAGCTTATTAGTAAAAAAAAAATTATTTTTCTTCAAATAAATAAGATATTATTTTTATTTACCATCTGTTATATAATCTCACAGGAGGCACAAGATAGACTGTCAAATCAACTTCTCATGATGAAAATCAGAGATAAGTTGAACCGAAAAATCTACCATTGCATCTATGAGCCTTTTCTCAACACATTTAGGTAGAGATATAAATAAATCTGCAGAAAGTATAGTATTATTTCGTTCATAAATTCACAATAGTCAATCGGTCAGAAGAAATGCAAAACTTAGTATACACGTGCATCAGTTCACGTTGTCATATCCCATTAGCATTGAGATAAAATGGTCAGGACCATTCAAAGAATAGTAGAGGTAAAACTGTATCGAAGAAGATAAAATTCAAGAAAATGTAAATCAGTAAAATAAATTCTTAAAAAAGTTACGAGGAATTCAAAAGAAATGAATGAACAAGAGCTATTGCAGATGATTTTGATTCGAAAACTCTAACTATCAGTTAATAGATTTGCCATTCTTACTCAGTAACCTATTTCTAATCTCGACATTGATCTCGAATTCAGAGACAGAAGCGTATCCTAGGCGTATTTGCATTTTTGTTTTAGGTCGGTGATTAGAAGACATCATTTTGTCAGCGTCTTCACCAAAAAAAGGACGATATCATGTGAGTGATCAAAGTCAATAAATAAATCGCCTGGTAAAAGTTCAATTTGTGGACAAACAGACGACGATAGTGTCGTTTTCAAAAGCATGTCAATCATAAAGTTAAATGAGGATGGAGATAGTGAACAACCCCGGAGAACACTACTTGAAGTAATCAACGACAGTTTGTCATAAGCTGTGATTCAACCAGTAGTGTTTGAGTGGAGAGCATGAACAAGGTTAATGTGCTTGTTTGGTATTCCTTACAATCACAGACAGTGCCATAGAACCTCATCATCAACAGAGTCAAACGCTGCCTTAAGGTAGAGGAATACAACTATTGTGGGACGCCGAATTGCGTGTCTATGTCCTAGGACCTTACGAAGTGGTAATATTTGGTGTATACATCCTTGATTAGGTTTGAAACTAGCCCGGTTTTCTCGAGTCTGCTGATCACGAGCTCTAGTCAGGCGTTGATGCATTATTTGAAGCTAAGATTTCAAACACTACTAATTAACACATATAAATGAAACTTTTGAGATTGCTAGGTCTTTGTTTGACAAACATAATGTTAACGATGGCTATCAAAATGGCTTCCAAAGTGTCAAACTTATTTATGTTTGCTTTTTCAGCATTACTATTATTTGTATTCAAATACCGTATTCTATGACTTAATATTAATGTTGATTCATTTTTAAGGCAATCATCGTAACCGGTGGTTAAAGACTTTGAATGACATGGCTCAAAATCGTTTGCATTCTGGATTCTAATCTTCCAGATTGCTTATGACAATTTTTCTCTCTTTAAATTTACCTCACTGGATTATACTTTGAGAATCATATCTTCGATCCCTAATCTTTTCGATTACTGCTAATATTTCGACAACCTCTACTACTATGGGATTTCAAATGACAATTTTATCTCTCTATTCTAATGTGATATAAAAACTTGAACTGATGTACGTATGTATCAAGTTCTGAGTTGTAGCTAACCGACAGAAATTGTACAAAACAAGATTTCTAAGTAGTACGAGACCCCCTAAGAACTGATGGCAACGAGTACAAAGATGATTTCGACGAATGTTGTTTTTATTACCACTAGCACCGATATTACCTACTCCAGCCTCAACAGTTCGGCTATTCAACTTTAATTACTCCATTAATAATATTTCTAAATATTCTTTGTAAATAAGTCTCATAGTATTTGTGAAAATATGATAAGAAATTGAAGACAATGATGCATTTGCCTAGACAGACAGATACAACGCAGAACGTTGTACGTCGTATCTGTCTGTATTTGCAATAATAAAAAATAAAAATAATGTCAGCATAAAATGTTGCTTATGGAGATGAACATTTTCGATTAATATTTTGGAATTTGAATATGTGTTCAATCAAATGTTACTTCACAAAAAATTAATAAATAGTATATACAATATATTGTATGGCCTAATGAAGTACATGCCTCTAAACTCTCTAGTACGACCGAGAGTGAGGAAAGTTCGCTTTGCCTCTCGAAATCCTCTCATATGACTACGAGTATATAGACACTGACAAGAAAGTACTACTCACAACCTTGTCGAGGCGATGGGTGTTGTTTACGAAATTGAAAGGAGGGAAAGCGAATGCCGAGTGTTTAAACCGATTTGAAGGGTACAGAGGATCCATTTATGGGAGTTGAAAGACTCAAATTCAAAACAATGCTGTAGACGGACTCCAGGATCCCCATGGAACAAACGGCGTATGCACCTGTTGTTGGGTTACTAGCTATTATGTAAATGAATCTGCTCCACTGCCTTTGCGTATAGACATCTCGGTTAAATGCTTAGGGAGTCAGTGGCTTCCTTAAAAAAACCATCTACTTCAGTTTGGGCATTCAGGTGGTATCTAAGCCCACATATAGTTTCACTTATTTGTGTAGCGCATAAATAATTAGGCACCTCTTTGTGCTGTTTAAATAAATAAAATAAATTATATAGTATATACATTATACATACATATATATATATATACATATATATATTGAATAATTATATTAATAACTATCTCACTTACTTTCACATGTACCCATTGTGTAGTAAGCTCAGGAATACTTAAAAGCACACTTAATAATCGTGTAAACAATTCTTCAGAATTTAAAAGTTCTTCTCTAAAACAATATGAATAATAATATATTCATAATAATCTCACTAAATAATTAATTATCTAGAAAAAAAATGTTAATCTCATGATTATTATTTCTACATAAAAAAAAGGAAAGATGAGACTGCTTACATGAAATCGTAATTATATTTTTGAACATATAATACAATTAATTCCATAAAGTACAAATTTGTATTTTGATGATTATAAGATGATTTTAATTACAAGACTTTTGTGATTACGCTAAATTAAATTGACTAACATAAAAATACAGATGTACCTTATCATGCAGGGATACTACCCCTAACTCAGGTCTCATATAGTCGAAAAATGAAAATTTCGGAAACGCGAAAAAATCATTGCCCGACATGAGACAAAGGGTAATAGAAGTGTTTGGGCCTATTTGCATCAAGCTGGGCTGCCTCTTCTACTATCCTACGATGCCATATATATGTACACCATATGCTATACTGCTATATAGAGCTGAAGGTTTCCTATGAGACTAGAGGTTCACTGTGTATATTGTAGATGGCTTGGCTTTGCTTTGGTAAGCATTGTTAACAGTCCATATACAAAACTGGTTAGCAGGGCGACCGATTTCATTGATATAGGTGGTTGTTTTGCGACATTCCCGAGGGCCATTGTCATCGGGGTGCTGTATTACATATCACCACCATTGCTAATAATAATGAGTTTGACAGTCATGTAAGCGGGATGGGTCGAAATGGCCTGTTCATGCGGTGCATTTTGATTGACGCGATCATTGACCGGAAATATATATACCATTGTGTGTATATGAAACGGTGTGAATGGTCCACCAGGGTATCAGGTACCTGTGTGGTTGCATCACAGGATTGAGCCGAACTGTTCATGTAGTAATGGTAAAACGTGCCCAGTCTCTATGGTTCTCCTGAAAATCAATGTAAAATTGCCCTAGACAATACAGAGTAAATTTATATAATAAATTGTGAACCTTATCATGCAAGTTCACTTATTACGTGTTCAGTAGTCAACTTATAACAATCAACAGAAATCTAAATGCCATACGATAACCAGTCATTAAAGCTGTCATTAGAACAGACTAACTTGATACTTGTGAAATGTTAAAAAGTCCTGTTACTGTTGTCTAGAACGTTAATGAAGGCTTTTTAAATTAGACCTTTCATTTTAGAAAAACTAAGAACTACTAGTGCAATCTACACGAACGATAAGTTTTTTTCTAACAAATCTTTATACTTGAATTTGAACTCAGATTTTCAACGACTAGTAAATCGAGCTTTCTACCATTAGTAGTCAGAAAGCTTAGGGTGATCAGAGACTAGTAGAATAACCGATAACAGATTTTACAAGGTACCAAAACGTTTGGTGGTTATGTAATTTCCCATTGCTATAAGCTTTTTATTTTATCATAACGAATGCGTGAACGATGCTATTATAATTTGTCACTTAACGCCAGTCATATTTACTTATTAAACTAAGGAGTGTTTGTCAGTCTGTCTGATCTTTACAGATACATTTGTTCTTTACATTCTGGTTCAGTACTTTGATTTTTTTTAACGGATCACTTGAATATATAACCACATACTGACACAATATAGTTGGAAGTAAAACTCCCAGGTTTATAAACAGATACATTAGTAGGCGAGAAAACGTAAAGTATACTAAAAATGACTACTCTCTACTAGGTTGCAAACAACTAACAAAAACTTTAGTATCTTTGTGACATGTAGTAAGTGAATCTATGGTGGGAACTTTGAGGAAGACCGGATGCAATTGGCCAATAAATCGAGTCCAAAATCCAAGTGGTGAAGTATGCTAAATAAACAATTATTATTCAAGACTATGGATTCTACTCATAATAGAATCCAAGTTATGAAGAAAATTATTTCTAAAGCACACTGGTGTTTAAAACCTATTCTTCCTAAGAATTTAATACCAACATACGTTTCATAAAACATTTGGGAGACAGTTAGGTATATAACATGTACATGACTACCGAGTTACGCCAAACCTATGGTAACAATTTGAATTGGACCTCACCATGTCGAAATAGGGAACCACTTCGATTTACGCTTCGTGTATCAGGAGATTCAACAGTTGCTTTCCGTGACGTCGCTCGTTTGGGTATACCACTGAGCTCAAAAGCGAAACTAGCTCGCCTATGCTGGATACCAGTGGACAGTCGCTCATGTGCTGTTTGACTAAACGGGGCAGTAAGAACTTGGAAACATATGGACACTCACCGTTGCCTCTTCGTTGTCTCTGATTGCAGCTCAGATGAGGCAAACGATTTTACGGAAAGCGTTAAAACCTGCTTTATAAACTAAGCACCCTGATGTAATAGGTAGACCAAGCGAAACGGAAAAACAATTGGATGGATGTTAATGTGTTGCGGCGCATCGAACAGATAAGGGCGATCGTCTGTTGAAACTATGCTCAGATAACCACCTATTTATGGCAAAGGCAAACTTTAGGCATAAGGAAAAACATCTTTTGACACGGCGATCACCAAAATCGACTAAATACTGGACCCAACTAGACCACATCGCTATCAGCCACCTATGGAGAGGCTTGACAGAAGACTGAGGCTCGTTCCGGAGCACGTGTTTAAATTCAGATCATGCTCCAGTTTGAGCACCTATTTGTTTGCAGCTAACTGGTTATAAGGAAGACAGCAAAGAAAACCCTCAGAGTTCTACTTAACGATAACAAAGCCAAGTATATTTCGACAACTAAAAAATAACTAGACTGGCATGCAAATGATGCCTACCACCAGGCAGCTTGGAGTGATATCCAGAATACTGTGGAAACACCAGTACTATCTACTAGCTTACAAACAGGCTGATAAAAAGCATACGCAATGATTGTGAGCGGTGGTGTATAGCAATTATGAATTAATTACTCAGATTTTTAAGGATGATGGTTCGGTTTTAGTAGTTATATTGACTGACAGCTAGAATCTAGGAACTGGAAGTAATCTCAATCACTGACTGTCCCAGACTATGAGAAAGGATAAGTCCTCATGTAAAAATCACAGGAATCCATTTAACTAATATAGTAAGCAGTTCCAAACGAGTACATTAAACTTTTTCAGGCTCTCTACTCAAACATTACTGGTCGAGTTACAGCTTATGGTGAACTGTCATCGCAGTTGACTACTTCAAGTGGTGTTTGTCGCGATTGTCCACTTTCTCCATCCTTATTTAACCTCGCCATTGACACGCTTCTATAAAAGACACTTACATAATCTCGCTTTTCAGCAGTCGAACTTCTACCACGAAATTCACTCTTCGACTTAGAATATGCCGATGTCAGAGTTCTATTTCGTGAAGGCGCTGATGAAATGCAGTTTTCTGACCACCTTAAGCAACACTGCGAGCATGTTCGGGATGCGATTCTCCTCATCGAAATGCAAAAGGTTGTTTCAGGATTGGCTTGCATCGGCACCTAAACCAGTGATAAGGATTAAGTAGTTGAGTGTGTTGACCGCTTCACATATTTGGGAAGTATCATCAATCCTGAAGGCCTCGTGCATGACTAAATCTCGGCATGAACACAGAGGCCTCGAGTGGCTTTCGCCAACTTGTATCACTTATGGCGAGATATCCGTCTGTATAATTTCAAGAGTAAGTATTTGCATCTTAAATACCCAACTGCTTTTATATGATTCAATCATTTTGACATTAAACGCGTTACTCATAATTTTAAGAAAATTCCTGACAAGAATACTAGAATAATGATTGTATAAACCGAGCGCTGTTTGGACTTGTGTTATTGACTAAGCAGTCGATACGAATAGTCAGTTACAAGCATATTTACTTGCATCAGAGTGCTCTTATAAAAGCAATATGGTCGAATCAGTGTTGGAGGGCATAGGTAATTACTTAATAAATGGATACTTACAGGGCTTTTGAGTCCTCTTCACTGGTATTTAGCTGATTCTTATCTAAATTGAAAAATAAAATACTGTTAAGAATTTTTTTACACTATGAAAAGTCACTTATGATACAATAATCACGTAAAACATTGTTCACCCCATGACAAGTCATAAAATGCTACTAATCAGAACTTTACCTAAACTCATACTTTTGAAATAAAATACTGACCGCTTGGCATACCTACTTTTTGTATTGGAAACTTAAACAGTTTATCACAAGTTTTTTTAAAAGAACTCGTTAAAGACTAACCCATATTACAGCTGAATTAGACATACGTCTAAAACAGTCCTGTATAATTAGTCAAATTTCTAGATGAACTTTCGCTAGCACACCTCGGAACAAACTTTAGAATTAGTAATGCCTTCATTCTTGAAGAACTTCATAAACGAATGGGTATATTAGGAGTCTAAGCACTCCGATGTAACCGTTAGATTCTTACAGACACACAGTTCGTTTATTTTTCGGAGATTTAGAATCATAAGATTAGTCATTCCATAATGTTGGCAAAAGACGTAGTTCTAGTTCGTAGAAGAGTGGTATATGACACCTAAATAAGTTTGCAGCATTATTTATTTTGAACCCTAAATTAGGTAATTTCACTAATAACTGATAGAAACTATACTTTCACACATAGAGGAGTAAGTCCAAAATTCAAATTCAATATGGTTTCCGAAGTAGGAAGTTAGTGTGAGAACATTAGATAAGTAATTACAGAGGAAAAACAAGGATAAACTACATGAACATATATAGAATACTTACTTGCTATGACAACATCGCTGACCAACTTGATATCAGCACAATCCTGTGGACTGTCTAGGTGAATACATTTAAGGTGGAATTGTTCACATAGATAATACGCGATTAAAACTCTACTAGTAGAAGCAGTACGTAAAATTAATTACTTTGAAGTACGGCAGTGAAGAATATTGGGATCATGAGGATAATAAATTGGAACGAGACAAGTTTCACCGTTATACTAAAAAATATTTTTATGAAAGGTTATTACTTCAGTAAGGATAAAGAACTTCTCATCTTCAGATATATTTAAACGAGAACATACGTATTTCAAGTCTGTGATATTATGTACCAGTACCTACGAAGTGAAATTAAAGTTTTATTATACTTTGCGGCTGCAGTCAAATAGCTTCCCACTGGGCAGGCGTATAAATTTTGGTGGCGTGCAACTTGACTTGCCGAGAACCAACCCACCCATCCTTTAAGCTTTCATAACCAGCGCTTGAATTACAAGCCTAGACACAGAATTAGGCTGGAACATCTAAACAAATTTAGTAGTTGTCGGTAACGTAGTTCAAGTATTGTAGTATGAGCTTATTTTCTTCGCTATTGAAATGGTGGTGAACATTTGTAGCTGATAAAACAAAACTCTACGAAGTAAATACTGTTTTGTTATGGACTACAGTTGTGCAGTGCGCAAGTAACAACCTAGGTTTCCTCAAAATATCTATCCTGGCATTCTGTACGCATACTTGGTTATGATAACGGAAAGATTCAGTTGATAATATAGTTCTTTAAGTGTTGACAGTTTAACCAATTTCCTTTGGTGACTAGAGAACTTAAGAAATCGTTGAGCATTAATTTGAAGCATGGGGTCCAAAGTAGATGTGGAGATCCCGCTAATAGGTTTGACGTTTCCAGCAATGAGTCTCAGATTGTCAGGTAGGGCACTGTCATCGACGTGAGCTGGCATGAGACGATCAATGCTGAATATATCAACGCGTCTTTTGATGACGAGAGATCACGTGAAAATGTCCTTCATTAGGCTGTTGCAAAGGTTTGCGCACCGAATCTACTCGTATGAAAACATGTGAACAGGTAGACAACTCTCGAGGAAGAGCAACTTGTCGATGCCATATTCGAGTTGACACCGGAGGCAGTGTTCGCATGTACTTAGACAGTCGTTGAACGTAGTCTGATTTGCCAAAATTATTACTGCTCTGTGGTGTGAAACATTCCCCAGGCGGACTCAATGTCGTGCCGTATAATAGTCTCTACCGTAATAGACGTGGTGGGAATAGCTTCGGCTCATCTTGTGAAACGGTCAGAGAAGGTGAATATGTGATTGTACCCATGCGGTAGTGGCAATGGTCCTACAATGTCAATACGAGCGTGATCGAAACCAGCATCCGGTGTCGATGAGGGCAACTTCGTAACTGTTCCCTTTTGATCGTTGACATAATAAGCATTGCTTTACACACACACGGACATCTTTATTCATGGACGGCCTGACGTTTCGTGCAGTGATCAAGCGTAATGTGGTTGCGATACCTGGATGAGACAGTCGAAGACCAGACAGTGGTAAGCAGAAGGTAACATGGGTCTAAAAAGACCAGTAGAATTATCACACAGGATAGTACCTGAGATAGTAGCCAGGGATACTTCCTGGCACTGAAGGGATGTAGAATGTTGAGCTTCTGTACAGGAGGGATCACTAGCTTGAGCAGCAGCCATGGCAGGAAGATCAAGCGGCAGTAAAGTAAGTGCGTCAGCAACGTAATTCCACTCGCCTTTAATATGACGGTCTGTCGTGAACTGAGAGATGTAGTCCAAGTGTCTGCACTCACGTGGTGAGTAGCGGTCAGACTTGGCATGCAAATCACACGTTAGAGGCTTATGGTCGGTGAAGAGGATAAAGTTACGACCTTCTGCTGCATGCCAGAAAAGTTTGACTGCACGGTAGACTGCTATCGGTTCTCGACCAGAAGCGCTATATCTCGTCTCCTTGGACGTGAGACGTCGTGAGAAAAATTCGAAAGGTTGCCAGCTTTCGAAGACGTTCTGCTGCATTACAGCTCCTATAGCGAAATCGGATGCATCAGTTACTACACTAAAAGTGTCTGATAGGTCAGGATGAGCAAGGAGCACAGCTTGAGCTAAAGCCGTTTAGATCTCCCAAAATGCAATAAGCGGGACATCGTCCAGTTCTAATTTGAGTCGATTACTGTGAAGTAAGTCGGCTAATAGTCATACCTGTTCTGCCGCGTTTGGGATGAAACGTCGGTAGACGTTAACCAGACCGATAAGTGCCTTCAGTTTCTTCATTGTGGACGGTACCATGTATTCCATGATTGCAAGTACTGTCTTCACAAGGTAAAATACCCTCATGCTTAATGCTGTGACCCAAGAATTTTATTTCTGGCCTGCCTAGTTCACACTTGTCTTTGTTGGTTATTATTCCGTTATCCTAAAGCCGTTGGAATAAGTGTGTAAAATGTGTATCAACGATTGGTGATGCGATTAGCAGGTCATCAATATAGACGTGAACAAATGGCATTCGTAGGGACTCGAACAGATCGAAAGCAGTCGTGATAGCAGTTTTCTTGATATATTCAAGAGCGACTGGGATCTGATGATATACTCGCACCAGATAAATCTTAGAACAAATAGACGTGCACTTGAGTGATGCTGTGATGTCATGTACGTGGGGGATGGGATGGCTATCATACAGTTTAGCTACGTTTAACGTTCGATAGTCGCCACATGGTCACAAACTAACCCCATCTTTTTTCCTAACCATGTGGAGAGGAAAGTCATAGTACGTCTGAGAAGGACGAATAATACCAGAGGATTGTAAACTGTCAAAATCATGTTTAGCGAAAGCTAATTTACCTAGTACCAGTTGGTTTTGCCATTAGTGGTGGTCCACGGGTGACGATGTGGTGTACCATGATATTAGACTTCGATCTCGAGTGGTTTAGTTGGTCGGGGGAAGTTCTCAAATAAAGCGTAGAATATGTCATCACGCGGACGAAAGACGCCTGTAATTCGGTACGCGTTTATCTGAGCTATAAAGCCCACATGCGTCTGGCACAGTTAATCAAAAAAGAAAGCAATTTATCTGGGTAAGTAACGGTTCTATACTTCTAGAACTGCTTTTCCGAAATCAGAATCCACTGTGGATTCTAAAGTTTTAAACAATATTACACTGTTTTTCATCCAATAATAACACAATGTGTTTCCTGGGAGAATGCTTCCGTATAAGTCGAAAATGGCACCCTTCAAGTCCAGATTAAAGTTTCACCCGCCAGGGTATCAAATCCGATATGGCTGATGCCATAATTAACTATCAATTTAATCAACAAATGCAGTTCAGAAGGAGACATAGAGACTCCATTAAAGGTGCGAAAAATAGAAACTATAACAAAATACAAATATTAACATTACTAAATGGGATTAAACAGAGTACCAGATGTAGCACAGAAAGAGTCAGTAAGAACATATTGCAAATATGTACATGGAGGGATCTTCCCAAAACAAATCCTTCTAAATGGATTCTACACCGCCCTGCAAAATCCCTCCATACGAAACAAAGTCCCTTAAATGCCTCAGATCATGGTTCACTCTCACAACCAAATCCACTCCAGAAGAACGAGTAGGACTTACAGCAGTAAGCCTACCCGCCCTCCAACACGGATATTACCTAACAGGCCCACTTTGTAACGGTACCTTTACTTCAGGTTCTTGATTCCTCTATCTATCGTAGCATAAACTAAAGGTCGTATAAACGTCATCCAGTTAAACCACAATAATATGTGTGGCACGACATAGAGCTGGTCACATCCTATTCGGGAATTGCTCTCCAAATTATAGGGAGGACGAATTGTCAGTCCACCAACAGTTGCACCAAACGGCAAACACGATGTAGTCATTGGTGCCGACTTATCTACGGAAATCCTTGAAGCATAATTATTACACAAGGGTGGAATCTCCAATTTTGATATTTCCTTGCCTCCTAAAGACTCTAAATGGCATAGTGTAGGAACAAGATTCATTCTCCATCTCCTAGAACAGAGATGGTTTGATCAGCTTTCATCTTCGCCAACAAATCGTTTGTCTTATTACTAACATCAAGATTATTATCATCAATATCATGATTCCGTTCTTTCAGACAAGTCATGTTGTTTCTGGTTACACTAGCAACAGCAGAGTGAAACTCTTCCATGGTTGTATAACTCATTCCGCTAGATGAAAGAACAGTATTAGTATCATAGTTGGAAACCGGTAGACTCACTTGTTGTTCTTCGTGTTTCATTTCAGAAGCAGAAGTATTGTGCACATCAGTATTATCTTTATCATGCAACACTGTGGACTGGCGGTTACCAACAGGCACTTTCTTCTCATTATCACCAAACTGACAGTCAATCGGAGAAGAAACAGTTTCAGTTTCACAACCTTGTGTATCTTCAATCACTTCTATAATTGCGGCAGGGTTCAAAGACAAAACACTAGATGATCCATTTGACGAACTAGATTGACTAGTCACTATGGGTGGATTGATCACACTTGCTGTCTCACTACAACCTCCACCACTACTACGATTCTGATGAGCACCATTCTCATTACTTGTCACAACATCCGAACGAGAAAGAAGTTCAGGCTTCTTGGTCGGAGAAGCATCATTTTTCATGTCATTTCTTCTGTATTTCACTTTGGGCAGCAGTATGTGAACGTAATGTACGCCCACTTTGATGTCGATGAGTGTCTTTCGATGTCTCTCGATCACTATTATCCACAGGACTATTATCATTAATAGCCATAGCAGTAGAAGTAGTAGTACTCTTTCGATGACATCCATTAGACTCATGTGCAATATCCAACTTAACTGGACCAACATGACTTCCCTTACTAGGAATGTCATTCACCTCATCTGTCTTATCACTGCTGGTAGTGCTTATTCCGGGACTTGTGGTACAAGTCGATGATGATGGAATGCAACAGACGGACAATTCCATGCTCCATTTCTCATGCTAGATGACTTCTTATGACAACCAGAACACTGATAGTGAACCTTCTAAGTAATGCCATTACTGTGACTGATGCTATTGCCACCATCGCTTAGATTATCCACGCTCAAACATCCAATCTTGTCATGAGCTGAAGTACTGGATGAAACTACACTAGTAGCGATTGAGGAAGCCGCACTACTTACAGTGATTCCGCCCTCTTAACCATCACATTTGTTATTCACATTTATCACAATTGAGGTTTCACCTCACCCTTATCGTCGTCATTATCCACAGTGGTATTATCACACTCCCCAGTTGTTAAAAATTGCAAGATAGTTGGCCTGCGAGCTTTGAGGGTAAACTACCACCGCTACCACTTACACTATCAGTATTAATATGATCACTTGGAATAGTATGTGAATGTCCATCACATTCTGACTCCGAACAAACATCAGCTGGACTTGCTAAGCAACTACTATCTTTCGCTTCACTACTATGATACTCCGTAGAACTAGATACGGCAGTCGGCAGACATCCTGATCGTGCAGCAACATGAAGTGCTGTGTCACTATTCACGCTTGCTATCCTAGAATCAGCTCTAGGTCGTAGCAGATAATTTACCCTACGTGAAGGTTTCTGAACATAAGCTTCGTTCCCTACAGTCAAACCTGTTTCATCTTTATGTATCTTTACTGCCCCCTTTACCCTTTGTTTGCTTGAATCCAAATTCCCATTCCTTGTCAACCGAATAAAATTTATATTTCGAGCATTTAGGGGATGTCTACCATAACATTTCTCGGACCCTTCTTAATGCCTAACCCCTCCGCTTTTTTTCCTTCTTCGCTATCCTCGTAAAATCCACCTTATCCTCTACAGATACTAACTTCTCATTAGGATGGACGTCAACAGGCTCTACATCATGAGGCTTACATATTCGGTCCTCAGGAGACTGTACTTTACTAATACGATTAACAACCTTTCTAATTCCCGGGCGTGATGTAGATCCAAAAACATCCGAAGAATTTTTATTTCCCGATCACAGATGACTATCCACCAGTTTCTGGGCGATTGGCTAATCGTCCAAACCTACTACTGGCTATTCATTTGCTCCAACACCATAGCGCAATTCTCCATTCTTATAGCTAAGTTCGATAGCTGTTCGGTGTCATTATAATCAACGTTCCCAGGACTAAACAGCTCTTCCAACCTTTCTCTAGCCATAAGGTGAGATTGCCCGAATAGCCGTTTCAGAATTTCCTTAGCCCTTTTATAGCCGATAGATGCCTTCATCATCATACAACCTCAAATGGCTGTTCTAGCCTTACCCTGGCAGTAGTGAATCAAATAAATTAAACGCAAGCTATCCTCATTGACTCGAGATTCGACATAAGTTTCCAATGGACACATAAATTTCAAGTATCCACGAGGTTGTCCATCAAAGTAGCTTAACTCAACCTTTGGTAATTCTGGGCCTACAACCGGAGCTATAGACATCAAATTTTTTCCAGGTACTTCAAGATTCTCATACAAACTACAATTTTTAGTGCCCTCTAACAACGGCTTACGATAATATAGGCTACGATTATAATCGTCCCTATCTGAGAGTGAACCATTTAAATTGAGAGGCAAAATGCACTTGCTTTATAACAAAGGATTCGTCGTTCAGTTTGTCTCTATGGCTTCCAACCAGACTGGAGCTTGGCTTCTCCAAAATTATTGATATTGTATAGAGTTGTAAACTCTAATCTACCAATATTGATCAGAATTCAGAATTCACTGGTTCAGTCTTCTTGAGTTATTGTTAAGAACTGGGATATCCAGAAGCTATGTTCCAAGAAAAAGAAAAATCCGTTCAGTTGATAATATTTCGAGCCTGAGAATCCACAATTCCAAATTACCAATATTGTTTAGAACCGTTACTTACCCAGATAAATTGATTTCTTTTTGGATTAACTGGGCAAGGCACGTATCTAAACTTCTAGAACTGTTTTTCCGAAATCAGAATCCACTGTGGATTCTACACGGAGGACGTGGGGTTCCGGGATGGTAGAACGACCTCGTAACTTCAAACGGCTAGTATGCAGCAACCGTGGTCCCCTTGATCTGGGAAGCGATTAGCTCCAAGGTCTACGTTCAAATGTGCCGTTTAGGCAGATATATAGCTGTCTCGCATGCTACTCCTTGCTAAAATTTTGTCTTCTATAAGAGTAACCTGAGTAAGTGCCGTGTCCCTGAGCATATCTGTGATCATGAGCTGTATATGAGCTGGTAGAGATCCGGGCCACGATTCTTTAACTAATTCACAGTCTGCTATCGTGGGTTCTACCAAAGAATACAGACATGTGAAGCGGTGGCTCGGCTTAGCATTGTGGTGCCCAATTTCTATGTGTTCTTATGCTTCGTAATTAGCTAGTCCAGACAATCGTTACTAAATAGCGTCTGACGGTTTATAAATCAGAAGGCAAATACGAAGTGTTGAATACGTTTATTTTAGCACACCACTAATAGGATAGCAGACCACAAGCAGACCGGGCAGGCACACTAGCGAGTGAATGTGCGAAGGAATAAATGAGATTAAAATGTCCGTATATATACAAAGGAAAATGTCTGAGTCATCGTGATATTTAAGAAAATAATATTAAAGCGAATAGGATTAATATGCGCGTAGGTGGTAAGCAATGATCAGTTATACAAGCTCATACAAACCACACAATAATAAAAGCCAATGGTACATATAAGTTATTGTTATACAAATGGCTTGGTGAAATAAATTAATCGAAAGGCTTGACCAAATTAAATGTAAGCGAATAGGAATATATGTGGAGGCACTACAGCATCACTGAGAGGGTGACGTGCTAATAAGGTTCTCAGTCGTTCCTACCTCGATGGGAGGTAATGTCTGAAAATGGCCTCTTCGAGACCACCGTAGTCTCCAGGCATGTACGTATTGAGGATGACCTCACGGACAGAAGCTGTGTTATCCCCATGTAAGGACTCAAGAGGGCAGGCATACTTTGTCAATAATAATAAATAATTCCATTACACCAATCGCGTTCCCTTCATAAAAGAAAACCACTACAGAGTGATGGCTATGTGATGGCAATTACAAATGATAGAAAACATATACATACGTATACATACATACACCTTTGTTCAAACGGCTTGATAAGTCCCCCTAGGTTTATATCATTTTATAAAAGTTTATCCACACATTCCGATAGTTTTTATACACAACTAAATATAATTTATTAAATCTTTAGCAGTTTGCGATTATTATGGTTGTAAACGTTTATTTCAAATGTAAATTCAGCGCTTACAAATAAATCGTTATACATATGTCTATTACAATGTGCTCAACTTATTCGAACACAGGGAGATTACGCAAATAATAATTATTTTATTACCACGTTAGATATGTTTAAGTGCACGGAACTTTATTACTTGTTTACTATATAATCTGAGTAGACCACTTCGCCTTTGTAAGGAAAGTAGAAGTAGCATTTATTTAATGAGAAAAAAACGAGATAAGTTTACTGAATCTTGAATTTAAAGTAGCCCACGAGGAAGTTTATCTACTTGAGGGCATAAAAATGAAAATCAAGAATTCGGTAGTAGCAAAAGTGGTTGATGAAGATTATATTAATTCCACAGTTAAAATAACGAACTGATCATATTTAATCCACCGTTGTAGAATCCATTTTGAAGGTTTTGTTTTGGGAAGATCCCTCCATGTACATATTTGCAATATGTTCTTACTGACTCTTTCTGTGCTACATTCTGGTACTCTGTTTAATCCCATTTAGTAATGTTAATATTTGTATTTTGTTATAGTTTCTATTTTTTGTACCTTAAAGGGAGTCTCTATGTCTCCTTCTGAACTGCATTTGTTGATTAAATTGATAGTTAATTATGGCTACAGCCATATCGGATTTGATACCCTGGAGGGTGAAACTTTAATCTGGACTTGAAGGGTGCAATTTCGGACTTGCCCGGAAGCATTCTTCCAGGAAACACATTGTGTTAATTTGTGTTAAAGAGCTGTGTAATATTGTTTGGGTAACGACATATACCCTTTTATTGGTTAATAGAACCATTTCTTACCCAGATAAATTGCTTTCTTTCTGGATTAACCGGGAAAGGCGCGTTTCCAAATTTCTAGAACTGTTCTTCCAAATTCAAAAGCCACTCTAAAGCAAAAGTGATTTATGGAGATTTTATTATTTCAAAACTCCGCCTGTAGACCCTTCGGGGCTACTACCGGTCCCAAGCCCGGATATAGTAGGAGGGGGTTGAGCATCGGGTTGGCGCCCCCATCCCAACTAAAAACTAGCTTGCCAAAAAACGCTAACCAGAAGAAATAATTCAAACCATTTTAACTCTGCCCTGGGAGTTGCAAGAAAAATTATGACGTCGCGTGATGAAAGCCGAGTTTCCTCGGAAGTCACGCGGTCGATGCCTCTTCTGACAACCACAGCAACCATTCTTTTAGGTACATGGAACGTTCGTACTTTGTGGGAGACTGGAAGACTATTTCAAGTTGCGGCAGAAATGAAAAGATACAACCTCGAGGTGCTTGGAATCAGTGAAACACATTGGACACAGGTAGGACAACTGAGACTAGCTTCAGGGGAACTGCTGTTATACTCTGGTCATGAAGAGGAAAATGCTTCCCATACACAAGGAGTTGCACTGATGCTGTCCAAACATGCACAAAAGGCACTAATAGGATGGGAATCTCATGGACCCAGGATCATTAAATCATCCTTCAAAACAAAGAAAGAGGACATTACAATGATATGCACCTACCAACGACCATAATGACGACGATAAAGATCAATTCTACGAAAGTCTGCAGTCAGTCGTCGACAGATGCTCTCCAAAAGATTTGACGATTCTAATGGGAGACCTAAATGCAAAAGTTGGCATCGAAAACACTGGATATGAAGACATCATGGGACGACATGGACTGGGAGAAGGAAACGAAAATGGTGAGAGATTTGCAAACCTATGTGCCTTCAACAAACTGGTCATCGGTGGCACAATATTCCCGCATAAACGCATACACAAAGCCACATGGATTTCACCGGATCACACTACTCA
>OX103971.1:78167684-78201975 GCA_944470395.2 Schistosoma turkestanicum | reverse complement strand
CCTTCCTCTTCTCCTTTGACCTTCAGGGTTCCAAGTGACGGCCTGTCTAGTGCCGCAGTTGGGTGCTTTCCGCAGTGTATGTCCTATCCACTTACACCGCTTCTTCCTGATTTCCTACTCGGCTGGAATACGGTTTGTTCTTTCCCATAGTAGATTGTTGCTGATGGTGTCTGGCCAACGAATCTGAAGTATTTTGCGTAGACAACTGTTAATAAACACTTGCATCTTCTGGATGATGGCTTTTGTAGTTTTCTAAGTTTCCGCTCCATACAATATGACTGTCTTCACATTTGTATTGAAATTGATCTAATAATCATTCCAATTATTTTTAGTACATACACTCTTGTAAAATATTTATAGATTGAGTGAATCAATCAACAGTAGAATTACCTACACAACTATGGGTTGGGTATATATACTAAGGACATTAACATTTTAAAACAATTAGTCCCTTTTATAAATTTTGATAGAACAGTGAGAAGACGTAATTGATCTGAAAAATGTGATGTATTTGCGCTATACATTTCGAACAATCTGGTCACACATATTTACTTGTCAAGGCATTTTATTTAATTGACCTTTTATTCATCTTCATATAAAATGCCTTGACAAGTAAATATGTGTGACCAGATTGTTCGAAATGTATAGCGCAAATACATCACATTTTTCAGATCAATTACGTCTTCTCACTGTTCTATCAAAATTAACATTTTATTAACCACCAAATTATATTAAAGCACGATGTATTACTTAAACATTAGACAGTAGTGCAAATTTTTAAACAAAATGTTTACCGAAAATTTTTCTAAACTTTGTATTAATCAAATAATCAATTAGTGAGCATTAATAAACGGTCTTTTTCATAAATCCTGTTTCGCAGAATATGATATAATCAAAGTAAGTACTGGATTCCAAACGATTCACTTAAATGTACATAGTAAGGAGGAGATTACTTTTCTTTTCCTCATTCACTAAACCTTTCCTATCATCAAGAATTCTCTGTCATTCAAAAGTGATAAAATTCAGTTTTAAGTTCCGTAAATAATACACATATTATTCTGCTATCACTAAATTCTTGTAAATATGGTTTGTTATTTCAATAAATAGAATGGGTCTTTAGAATGATAATAATAATAATAAGTTATGTTTTGAAGGAATACTGTAAAATTTGTACAATTAGGTTGAGCACCGATTCAATCCTTAAACTGAAGTTATTCAAAATAATCTACTTTTTCCATGGTTTAATGTTTGTCACCCTACCAGTCGTTTACTTTTTACCACAATATAGCTGAGTATTTATTGAAACGTGGATAAATGAATTAAACAAGGACTCAGAACAGATGATATGTTGAAAACACTATATTGTAGAAAATTCACCTAAAGTAATCGCACTTATTGAAACCAAAATAGTTTTCAACGTTGTTTCTTAATGACTGTTCTGTGCTTCTTTAGGGGAAATAATCAAAATCATATATTTGATCATATTGTGGTGCGAGCTACTTATAAGTAGTATGTGACGTGAGTGTCAACGTAATGTCTGGCAGCAGAAGATGAGGGAAGATCAAGAAAGGAAGAGTTGGAACACAATGAAATTTGTATGAAACGCATGAATAGTGACAATGGATTGATGTTTTGGAACGGGAACAATCCATTTCGATATGATGGACTGATCTTTTGCAAATAAACGATTTACGATATGGTTTTCCGATTTTACTGAGTAACTCTGTAATTTTCGTTAAATAAAATTCGATTGCCCCACCTGTGTTCTCGTTCACTACAATATGATTTCAGTTAAATATAATGCCGAAAGTAAATTTCTCAAAATCATAACAGGTTTTTATCAGAATTTACACAAGTCTCATAAGAAAATGTCTACTTGATAATTTGTAATAATTTACTCCATACGAAGGCTGAACAAACAACAAGGACATTACTAAGTAGTAAATAAATAATGTTCAATGTCCCATAAAGGAGAGAAGTAGGCCTCAATGTACATATTTTTTTTTCTATAGCTAAGACAGTAAATAACTCAAACATAAATTCTATGCTGAAGAAATGACAGTTAGTTCCGTTATCCGTCATAGATAAGTATCGATCAGTAAGATACTTTTAAATTCTATAAAGGATTTACAAATTTTCTGCCTACAATAATCAAATTTTGGCAGAAAGTCATAAAACATTGAAAAGCATAATTAATTTCCAGTTATTTCCACTATGTATATACATATCTATATATCTATATTTATTCTAAGAAAAAATTACATAATTTTCGTTACTTTTATCCTCCTCAGAACAATAACCACTGATCATCATCATCATTATCATCAGCATAGTGTAATAAAAAACTAATGAGTAAAGTTATTTCTATTGTATTCATTCATATTTCCCCACACAATTAAAAAAATAAGGAAATAGGAGAACAAACAATGATAGATAGATAGATAGAAATAGAGCAACAATAGGATATTCTTTCCTGTTTATATCCAATGAAAATGGTTTATTATGTTAGAAGAATAAAAGAAAGAAAATAGGCGAATTTTTTTTTCATGGAGACTTATTAGAGGTATACACTTTTGCCAGTTAGAGTACATACAGTAATATGTTTTTGTGGTTTTTCCTTTTTTCTTCTTCTTCCTCTGTGTTGGTCTACATGAAATCATCATCATCATCATCATGCTTTCTTTACCATTTAATCATAGACAGATATATAAACAACATAGAAAAATACATATTTCATGTGAATATAAAAAAAAATAATTGTAAGTAGTGAATAGAGTTTTATATAAAAATATACATATATATATATAAATAGAATCGAGTATATAGGTAGTATTAGACAATTAAATTGTCATTTTCATCAAACATCATCAAATATCACACAGCTGTATAACAACTAAAAAGAATTAGTGCTTTTATTTGTTTTGAAAAAAAACAAAACAAAACACAAAGACTTTTTTACTTCGTCTATTTCAACTGGACCAAACAAAAACTGACACATTTCTATCTGATAGAAAAAAATATTCATAATGTAAGTTTTTCAATTGATATATTGGTACAGTTTATGTAATTTTATTTTTTGTTGTTGTTGACTTATTTATCTTGGGGCAGAGTTTTGGAGGTTTGTGTTTTTACACACATTTTGTAGTCATCAATCAATCATTGTTAGATGACCACTATTAGGAACCTGGAACCACTGAGATACGGCCGTTTCGTCCTGGTATGGGACTACTCATCAGTGGCAGTGCGCATTCACGACTCCTGCTCCTCGCAGGATTCGAACCCTTCGGTATTGTGCGTGAACGCCTAACGATCGGACCACTGGTCCGGCATCCAACGGTGTTAATGTCTCTAACTCTGATTGATCTACGGATTTTGCGTGACCTCACCCATTTGTGTTTGGTAGTAGTTACTGCCTACACCCAACAGGGTTGAACTCCTCCATTGGTCATGTCTTCTCAACTAGAACTCCGAGAATTTATCATTGAACATTGAATTATAAATGTGGTAGACAATAGAGATGATATATTTGTATTGTTTTTGATGATAACTACAAATATTACTAAATTCAATGGCATCTTTTTTTACTTGATTGATAAGTATGTAATGAATGCAGTTAGCAGAATCATTTATTTAATTATATCAGAGTCATTGATATCTAAATGCTTTATTAAATTACTAATGATGTTAATTAATGCAACATACAATATGAAGAAGATAGTTAAGCATGAAACAAATATTTATTTTTGGTCATTATATTTAAAATAATAACAATCATGAAAAAAACCCAGTAGGTATATATGTGCTCACTAGGCTAAGTGGATAACGTGATGTTTAAAGCTGACGGTACTAGTGTGGTGCGCGCTACTTATAAGTAGTATATGATGCGACCAAAAACATAATGTCTGGCAGCAGAATATGGGGAAAGATCAAGAAAAGAAGAGCGGGAACACAATGAGATTTGTATGAAACGCATGAAGAACAGTGAAATGTCAGACAATGGGTTGATGTTTGTTCAACAGGAACAACAGTCCAGTTCGATATGATGGATTGATATTTTGCAAATTAACGATTTAGAAGATATGGTTTTTCTATTTTACCAAATAACTCTGTAGAATTCGGTTGCCCTCACCTGTGTTCTCCTTCACTACACTAGGTTCGAGTCTCGTAGTGAACATCTGCTCAAGGATTCAGATACACCGAGCTGACGAGTCCCAAATAGGATGAAATGCACGTCTTATATTCCCCCACTTCTAGCCACTATTCATCTTTACTAATAATGATATGAAACTGTTTATGCTATTTCTTTGTTATATAACAATATGCACTGAGTAGTTATTTTGACAAAAAATTAATATCAAATGTAAACGACACGAAAGATGATGCAGTAATCGAAAGCTTTTTTTTCAAAAAAAAAATTTACCTTTAAGTTTCATACTAGTGTGCGCGCTTACAATTCTTTGCCCATTTTAATTCTGACACCAAGAGAGTTTTCTATGGAACACGATTGTTTTAAACTGTAGAGTTATAATTCGCAGGTTCATAATACAAACTTTAAATAATGTGCTATATCAGGTAAACACATCTCTCAGGCGGTCAATTTAAGAAGATATTGAATTGCAAACGAGTTCAAGTCACTGATTCATATTATTTGGAATGGAAAATCACTTTAAAACTGTTTACTATTAGTTTTGGCTTTGCACTAATTTGTTTGCACAGATTTAATATTTCACTCTCTTTTATGTACTATTAGTTTGATTGAATTTCTATCTGACTGTTAATTAAAATGACTTGTTTTTTTTCTAAAAAAACGCAAATCAATATCAGTTAAACAGTTAGTCATTATAATTGTTATTCATGTTATTCAAAATTTTTACATATGAATGAAGATAATTTAAGATAGAGTTACTAAATTCACTCACTAACTGACAAAATATATTCTGTTTTACATTTTAGATGATAAAAATCATTTTTAATCAAATAGAAAGTGATTTTGAAAGTCTTCAATATACATTATTCAATAATGATGTGAAATATTTTTTAATTATTGAAAAATGAATACTTTAATTTGCACATAAGATTACTATTGTCAAAGGTTTCGTGATCAAACTGAAATCGTTTTGAAATTGTTGACTAGTAACAAGATGAATTGGCAACTGGTTTACTTTTGTAAATCTGTTTGTATAAAAAAGTATAGTTCATAGAATTTTGTGCTCTATTAAGCAATGATGAAGCAAGTTTATCATAAACTAGATATTTAGAGATTAGTGTTTTTACACATTCAAAATCATCAGTCAATCAATCATTGTTAGACTACCATTAGAAAACTGGAATCACTGAAAGACAGCCGTTTCGTCCTGGTATGGGACTCATCAGTAGCAGTATGCATCCACGACTCCTGCACTGCTGATAAGTCCCATACCAGGACGAAAGGTCATCCAGTGCATCCAGATTTCCAATTATGGTCTAACAATGATTGATTGACGATTTCAAATGTATCAACTAGATAGTTTTTCTGAAAACCTAGATTATAAACTTTCCTAATTCAGTCAGTTAGTCAGTTGCAACGTAAGAACTTCGTACGTATGTACATAAGTTCATGTTACCATACAACATTAACACAGAGACGCAAATGTCAAATCAAATCCCATAATGATAAACATAGTAGGGATATTAATGGCAATGAAGAAGATTAGGGTTCAAAGATATTATTCAAGAAGTATAATTCAGTGAGATAAAATTAGAAAGACAAGGGTAGAGGTGCTGACGAATCCAGAAGATTAGGATTTGAGAGAACACAAAGAATAAATGCACCGGCGCCATTGCAAACGATTTTGAGCCATGTCGTTCAAGGTCTCTAACCATTGGTGACTTTCGTCTCGCGGACCCCAACCAGGTAGTCTACATCTACCAACATGACTCAGTCCACTTGTCAGTGACTTCATGGATTTCTGCCATGTTTTGGTCTGGCCGCCCCTAGCTTTCTTCCAACCTACTCCTACACTGCAAAACAAAGCTCATCGAGGCAGTCGGTGGTTAGGCATTCGTAACACATGTCGCAACCATCTCAAATGATGAATTTCAATACTTCATCTATTGATTTGCCATTCCTATCTAGAACTCGTTTCCTAATAACAGCATTGCTTACTCGGTTGTCCCACGATATACGAGCAATGCTTCTTAAACATCTATGATCGAATACTAGTAACCTAATTGAATTAATCAAAAATAAGCATTATCAAGTAATATTAGAATTCTTCAACAAAAAAAATTCTTAAAGTACAGTGTAGCCAAAAAACTTGCAGTTTTTTTTTCAAATGTTAAGTTTCTTCCTTTTTATTACACTGAAAACCACTGTTTAAATTGTACGATTTGGTTCATTTCATTTTTTTTTGTGTTTATCAGTTGAAAAAAACATACAATGTTTTTATCCGATGTCAATGAAAGTTGTGAATGAATCTTCTTTTAAAAAAAAAGTAGTTTTTTTTCTTTTTTCTTATAAATTAATCCTATTTTATTTATTTAAGTGAAGCAGATGAAGATTACTGAGAATTGTATAGCTTCTAGGTAATTTATCCTTTTGAGACGACGACATATGTTGTGAAAACACATCCGTCAAGGTGAATAGTGTTGAATAACATTTAAATACAAAGTGAACTGAGCCATTCAATTAAATCTTTGATCCATCTAGATTAATATACAAATAATTTGAGACCAATAATTTTTTGAAATCAACTAACTAATCACTCCAGAAAAGATTTCATTTTGTAGTTTAGACAGTGCATGTAGTGTCAATGTGCAATATATTTAGACATGTATACTTCTTTATAATTGAAATCATGAATCAATCGTTGTTAGACCAACATTAGAAACTTGGAATCACTGGATGGCTGTTTTGTCATGGCATGGTGCTAACTTCATGATGAAATTCTCGAACTTCGATTGAGAAGACCTGACCAGTGGAGCTCAACCCTGTCAGCTGTAGAGGATAACAATCGAAGTCATTGGGTGAAGATGTGCAAACCTTTAGGTTGATCCGGGTTAAACAATAACACCGTTGGATACTAGCTCAATGGTTCTAGAGGTTAAGCGTTTGGGTTGCAAGACTGAAGATGCTGAGTCGAATTCCCGCGAGTGGAGGTCGTGAATATGAACTGCTGATGAGTCTCATACAAGGACGAAATGGTCTTTAAGTGCTTCCACGTTTATAATGGTAGTCTAACAATGATTTAAATAATGTATATATATATATATATATATATATATATATATATATATGTCCCTGATTACTAACTTTATTAACACACATTTGCTTAGATTTTTATACGTAGATCTGTAATTATGTTTTGAAACACAGAATTGAATAGTAACATAATAATGAATCTTGTCAAACAAAAATTGTGTGCAGATTTTTCAATCCATTAGCGGTTCAGTCAAAGATGGAATTAATTATAAACGACCGCTGGATGGTCAAGGTTCAAATCCTGTGTACAACACTACCTTATTTCAAGGTTATAAAGAGGCTTAACTAATGAGTACACCCTAAAATAAAATATAATTTCAGAACTAAATGTTTGTTGTATTTAAACACCCAAGACATGAACTAAATCAAAGCTTACTTACTTACTTACTTATGCCTGTTACCCTCCAATGGAGCATAGGCCGCCAACCAGTTTTCTCCAACCAACTCTGTCCTGGGCTTTCCTCCAGAGTTCTTTCTAGTTTTTGTTCACTCTTTTCATGTGTTTCTCTATTTTTCGGAGTAATATGTTCCTTGACCTTCCTATTTTCCTTTGAACTTGAGGGTTGCATGTGAGGACTTGTCTTGTAACGCAGTTGGATGCTTTTCGTAGTGTGTGTGTCCTATCCACTTTCACCGCCTCTTCTTGATTTTCCCATCCACTGGAATCTGATTTGTTCTCTCTCAAAGCAGATTAACATAAAATAACTTCATCTGATCTTTACAGTTGTCATTCAGTTAAAAAATGGCTTTGACAGAATATTTGTTTGCTGATTTCTGTGGTAGATTCAGTTTATATGATTAAGCGTAATATTTTTTCTTCTTGAATTCGTAATCAAATTTTCACAAAATTAATCATTCTGAAAAATGTTAGCTGATCAAAATAATTAGAAGGCAACATAACCTATTTTTTGTGGGAATTTTCACTTAGTGCGGTGATTGTTTCACATTGATGGATGTTTATTTGCATTACGGGGTTGTGAAGATTGTTAAGTTACACATTTTTGAAACCATGAATCGATCAATGTTAGACCATTACCATTAGAAACCTGGAAGCACTGAAACACGGCCGTTTCGTCCTGGTATGGGACTCCTGGGTTCGAATCCTGCGGGGTCGTGGATGCGCACTGCTGAGCAGTCCCATACCTGGACGAAACGGCCGTCTTTCAGTGCTTACAGGTTTCTAATGGTGGTGGTCTAACATTGATCGATTCATGGATGTTTATTTAGTTATTTTTTTTCGAAGAAAGTACTAATCACAAGATATGTAATTAAAAAAAGGAACTGAAAATATTTTGTTCGTTACGAAATTTATTTTTTATACATTATTATTACTTATCTACAACTGATATTGGTTTCAATAGATTCGATTAGTTATGTTACCACATTGTTTGTTATGATGAATATTATAGAATTGTAAAGAGTTTTCTTTTCAAAACTTTTACATCACGGTCTTAGTTTAATTAAACTAACATTAAAAATCGGTCATCTTTTTTTCTTGTTAATGACTTATGTTGAGAAATAATCATATGAATTTTAGAGAGAAACACAGTCTACTGGAGTCCATCAGTCGCAGGAATGAGTAAGCTATTCATGACTATCAAGCACGATTGCAAGTTGAATGAAGTTAAAAATTTAATTTATCACTTATCGTTATACCTGCAGTACCTAGGCTCAATCCTTGATTGGTTAGTGGATGAGTACTGTTGTTATTAGGAAGAAAAAAACCCACCTCAATTTTTACTGGTTGGTTGACATTTCTTTAAAATAAAGTTAGTTCATCCTGTGAAACGTCTAACGTGAAGCTACTTATTTCCAAGGTAAATTATTGATCATTTCAATTCCATTTTCAAGATTTTTGTTCAAAATTCAAAAGAACAGTTTGGCAGTCAGTCATTAGGGATGCCTAAGCAGTTCAGTTCACAAATATAATTTTTCTCTTTTTTTTAATGTGTTTAACCCTCTTTACTTTACAAATCAGCTATGACTGTTGTCTTATTTTGAATATGCTTACCCTAATTGTGATTATGGACTTCATTACCAGCATCTAACTCTACTTGATTCATTGAATTATTTCAAACGTTTGTTTTTTTAAATTCCTTAATCATAACTTTAAACTAAATTACAACTAATCGGTAGACCTTGAAGAAGAATATGAATTTGCATAACGGAGTTGTGAAGATTGTTAAATTACACATTTTCGAAACCATGAATCGATCAATGTTAGACCACCATCATTAGAAACCTGGAAGCACTGAAAGATGGCCGTTTCGTCCTGGTATGGGACTACTCATCAGTGGCAGTGCGCATCCACGACTCCTGCACCTCGCACGATTCGAACCCAGGATCTTCGGTATTCTGCGTAAACGCCTAACCATCGGACTACTGGGCCGGCATCCAACAGTGTTAATGTCTAACTTTATCAAATTCACGGAGTTGCGCAACCTTATAATTTGATACTCATGTTTGATACTCTAAGTCGCCTCATTGTTGTTTTAATGAATCGGAATAAATCGAAAGAGTCAACTGTATGCCCTGTAAACACTGAGTTTTTTATTCATTTGTTTATATATACACTATGTTGATTTCCCTGTACATGATTTTGTTTTTCCTTTTAAATATTTTATGAATGAATGATTTGTTTGTCTGATAGGTAATGATTTCATAACTTAATACTTACTCATATCAAATGAAACAAAACACTTTCATATTAAGACAAAAATAGGTTAACCGTTCACTTTAAACAGATTAATTGATGTGCAGAGAATGGTATACAAAACCATTCAAAAAAAAGATCTTTTTCATTTTAATTTCACATTCTATTCCATTCTACAAAATTTGTCGCTTGATAGATTATATGTTGTGATTCAGTATCAATGAACACTGTTCACAAATCCTCATATTAGATTACTATTAAACTAGTAGAGATTTCAAAATATTACACTACTTACTTACTTACTTATGCCTGTTACCCCCCAATGGAGCATAAGCCGCCCACCAGTATTCTCCAACCATCTCTGTCCCGGGCTTCCCTTTCTAGTTCTTTCCAGTTTTTGTTCATTCTTCTCATGTATTTCTCTATTTCTCGGCGTAATGTGTTCCTAGACATTCCTCTTTTCCTTTCACCTTGAGGGTTGCATGTGAGGGCTTGTCCTGTGTCGCAATTAGGTGCTTTTCGCAGTGTGTCTCCTATCTAGTTCCACCACTTCTTCCTGATTTCCTCTTCCACTGGAATCTGGTTTGCCCTTTCCCACAGTAAGTTGTTGCTGTTGGTGTCTAGACAACGAATCCGAAGTATTTTGCGAAGACAACTGTTCATAAATACTTGTATCTTCTGGATGTGATGGCTTTGGTAGTTCTGCAAGTTTCCGCTCCATATAGTAAACTATTACCTTATTATTATTATTCTAATTATCGTTAACGTATTCTTAGAACCATGAGAAAGTAAAAAACAATGCCTTTTAATAAATCTATTACATTTTCTTCATGACAAGATCATAATTAATTCAATAATAAACTTTTGTAGGAGGAAAATAAATAACTGCAAATTTCTCCTTTACCTACCTATTGCATTCAATCCTACTAATATTCCTTCCGTATTAGCAGCAGTAGCAGTAGCAAAAAGTTGCGTTTATTTTTACATGTGTGTGTTTTTTTTCTTCATTTATTTGCATACATTGAAACATGAATAATTGAACAAGTTGTCAATTTATTCAAAGCATAGCAAAACTAACTAACTAACTAACTAACTATACATCATTAATTGTTGTATTCTTATGTGGGCATCATAGTTGAACAAGTTTTTCTCATTTTGTTGTTGATGTTGTTGTTGTTTTTTGTACAAGTTAATCAATAGTCAATAATTTTCAACAATAAATAAATACGTCAGAATGTTATAATAATATGGTTGAAGTAGTTGTCATAAGTTTTTTTATTTTCTCCTCTTTTTTCATCAGGTTCATTTAAAGGTGTTCATATTATTATTATTATTATTATTATTATTATTATTATTATTATTATTATTATTATTGAATGATTTTTATTTATTTCTGGTAGGTGAAAACACAAACCACATTGTACAAAATATTCATTGATGTGTGGTTTGTTTTGTTCACTAGCATTCTTCCGACTTATATCATACATACATACATACATAAGATGAATATTTTATTACTGGGTATTATTCAACAACTGCCCACGCATATAACTTTGAGTGTAATGTGTTGTGAGCAGTGTCATTTTTTTTTTCACAGGTATAATTATTATTGTATCAAATTAAACCGACTTGGTAGACTTTGTTGTATATTTTGTTTTGTTTTACATTTTACTACTACTATTGTAGTGAACGAGAACACAGGTGGGGCAACCGAATTGTATTTAACGAAAATTACAGAGTTACTCAGTAAAATTGGAAAACCATATCGTAAATTGTTCATTTGCAAATTATCAGTCCATCCTATCGAACTGGACTGTTCCTGTTGCAAAACATCAATCCATTGTCACTATTAACGCGTCTCACACAAATTCCATTGTGTTCTAACTCTTCCTTTCTTGATCTTCCCTCATCTTCTGCTGCCAGACATTACGTTGACACTCACGTCTTATACTACTTATAAGTAGCTCACACCACACTATCAAAATCATCTTTGTAAAAAAGTTTTTTCTTAGAAATTGATAGAATTCCGTTGAAGTTTCAAATTACAAACAAGTAAAGAATCAATAAAAGTGTAAGAGTAACTAACAACATACAACTGTTTCATTCTTCATTATAACAAGCAATGTCGGATTATATTATTATTATTATTATTATCACAAACTGAATGGTAAAATCACTCAATCTAAATTTTTATCGAAATTTCCTTCTTCTGAATTTTTAACTAATTAAAGTGTTTTTGACTTTTAATGATGAGTTTCATTATGATTTAGATATGTACAGCTATATTGATATATTTTCACTGAAATCGTGTACCGATCAATGTTATAGACCACCATTGAAATCCTGGAAGCGCCGAGGATTATTTTGTTCAGTGAAGTTCTACCGTGTCAGTCGTGAGGCATACATCTACCGAAGACAATATGTAATGGTCACATAATATTGTTGACTAATTCACATACAACAGCGAATGTTCTGAGTTCGAACCATGTATGCTGAATTATGGATAAGCACTTTTGAGAAGTCACATCATAAGATGAAACTGGTCTAACATTGATCGGTTTATAATTTCAGTGAAATGCAACAATCTTTACAACTTCATAATGACATATCCAATATACTCTAGAAATGTTTCAGTATTCTTACGGCAAGTTAACTGAGAGTTCAACAATCTATCCATTATATGGTAACTTTATATTAAAATTTTGCAGGTCAATCAATTTGTGTAAAACTATTTTGCTATGAAAATAAAAATATCCACTGAAATACTTTATAGATAAATGAACCGAATAACTAACTTTCGAATCTTAGAGTCAGCATAAAATTGACTTCATACAAATATATTATTTCCAAGTGAATTAATTTTTATAGTTAGTCAGTTAGTCAGTCAACCATTCATGAATAAAACTTTAAATCATTCAAATTATTTTCTTCCACTTACTACTGACGGTCATTTAATCATGCTCTAAATGGTGAAAAGATATGAAAGAATGTATAGTTCATGTTTAGTTAGTGAATTATTACACCATAATAAAAATTTTTTTCCAAAGATATTTTATTTAAAATGAAATATTGATTCGGGTTTGATGGGAAGCTACTTTTTTCTGGAAAAGTTTGTAACTTCAGCCTCTTAGTTGGTTTGCGTTTAGCCCGGAGGTACCTTATGCGCTGGGCGGTGTGACAAGAGCAGAGTGTGAGATTATCTGGAAGAATAAAGAACAAGAGAAAAAGCTGAGCCAACGACTTAGTAAGCACATGTTTACAATAATATAATCGTCATTCACTCGGTATATCAGATTACTAGGATGAATGACATAACAATGAAGAACGAATACAACAAACACGAACACAAAATTAAAATCAACGTTGAAAGTATATGAAGCATAAAAACAATAAAATCATGTTTTATTTGCAAGATAAAAAAGGAGATAGTTGAATAGAAATGTCAACTTTTATCCTCATTGTCTTAAGTGCACAATAAAACCATGAAATAACTTTGTCAGATAAATAGTACTTTATCGTATTTACAAATCCTAAACTAACCATTCACTAACAACGAATAATTCGCTGAATAATATGTTTCCATAACTTCAGGTTTTACAGTTTTAAATTCATTAATATTATTTTATATTACACAGTATTTTTAAAGGATATATATGTGGACAAAATTGTTGGATTATTAAGTGGCATAAATTAAAATTAGTGCATTTCACATCGATTTCAGCTTCAAACAACAAAAATGATCTTTTTTCAATTAGAGTTATAGAGATTTGTGTTTTTTTGCACATTGGAATCATTAATCAATCAATCATTGTAAGACCATCATTAGAAACTTGGAAGTACTGGACGGCCATGTCGTCCTGGTATGGGACTCGTCAGCAGAGCTCATCCTTGACTCCTGCACCTCACAGGATTCGAACTCAGGACCTTCGGTCTTGTGAGCAAACGCCTAATCTCTGGACCACTGGGCCGGCATCCAACATTAACACCATTGGATGCCATCAGTGAGGTGAAAAGTTCGTACAGGAAGGGATAAAGAAACTCTTATTATTTCAAGGTGACGCGCTTTGACCGACGAATTTAAATTTAATGTAAAAAATCAATACAAATAGATATTGGGATGTGGTTATCGTCACACAAATTATATTACCAATAAAGATGATTATTAATGACAGCTGTTCAGTTATCTGTTCTAAAGAACACAAATTTGATAATATGCTTGGAGCGAAAAAGTTGGATTACTACCAGTGAATTTACTTTAAAGAAGCAGATTAACATGCTGATACACATAGAACTGTGACTAGGCTCACAAGGCTCAAATTTTTTATTATTCGAAACACTGAGAATCTCAAGTAACAATTAAAGTTTAACATATTTGAAAACAAAAAAGAAAATAATACACTTTTCAGTATTTCCATAAATCTAGCACTTTAGAGTAACGGATTTATGAAAGTTCCGTTTTTTTTATGTTCTTTAGCTAAATGGTAGAATTACACCGGTTTAATGAAAAATTCACTCCTAGTTGAATTACTTGATGAATTTACAGAAGTTAAGTTTAAGTTAATATCGAAATATCTTGAAAACACAGTGATTTCAGGAAATGAAGCATTCAGAGAGCAGAAGTAAAAGCCCAGGATGTAACTTTTAATAGTGTTAAAGTATAGAGAATCGTTAGAATTATATAAAAATAGATAATTAAATTAAAAATATTTTATTAAAGTCTCTGTTTGAAATAATGGAAATTTTAACGTTGGAAAAAAGTGTATGCTTCTGAACTGTTTTTAATTGTTAAGCTTTGATTTTTTTGATAATATCATTGAAGCGTTCTGTTTTAAAATGAGTATTGAAAAATTTTTTCTATGACAACTAGAAACGGTTGTCAATTAAATTATCCAATCTAAAGAACGCAGTGCATACAAAATATGTTCACCAAAGCCTTATCTATTTATTTCAAGATATTAATAACATTTTTTATTTATATTGTTGCAACATTAATTGTCTCACTATATTTTATTTATATACATAGTCACCTATAGTCACCGATGATTAGACACCTTAAATGACATGACTCAAAATTGTTTGCAACGGCACAGGTGCATCCACTCTATGTGTTCTCTCGAATCCTAATCTTCTGGATTTGTCAACACCTCTACCATTGTCTTTCTAAACTTATCTCATTAAATTACACTTCTCGAATCATATCTTCTCCATTACCAGTAATGCTTCTACTATCTCTACCATTATGGGATTCAAATTGACAGTTGCGTCTCTGTGCTAATGTGGTATAACAACCTGAACGTATGTACTCATGTACGATGTTCCACGTTCTAACTGACTGACTATACACATAGTCCCCTTTTTTGTATATTGAAGACAGCAAAAACATGAATTGGTGCAGAGTAATATGAACTCATTTTATTTTGCTAGATTCTTATTAGTTACTTACAACGTATCATATTTTCAAGTCCAAATTATCATGGAAATGGATGTACTTATGAAACCGATCGGACTTGCAGATGAATGAATATATCATGATATAACAGTTGTCCCAATCAATTTAATTAAGGTCATTCCAAGGTCATTTTAAATAAGTTAATGTCCATTACTGTGGTGGTGGTGTTAAGTTCTGTCTGAGTTGGATGTTTTGGTTGTGGGAGTTTCCATTGTTCCATAAACAAAACAACCAGCTCAGAGAATGAAACTCCAGCATAATCATTCAGTTGTTAGCTACTGTCCATTACTATACAGCATTTAAATTACTGAAATTAGTTTTAAGAAAATACTGTTTTGCAGTGATAAATAAGTATTCAAAACAATATGTTACTCGAATGTATATATAAATAATAAAACGATTAACGGGTACAATTGTTGAATATTAATCATAAAATAAAATTAACCATATTTTATATAAATAATAAATCTGATTGAGTTTCTGAAAAATATTTTTATTGTATTATCAAGGATAAATAAATTAAGTGCATCTTTTCAAACTTTTCATTTATGGGCAAAGACTTTCACATAGAATTATGTTGAAAACAATAGCACGATATAAAAGGCGCTAAAATGTTTGTCAGAAATAAACTTAAACTTGTGATTAATACTACTGTTTATCATTCTGTTAATCGGATTCGTAAATAGAAATCTATATGATCATTTTGAATGTTACATGTTATTCTGTAAATTCGGTATTGATACCGCAAAAAAACTCAACATTTAGTAGAGTTTGAAATCATCAATCAATCATTGTTAGATGATGGTGATTTCAAAGGTGTAAAAAAACAAATCTCTAAAGCTCTATTTGAAAATATCGTAACAGTGCTCACTATTGACTAGCTTTGTGAGGAAATTCTCGGAGTTCTAGTTGAGAAGACGTGACCAATGGAGTTCAACCCTGTCGAGTGTAGGCAGTAACTAGGAAAGACAAATGGGTGAGGTCGAGCAAAATCTTTATATAAATCAGAGTTAGACGTTAACACTGTTGGATGCCGGACCAGTGGTCCGATTGTTATGCGTTCGCGCCCAATACCGAAAGTCCCGAGTTCAAATCGTGCGATGTGCAGGAGTCGTGGATGCGCACTGCTGATGAATAGTCCCATACCAGGATGAAACGGCCGTCTTTCAGTGCTTCCAGGTTTCTAATGATGGTCTAACAATGATTGATTGATGATTTCAAATGTGTAAAAAGCACAAATCTCCATAGCTTTAACTTGAACTTTAGTAGAATGTAATTAAATTTTAATGAAGTTCTCATTCATTGTTCTTCATCATACAAATTCAAAGAACAACCGAATTCCTATTCTTCACTACGCCACACTATGAGGGATTTAATTGAAATAGATCTTTTGATCTTGGCTCAGTGATCTAAAGGTTACGTGCCAACGCAAAACAGAATATCTTAGGTTCGACTCACGGTGGTGGAGTCAAAGATGCTCATTACCAGGGAATCTCATATTAAAACGAAATATCAACGATTCTCTGATAAGTTCGTCACTAGGTACGCTTGAAGCTATTACGTATTCACCTTAGTTGATAAACGCGAGCGAGACAATGAACCAGCGTCCAGATAGGCTACCTTGAATCCCAAGCTGTAACAGAAGTATATTCTAAAAACACCCAGCAATCACAATACAATCAAGCACACAACTCTCGTTTATTTATACATCATAGAAACGTCTTTGGGACAGTCAGGAAAATAGCACACTAAAATACACAGCAGTCAATCACAGCCATGGATTTTCCTGGTTGGAAATGAAATCTCAACATCAACTGATCAGCCCAGTTCTGGGGATCTAACATCCCCAACATTCCCGAACATAGATCGATCAATGATCTTAGAACAAAGTAGAAAATGTTTATTAAGAACGCAACCTGTAGTGTTTTTCTAATTGTAATAGAATACAATAAACAAATAATCTGTTACCAGTATTTTTATTATTTGTTTCATAAAATTATTGCTTATCTCATGTAACTTGAAATAAATATTATTGTATAGTTTTAGCGTTAGTTATTGTTAAAACTAATTAAGTATTAGGAAAAACAGGAAGTTTACTTATTTTTTTTAAATTCAACTTTTTACTATTTGTTCCGTTTCTGGTTTCCGGAATAAATTTAATTTTTCTAACTTGTAAAGAGCGATATATATAGTTATTTTTTTGTTTTGCTTACATACTACTCATAACCAATGAACTGAGATATTCGAGAAGTAGTTTAAAGAAAACAATTTCAATGAATTAATGTTTTCTGAATTTTTGTTCATAAATGAACAAAAATCAAACCTGATGAAACCACTTGACGATGTTTTGATTCATATTTTAAACGAAAAACCTCAATAATGAGGATTGCATGTGAACGAAATACGTTTGATGCAAGGTTGATGTATTAATAAATCTATTTGAAATTTAGATATCATGGTTTCCGAATTAAACTGATCAACAAATTATTCAATATGTTCGTAAAAACCAGGAATAGAGTGTAGAGTTATAAACTTTCGGTTGCTTTTCGTAATCATGTATATGCCTCCATCGGTGAGTTCCTTATGACCATTGAACGAGGTAAGATAATATTGACGTAGGTTCGTTCACTTATTCATTTCAATAAGGAGCAATTTCTGAGTTTGTTAAAAACTTAAAGTCATGTCAGTTCTTACCAACTGTTAAGGAAATATTCATGCCATCTACATAACAGTTTATAAGTTTTGTTAACAGGTTATACATTCTATAGAGAGTTAGTTATCAGGTAGAATATAGTCGATGAATAATACTGAATGGCATGATAACGATACAATTTTACTATATATTCTTTATTTGTAGACTAAACAGTCAAGAAATAAATAACACTCTATTGTATGTTTCTTTAGGTTTTTATTAATACCAACAGTCGAATAAGTATGAAAACAATCCTGATCAAGCATCTAGATCTTCTGGGTGGTTGGTATTCATCAGTCAGTTATATGTGAACGGATGATATCATTTTCGTTACTCAGAACTAGTTAGTTACACTTTCCTATCATCAGTACGTTTAGTGTTAGTTAATAATTTTTTTTAGATACAGTGCAATATTGTGGTGGTGTTTCGTTCTCTGAGCTGGATGTTTTGGTTGTGGAGCTTTCATTGTTCTTCTTGAACAACATCATCAGCACAAACTTCAGATAGAAGTGAAGTATTCAAATTTCTCGGTATTTGACCTGTAGCTTGTTCTGCTAACCTCGATCTTGATTGGTTGCTGTTGACTTTTGACCTGTCGTTGTTTGCAACTTTGTTTTGATTGCACCCCCCTTTTGATCTGTTTCTTGATCCTGTGTCCACAACCAAAATAACCAGCTCAGAGAACGAAACACCACCACAATCATCCACCTGAGCTATAAGTTTTCTCCACAGTGCAATATTTCAAATTGATGGAGGTCATACTTAAAACACTTGGTATTTTAGCTCAATAGTTCAAAAACTAAGTACTTACCGCTAGATTTAAATGTTCTACATTCGTTCCTTTGTTAGATGATAGATATGCGAATTGTAGAGAGTGTTATGCTTATGATGAGACAACTGTCTAATGCATTTTAATAAACAATAAATAACCAAATAAATGTAGTCTACCATGAAGACTATCAAATTTCGCTATTAATTTTTACAGTATTTACTCAGTAATGTTACTTAAGTGTGATAATTTTGAAAATAGGAAAAAAAATACAAAGTGGCTTTAATGACTTCAGTTTAGTTTTTCTAATAAATGCCATGTAGCCATATATCTTCAAGTAGTAGTGTAGTGAACGAGAACACAGGTGGGGCAACCGCAATGTATTTTATTTGTAACCATGAATCGATCAATGTTAGACCACCATTAGAAACCTGGAAGCACTGGACGCCCGTTTCGTCCTGGAATGGGATTCATCAGCAGTGCGCACAACAACCCCGCAACGGATTGTATTTAACGAAAATTACAGAGTTACTCAGTAAAATCGGAAAACCATATCGTAAATCGTTCATTTGCAAAATATCAGTTCATCATATCGAACTGGACTGTTCCTGTTGCAAAACATCAATCCATTGTCACTATTCATGCGTTTCATACAAATTCCATTGTGTTCTAACTCTTCCTTTCTTGATCTTCCCCCATCTTCTACTGCCAGACATTACGTTGACACTCACGTCATATACTACTTATAAGTAGCTCACACCACAGTAGTATTCCTTTAATGATAATATTGAATATTGAATATACTATATTCAAAGCTATTTAGAGTCGGAAACCTTGAACAACAAATTTCTCATTGGATATCATCATGTCTGTAGTCAAAGTTTTACATCTTTTGGTTTCTATTTCATTGATCATTTTAAACTAGAATGAATATTTTTTGCTCTTGTGGATGATTATAGTGTCAGTCAGTCGCGACGTAGAACTTCGTACGTATGTACATCAGTTCAGGTTGCCACACCACATTAGAGACGTAAATGTCAAATCAAGTCCCATAGTAGTAGAGATAGTATGAGCACTACTGGTGAAGAAGAAGATTAGGGTTCCAAGATGTTAAGAAGTATAATTCAGTGAGATAAGGTCAGAAAGACAATGGGAGAGGTGCTGACGAATCCAGAAGACTGAGATTTGAGAGAGCACAACGAATGGATACACCTGCACCATAGCAAACGATTCTGAGTTGTTTAAGGTCGCTAACCATTGGTGATTTTCGTCTCGCTGACGCCAACCACGTAGTCTACATCAACCAACATGACTCAGTCCACTTGTCCACTTGCCCAACTTTCTTCCAACTTACTCCTTCCTGCACCACAAAACATAGCTCGGATGATTATTGTGGCGTTTCACTCACTGAGGAGCTCTACAATCAAAGCACCCATTTCAGCAAACAAAACTGCATCATAATTCTTCCTTTAACACAAACTTAACCTTGTCAATTTTCTCAACTAACTTGAAAAGATTTCATACTATCCTTCAAAATTGGTTATAATTTTGATTTGATTCAGTGGTTCTTTAAGAATATCAGAATTCATGCGAATTTCTGTAATAATAATTTAAACAAGTTAAGAAAAAAAGAGATACATTCATGATATTTTGTGAGTAGGCGAGATATCCGTTTGCTGAATAAAGGACGAGTGTACTGCGCAGTAGTTCGCTCCGTCTTACTTTATGGCTGTGAAACATGGCCAGTGAGAGTAGAAGATATTCGTAGGTTACTGGTTTTCGATCATAGGTGTCTTCGAAGCATTGCTCGTATATCGTGGGACACCCGAGTGAGCAACGCTGTTATTAGGAATCGGGTGCTAGGTAAGAATTGCAGATCAATCGATGAAGTGATGAAACTTCATCAGTTGAGGTGGTTGGGACATGTGTTGCGTATGCCTAACCACCGTCTGCCTCGACGAGCTTTGTTTTGTAGTGTAGGAATAGGTTGGAAGAAAGTTAGGGGCGGCCAAACCAAAAACATGGCACAAATCCTTGAAGTTATTGACGACAGGGCTGAGTCATGTTCGTAGTTGTTGACTACCTAATTGAGGTCCGCGAGATGATAATAATCGTTGGTTAGAGACCTTGAATGACATGGCTCAAAACCGTTTGCAGTGGTGCCGGTGCATTTATTCTTTGTGTTCTCTCAAATCCTAATCTTCTGGATTCTTCAACCCCTCTAGTTTTGACTTTCTAAACTTTTCTCACCGAACCGTATTTCTTGAATAATATCTTCTAATCCGAACCTGTTCGATTACTTCTAATACCTTTACTACCTCTTCTACTATTGTATTTGAATTGACAATTATAACTCTCTGCTGATGTGGTATGGCAACATGAACTGATGCACTTACGTACAAAGTTCTACGTTGCATCTGACTGACTGACTGACTGACTGTATGCTTACAACTCATTATTCAATTGATTTTTGTTTATCCATACCGACAAATATATATATATATATATATATAATTTACGTTTAAATTTGTTTAAATTAAATTAACTTTCAAATAAAAATATTTTATTGAATTACACTTTCAAATGATTAATAATTTGGTTTCAAAAATATGTAATAATTAAATATAATCATTAAAGACTGATTAAATACAAACAATAGAAAATACAATAATTTTGTCTGTAATAGATAGATTGTAACTATTAAAAAAAAAAATTTAATTTATCTTTTGCTACTTTTAGATCATAAAATAAATTTTTCCCATAGTTAAAAAAAACACATCCACCCACAACAACTTCATTCATAAAGTCATCATGAAAAGAGAGATAATAATGTTAAGAAGATATATATATGTATATATATATATATATATATATATCTTATGAGACGTAAAAAATTTCATTTATCATCAGTATTCCCCTTTTTTAAACAAAACAGAAAAAAACGGTATCTCTTTTGTTTCATAAACTTATACTACTAACTATATTGAACATGTGACAAGTGAATAGTTAGTTATTTAAGGACAAGAAACATAATTTTTTCCCAAAAATTATGATTGGTAATTGTGTTTTCCCCTTTATATATATATATATATATATATATATATATATATATATATATATGTATATATATATATGTATACAGACAATAAATGTCGTAATAATTCTATTATTATTATTATTATTATTATTAAATTATTTCAAGTAGTATTTAAATAGAAAAATTAAAAAAGAAAATGGAACCTACGTCGTAGTAATGTCATTTGTAGCTAAGTAACAAAATAATTTTTATTTGTAGGCATCTTGTAGAAGATGGGGAAAAAATTTTTGCCAACATTATTATTATTATTATTATTATTATTTCTGACCTGATTATCGCTATTAGATACACTGTAAGATAAATAAAAAATTGTACAATGACAATAGAGAAGCTCCAGTAGATTACATCATTTAATTGATGTGAAACATTGAGAAAAAAAAAACACAAAATAAATGGAAAGTAATCATCACATTATCAGTCTGTTATATTTATTAATTTATTGAATTAATAATGCGTAGGCATTAACATTTTGCAATGGTCTTAATTTTGCATTCAAAGTGTATTAGGTGATTGTTGTTTTACAATTAAAAATTGTCAGGATACCATTAAAAATTTGAAAGCACTGGATGGCTGTTTCGTCTTAGTATGAGACTTATCAGTAGTGTTGTGTATATCCGCGAGTTCCGCTACTCGCAGGATTAGAACGCTGGACATTTGTTGGTTGAGCAAAATTTTTAGATGGATCATAGTTAGATTTTAAGATTGATGGATGACGGCTCTGGGGTCCGAGGATTAGCATGTAGTGCCTCCACATATATTCGAGTTCGCTTACATTTAATTTGGTTAAGCCGTTTGGATTAATTTATTTAACCAAACCATTTGTGTATTGCAACAATTTATATGTACCATTCGTTCTTATTATTGTCTGGTTTGTATGATGAGCTCACATGACGTGTCCCACTTGTCATTTGACCTTGTCAACTATTCGTCGCTTTTATTCATGTGTACCTATTTCGCTTGTCGCATGTCTGTCTTATTTTTGTCTGACTATATATTCTTAGTCATGCTGTCTATCTCTTTGAGTTGGCTCACTAGCCTTCTCCAACGCGCTTCGCCTATTCATTCGTTTGCTTCACCCATTCGTTCGCATTGGAATCCTAGGAGTCGGCTTAACAACCTTCTCCAATTCACGTCGCTTTATTCGTTTTATTCGCTGCTTCTCCACTTCGCTTTGTGGTGTCTCTTAAATAAACGTATTCAACATTACGAGTTCACCTTCTGATTTATAAACCGTCAGATGCTACTTAGTAACGATTGTCTTGACGAGCTAATTACCGAGCTTAAGAACATGCAGTAAATCGACACACTAGAAGCTGTTCGCTCACAAGACCGGTGGTTCTGGGTTGTGGATGCACACTGCTGATGAGTATCATACCTAGGACAAAACAGCTGTCCAATGCTTCTACGTTTTTAATGGTGGTCTAACAATGATTCACTGATAATTTTAACGCTCTTATTATTTTGATTGGCACACATTGATGATTTATAGAAAAGAAATATTTTTGTTCAGAGTTTTCAAATTCTATATTCAGATTACGAAATTCATAAATAACAATAATAATAAGAAGAATGGAATGAAACCATTAAATTTCACCTTGAAAATAAAAATCATTACATCATAACTAATTGAATTTCTATCCTGTAAACCAAGAATAAAATAATCTATATGAATCCAACTGTTTAGGATTCCATATTCTGTGGTTTTTTACCAATGATTATTTTTAATTAGAATTATGGAGATTAGTGTTTTTACGTAATTGAAATCATTGATCAATCATTGTTAGACCACCAAAGAAACCTGAAAGCACTAGACGGCCGTTTAATCCCTGGTATGGGACTCATCAAGTGGTAAGGTGCGCATCCACGACTACTGATTCTCGCAGGATTCGGATCCGGGACCTTCGGTCAATGGGCCTCGAGCGAATGCCTAACCACAAATCGGGACCACTGGGCCAGCATGCAACTGGTGTTTTACCATTACTCCGACATACTGCTGGAATAGTCACAAGTACAATATGTCAAATGGAATAGACCATTTGAATATATTTTATATCGTGATGAAAATTAGTTATCTGTGAACTTACAGTAATCAGATGTGTAACGCATTTGTTTAGATAATCAATGAACAATTAAAGATTTTCTTTATTGGAGCCAAGCTGACTATCCACGAAAACTAATAGGCATCTTTATGAACCATACACAATAGGTTTTCATTTGATTTAATACATGATATGAAAGCTTACCCAGTATGAATGTTGCAAACGAAACAATACAATTTTTTTTATTGCTATAAGCCTTTTGTGATGCCACATAGTTTTGAAAAATCACGGTTATATAGGATTATCACATATATACATATCGTTCAGTTGCTAAGCCAAGTTATCTATTTCATGCGTGTTGACCTATTTCAAATCCATTAGTTGCATCTCACTTTTAAATACTATGATAACTTGGTAAGATTTATACAACACTTCATTTTCCACAATCGTAATATATATCCTTATCCATTGGCAAGACTGATTTTACAGTTCATACTCTTCGAACATGATATGAAATCTAACATACGGTGGTGGTGTTTGGTTCTCTGAGCTGGATGTTTTAGTTGGTTGTGAAGCTTTCATTGTTCTTCTGAACAACATCATCAGCACAAACTTCTTCAGATAGTAGAAGTGAAACATTCGAATTTCTCCACGTTTGACCTGTAGCTTGTTCTGTTAACCACACATACTTAAAATGACTAGATTTACGGCAATATAAATATACATTATTCTTATAATTTTGTTTCTGACTAATTTAGTAGTTTAGACAGATCTTATATAACAAGAGGCTTGAAATCCTTAGGTTCATTCGTGTTTATTGTTTTGAATAATAACAACTATGTAATATTAACTTGAGATTTAACGGTTACGAGATTCTTTGTGGTGATGTTTCGTTCTCTGAGCTGGAATGTTATGGTTGTGGAACTTTCATCGTTCTTCTGAACAACATCATCAGTACAAACTTCAGATAGAAGAAGTGAAGTATTCGAATTTCTCCACGTTTGACCTGTAGCTTGTTCTGCTAACCTCGATCTTGATTGGTTGTTGTTGACCTTAAAGCTGTGGTTGTTTGCACATTTGTTTTGATTGTATCCCCCATTTTTGATCTGTTTCTTGATCCTATGTCACCTATGATTTTTCTGATTGGTTGATAAATTGGGTCAATGTCGATGTGTTTGTTGATTGCTGATTGACCTGAGTGCCAAGCTTCTAAAAATTCTCTAGTGTTCTTTGTCCTCCCCCTATCCAGTATTTCCACATTGTTCCAATCGAATGTGTGTCCATAATTGTCGGTGTGTATTGATATAAGTGAAGCGTTGTCGTGGCGTTTGACTGCTAATTGGTGTTCACTTAAACAAAGCTGAAGAGGCCGTCCACCATCTCAAAATCTAATATGTCCATTAAAAAAATATTCATAAGGCATGTAATAAACCTCCCTAGGTGTACTTACGCTTGACTGATTGTAATATATGATAATAACAAACTATGCTTATCAAAAATAGTTTCACTAAAAACTTGTGCAATGAAAAAATTACTCTTCAATGTGATACATTCATATTACCTAGCTTTTGTATCATAATGAATCCAAAACGGAAACTATACATTGAGCACTAGTATTTCAAATATCAGTTTCTGAATAAGGAACTTTTTTTTAAAACTGTTACTAGTTATCTTCGGCGTTCAGTTGCGAAATTAAATTAAATTAAATTACGCTCCAAAGATAAATGATTTCTGTCAAAATGAAAATGAAACTCTTCGACTGTTATTTTTATGAACAAGTGGAATTCAGTAAACATTGGATGAACATTTGATGCATATCAAATATCAGATGATAATTGATTATCATTTTAATCTACAGAAGATTTACTTCGTTACTGTAGGAGGCGTTCTAACACATCGCATCTAATAATAATAATAATAATAATAATAATAATAATAATAATAATAATAACAATAATAATAATAATCATATAGGTGAACAGGAATATTTATTGAATTGTAGTTTCACTGCATTTTTTTATCACATATACCATGATACTGGACTTTCTAATATATCCAACTTAAGAACTCCTATCTAACTGTTAGGCCTACACGTAAACACTTCAACTTATATACCTAGTCAGAAAACGAGACCGGATAGGAGTCCTTAAGTTAGATATATTAGAAACTCCAGTATCATGGTATATGTGATAATAAAATGCAATGAAACTACAATTCAATAAATATTCCTGTTCACCTATATGATTATTATTATTATTATTATTATTATTATTATTATTATTATTATTATTATTATTATTATTATTATTATTATTATTATTATTAGACGAGATGTGTTCGAACGCCTCCTATAGTAACGAAGTAAATCTTCTCTGTAAATTAAAATGATAATCAATTATCATCTGATATTTGATATGCATCAAATATTCATCCAATGTTTATGGAATTCCACTTGTTCATCAAATGACAATCGAAGAGTTTCATTGTCATTTTGACAGAAATCATTTATCTTTGGAGCCTAATTTAATTTAATTTCGCCACTGAACACTAAAGATAACTAATAACAGTATTAAAAAAATGTTCTTTATTCAGAAATTGATATTTGAAATAATACTGCACAATCTATAGTTTCCATTTTATGTTCATCTTGATTCAAAAGCTATGTAATATGAATTTTTCACACGGAAGAGTAGTTTTTTCATTGTACAAGTTTTTAGTGAAACTATTTTTAATAAGTATAGTTTGCTGGTATCATATATAACAATCAGTCAAGCGTATGCACATATCGGGAGGTTTATTACATGCCTTATGAATATTTTTTAGTGAACATATTAGATTTTGAGATGGGTGACGGCCTCTTCAGCTTTAGTTTACGTGATTACCAATTAGCAGTCAAACGCCATGACAACGCTTCGCTTATATCAATACACACCGACAATTATGGACACACAATCGATTGGAACAATGTGGAAATGCTGGATAGGGGGAGGACAAAGAACACTAGGGAATTTTTTGAAGCTTGGCATTCAGGTCAATCAGCAATCAACAAACACATCGACATTGACCCAATTTATCAACCAATCACAAAAACCATAGGGGACATAGGATCAAGAAACAGATCAAAAGTGGGGAATACAATCAAAACAAATGTGCAAACAACCACAGGTTTAATGTCAACAACACACAATCAAGATCGAGGTTAGCAGAACAAGCTACAGGTCAAACGTGAAGAAATTCTAATGCTTCACTTCTTCTATCTGAAGTTTGTGCTGATGATGTTTTTCTGAAGAACGATGAAAGTTCCACAACCAAAACATCCAGCTCAGAGAACAAAACACCACCACAAAGAATCTCGTAGCTGTTAAATCCCAAGTTAATATTACGACAGTTGTTATTATTCAAAATAATAAACACGAATGAACCTAAGGAATTCAAGTCTTTTGTTATGTAAGATCTGTCTAAACTATTACACTAGTCAGAAACAAAAAATTATAAGAATAATGTAAATTTATATTGCAGTAAATCTAGTGATTTTAAGTATGTGTGGTTAACAGAACAAGCTACAGGTCAAACGTGGAGAAATTCAAATACTTCACTTCTATCTGAAGTTTGTGCTGATGATGTTGTTCAGAAGAACAATGAAAGTTCCACAAAACACCCAGATCAGAGAACCAAACACCACCACCGTATGTTAGATTTCATATCATGTTCGAAGAGTATGAACTGTAAAATAAGTCATGCCAATTGATAAGAATATACATTACACTTGTAGAAAATGAAGTGTTGTATAAATCTTACCAAGTTATCATAGTATTTAAAAGTGAGATGCAACTAATGGATTTGAAATAGGTCAACACTCATCAATAGATACTTTGCTTACAACGGACTATTTATAACATGTGACAATCACAAACCATGATTTTCAAAACTGGCATCACAAAGGCTTATGCAATAAAAAAAATTTATTGTTTCGTTTGCAACATTCATACTAGGTAGCTTTCATATCATGAAAACTATTGTGTATGTTCATAAAGATGCCTATTAGTATTTCGGATATCACTTGCTCAATAAAGAAATCTTTAATTGTTCATTGATTCTCTTAAACAATGCGTTACACAATCTAATTAATGTAAGTTCCGCAGATAACTCATTTTCATCGTGAATAAAAATTCAAATGGTCTATTCCATTTGACATTTTGATTGTGAATCTCAGATATTCGGAGTTATTAAAACACCGTTGCATGCCAACCCAGTGGTCCGATGGTTAGGCATTCGCTCACCATACCGAAGGTCCCTGGTCCGAATCCTGCGAGAAGCAGGAGTCGTGAGTGCGCACTACCACTAATGAGTCCCATATCAGGATGAAATGGCTGTCTTTCAGTGCTTCCATGTTTCTAATGGCGGTCTAACAATGATTGATCGATGATTTCAAATGTGCAAAAAAACACTAATCTCCATAACTCTAATTGGAAATAATCATTGGTAAAAAGCCACAGAATACAGAATCTTAAACAGTTGGATTCATATAGATTATTTTATTCTTGGTTTTCAGGATAGAAATTCAATTAGTTATGATGTAATGAGTTTTATTTTCATGGTTAAAATCAATGGTTTCATTCAATTCTCCTTGTTATTATTGTTAATTATGAATTTCATAATATTAATGTAGAATATGAAAACTCTGAACAACAATGTTTTTTGTGTGCCAATCAAAATAATAAGATCATTGAAATTATCAGTGAATCATTGTTAGACCACCATTAAAAACCTAGAAGCATTAGACAGCTGTTTTGTCCTAGTATGAGACTTATCAGCAGTGCGCATCCACAACCCAGGACCATCGGTCTTGCGAGCTAACAGCTTGTAGTGTGTCAATTTACTGCGTGCTCTTAAGCTCGATAATTAGCTCGTCCAGACAATCGTTACTAAATAGCATCTGACGGTTTATAAATCAGATGAACTCGTAGTGGTGAATATGTTTATTTTTGGACACACCGCAAAGCGAAGCGGAGAAGCAGTGAATAAGACGAATGAAGTGATGTGAATTGGAGAAGGCTAATGAGCCAACTCCTAGTATTACAATCCGAACCAATGGGCGAAGGAAGCGAATGAATAGGCGAAGCGCTTTGGAGAAGGCCAAGAGCCAACTCCTAGAGATAAAGCGTCACTAAGAATATATAGTCAGACAAATATAAGACAGACATATGACAAGCGAAAAAGGCACACATGAATAAAAGCGACGAATAATTGACAAGGTCAAATGACAAGTGGGACACGTCACATTAGCTCACACAAACTAGACAATAATAAGAAGGAATGGTACAATACAATACAATGGTACAATACAATACGAATGTTGCAATACAAATGGCTTGGTTAAATAAATTAATCGAAACGGCTTAACCAAGTTAGATGTAAGTGAACTGGAATATATGTGGAGGCACTACAAGCTAATCCTCGGACCCCTGAGCCGTTATCCATCAATGTTAATATCTAACTATGATCCATCTAAAGATTTTACTCAACCAACAAATGTCCAGCGTTCAAATCCTGCGAATAGCGGAACACATGCATATACACAACACTACAGATAAGTCTCATACGAACACGAATCAGCCGTCCAGTGCTTTCAGATTTTTAATGGTGTCCTAACAATTTATTTATAAAACAACAATCACCTAAAACACTTCGTATGCAAAATTAAGACCATTGCAAAATTTTAATGCCTACGCATTACTAAATAAATTAATAAATATAACAGACTGAAAATGTGATGATTACTTTCCATTTATTTTATGTTTTATTTTTCTCAATGTTTCACATCAATTAAATAATGTGATCTACTGGAGCTTCTCTATTGTCATTGTACAATTTTTTTATTTATCTTACAGTGTATCTAATAGAGATAATCAGGTCAGGAATGATAATAATAATAATAATGTTGGCGAAAAATTTTTTCCCCATCTTCTACAAGATGCCTACAAATAAAAATTATTTTGTTACTTAGCTACAAATGACATTACTACGACGTAGTTTCCATTTTTTTTTAAATTTTTCTATTTAAATACTACTTGAAACAATTTAATAATAATAATAATAATAGAATTATTACGACATTTGTTGTCTGTATATATATATATATATATATATATATATATATATATATATATAAAGGGGAAAACACAATTACCAATCATAGTTTTGGGAAAAAAATTATGTTTCTTTGTCCTTAAATAACTAACTATTCACTTGTCACATGTTCAATATAGTTAGTAGTATAAGTTTATGAAACAAAAGAGATACCGTTTTTTTTTGTTTTAAAAATGGAATACTGAGGATAAATGAAATTTTAACGTCTCATAAGATATAAATATATATATCTCCTTATAACTATTATCTCTCTTTTCATGATGACTTTATGAATGGAGTTGTTGTGGGTGGATGTTTTTTTTTCAACTATGGATAAAATTTATTTTTCATATTTGACAAAAACATTTTATGATCTAAAAGTAGCAAAAGATAAATTAAATTTCTTTTTTTAATAGTTACAATCTATCTATTACAGACAAAATTATTGTATTTTGTATTGTTTGTATTTAATCAGTCTTTAATGATGATATTTAATTATTACACATTATTGAAACCAAATTATTAATAATTTGCAAGTGTAATTCAATAAAATATTTTTATTTGAAAGTTAATTTAATTTAAACAAATTTAAACGTAAATTATATATATATATATATATATATATATGTAGGTATGGATAAACAGAAATCAATTGAATAATGAGTTGTAAGCATACAGTCAGTCAGTCAGTCAGATGCAACGTACAACTTCGTACGTAAGTATATCAGTTCATGTTGCCATACCACACATCACAAAAGACATATAATTGTCAATTCAAATCCAATAGTAGTAGAGGTAGCGAAAGTATTAGAAGTAATCGGAGAGGTAAGATTTACATATTATTCAACAAGTATGATTCAGTGAGAAAAGTTTAGAAAGTCAAAACTAGAGGGGTTGAAGAATCCAGAAGATTAGGATTTGAGAGAACACAAAGAATGAATGCACCGGCGCCATTGCAAACGATTTTGAGCCATGTCATTCAGGGTATCTAACCATCGATCACTAACATCTCGCAAACCCCAACCAGGTAGTCGACAATTACCAACATGGCTAAGTCCACTAGTCAATGACTTCATGGATTTCTGTCATGTTTTGAATTGGCCGCCCCTAACTTTCTTCCAACCTATTCCTACACTACAAAACCTAGCTCGTCAAGGCAGTCGGTAGTTAAGCATACGCAACACATGTTCCCAACCACCTCAACTGATGAAGTTTCAATCACCTTCATCGATTGATCTGCAATTCTTACCTAGCACCCGATTCCTAATAACAGCGTTGCTCCCCCCCACTCGGGTGTCCCACGATATACGAGCAAATGCTTTTCGAAGGACACCTATGCATCGAAAAAGCAGTAACCTACGAATATTTTCTACTCTCACTGGCCATGTTTCACAGCCATAAAGTAAGACGGAGCGAACTACTGCGCAGTACACTCGTCCTTTATTCAGCAAACGGATATCTCGCCTACGCCATAAGTGACGCAGGTTGGCAAAAGACAAATTAAGTAAGCAAAAAAAATGTAGTTGTTAAATAATCGGATCACTTATCACAAAATATCATGAATGTATCTCTTTTTTTCTTAACTTGTTTAAATTATTATTACAGAAATTCGCATGAATTCTGATATTCTTAAAGAACCACTGAATCAAATCAAAATTATAACCAATTTTGAAGGATAGTATGAAATCTTTTCAAGTTAGTTGAGAAAATTGACAAGGTTAAGTTTGTGTTAAAGGAAGAATTATGATGCAGTTTTGTTCGTTGAACTGGATGCTTTGATTGTAGAGCTCCTCAGAGTATGAAATGCCACTATAATCATCCGAGCTATGTTTTGTGGTGCAGGAAGGAGTAAGTTGGAAGAAAGTTGGGCAAGTGGACAAGTGGACTGAGTCATGTTGGTTGATGTAGACTACGTGGTTGGCGTCAGCGAGACGAAAATCACCAATGGTTAGCGACCTTAAACAACTCAGAATCGTTTGCTATGGTGCAGGTGTATCCATTCGTTGTGCTCTCTCAAATCTCAGTCTTCTGGATTCGTCAGCACCTCTCCCATTGTCTTTCTGACCTTATCTCGCTGAATTATACTATCTTACATCCTTGGAACCCTGAATCTTCTTCTTCACCAGTAGTGCTCATACCTATCTCTACTTACCTTATGGGACTTGAGTTTGACCTTTAACGTCCTCTAATGTGGTGTGGCAACCTGAACTGCTGTACCTACGTACGAAGTGTCTACCGTTGCAACTGACTGCCACGTATAATCATCCACAGGAGCAAAAAAAATATTCATACTAGTTTAAAATGATCAATGAAATAGAAACCAAAAGATGTAAAACTTTGACTACAGACATGATGATATCCAATGAGAAATTTGTTGTTCAAGGTTTCCGACTCTAAATAGCTTTGAATATAGTATATTCAATATTCAATATTATCATTAAATGAATACTACTACTGTGGTGTGAGCTACTTATAAGTAGTACATGATGTGAGTGTCAACCTAATGTCTGGCAGCAGAAGATGGGAGAAGATCAAGAAAGGATGAGTTAGAACACAATGGAATTTGTATGAAACGCATGAATAGTGACAATGGATTGGTGTTTTGCAATAGGAACAGTCCAGTTCGATATGATGAACTGATATTTTGCAAATGAACGATTTACGATATGGTTTTCTTATTTTACTGAGTAACTCTGTAATTTTCGTTAAATACAATCCGTTGCGGGGTTGTTGTGCGCACTGCTGATGAATCCCATTCCAGGACGAAACGGCCGTCCAGTGCTTCCAGGTTTCTAATGGTGGTCTAACATTGATCGATTCATGGTTACAAATAAAATACATTGCGGTTGCCCCACCTGTGTTCTCGTTCACTACACTACTACTTGAAGATATATGGCTACATGGCATTTATTAGAAAAACTAAACTGAAGTCATTAAAGCCACTTGTAATTTTTTTTCCTATTTTCAAAATTATTACACTAAGTAAGTAAATACTGTAAAAATTAATAGTGAAATTTGATAGTCTTCATGGTTAATTATTGTATACTAAAATGCATTAGACAGTTGTCTCATCATAAACATAAGACTCTCCACACTTTGCATATCCATCATCTCAAAAAGGAACGAATGGAGAACATTTAAATCTAGCGGTGAGTACTTAGTTTTTGAACTATTGAGCTAATATACCAAGCGTTTTAAGTATGACCGCTATGAGTTTAAAATATTGCACTGTGGAGAAAACTTATAGCTCAGGTGGATGATTGTGGTGGTGTTTCGTTCTCTGAGCTGGTTATTTTGGTTGTGGACACAGGATCAAGAAACAGATCAAAAGGGGGGTGCAATCAAAACAAAGTTGCAAACAACGACAGGTCAAAAGTCAACAGCAACCAATCAAGATCGAGGTTAGCAGAACAAGCTACAGGTCAAATATGGAGAAATTTGAATGCTTCACTTCTATCTGAAGTTTGTGCTGATGATGTTGTTCAGAAGAACAATGAAAGCTCCACAACCAAAACATCCAGCTCAGAGAACGAAACACCACCACAATATTGCACTGTACCCAAAAAAATTATTAACTAACTCTAAACATTCTGATGATAGAATAGTGTAACTAACTAGCTCTGAGTAACGAAAATGAAATCATCTATTCACATATAACTGAACGATGAATTCCAACCACCCAGAAGATCTAGATGCTTGATCAGGATTGTTTTCATACTTATTCGACTGCTGGCATTAACATAAACCTAAAGAAACATACAATAGTGTGTTACTTATTTCTTGACTGTTTAGTCTATAAATATAGAATATATATAGTAAAATTGTATCGTTATCATGCCATTCAGTATTATTCATCGACTATATTCTACCTGATAACTAACTCTCTATAGAATGTATAACCTGTTAACAAAACTTATAAACTGTTATGTAGATGGCGTGAATATTTCCTTAACAGTTGGTAAGAATTGACATGACTTTAAGTTTTTAACAAACTCAGAAATTGAATAAGTGAATGAATAAGTGAACGAACCTGCGTCAATATTACCTTACCTCGTTCAATGGTCATAAGGAACTCATCAATCGGGGCGTATACATGATAACGAAAAGCAACCGAAAGTTTATAACTCTACACTCTATTCCTGGTTTTTACGAATATATTGAACAATTTGTTTATCAGTTCAATTCGGAAACCCTGATATTTAGATTTCAAATAGATTTATTAA